>JAYESA010000004.1:188424741-188997241 GCA_036927795.1 Iris macrosiphon
AATTAAGGTATTTATATAAACGACCAGGTAGAATTAAACTTAAAGGATTTACGGATACAGCCATAACATCCAAAGTATAGTCTCCCTCCGATACCACCAATGCAAGGAGTCATATCTCCTCCCTTACAAAGCTCTCTCCGCCAAGGTCCCGACTCTCGATGGGTCCCGCCCCTGAGGCCACTCGACTCGCGCCCTTCTTGGGATGACCAGGTTGACGAGCCACTACGGACTTGCACTTAGGAGCGAAAAGACCGTCAGGAGAAGTCCCCTCTTCGAAAGTCGGATCTGAATCAACTAGCAGAGGTCGAGCTATACTCCGACCCTTCTTAGGAGTCTGTCTACCCTTTTAACTATGGGGGCACAAAGACGGTACCGGCTAAATAGGTCGTGTTCGGGATAAAGTTCGTTGGCGGCGTATTGACTGTGTAGTAGAAAAGGCCCGTGGCATATAATACAGTCGGTGCCACATCAGCAGTAGGCAAGCCGAGCTTTACCTTTGTACCAACGACAGTATAAAAGTGCCATGCTCGAGCTTCATCGAGAAGACCACCAACCGCCCCCAGCGAGGCGCTGGAAGTCTCCAGTATAAGTTGTCTATATCCGAATTGACTTCACTCTTATGGCGATCGATATTATTCGATTACCTAGTGCCCAGTCGCTACTTTTGTAAACCTCCTCACCCAAAATTAGGCCTACTTGGCATAGATAGAGAAACTAGGGCTAGTTTGTATCCAATTGGAAATAGGTTACGGTATTTAATTTAATTTTAAAATAATTAAATCACTTAGTACACCTTATCGTTGCTTCGATAATTGGAGCACCTCACTAGCCATTGCCTTCCTACAAATTTCACATCCTTATCATTGACATGCCCCGTCTTCTATTCTGATATTTGTGTAACTTATAATTATGCTCTCTTGTGCTACATTTTAGTCGCAAAATATTCGTCACAGACGTTATTATTTAATTCTATATAAACTCGACTTTGTATCCTTGTGCGTTCCAATCAAAATTGGAGACACAATCTTGACATGTTTCGTACAACCTAATTTATGATAATATTCTATTCTGAGTTCCCTATGTCCATGACACTTATGTCCCACCTAATTTTATCCCCATGTACTTCTAATTAATTTGAGAACACCTTGCGCATTAATTTTAATTAATTTAATCCAATTTCCATCTTTGTGCAATTTTCCAATTATTGGGCGCTTTTATGCAAAAATGCAATAAGGTGTCCACACTATTGGACAATACAAGAAGAAACCCATTTTTCCTCTTAATATGAATTTTTTTATAATTTTCGGAATGTGCAACACGAAAACATCACCCCCTCATTAACCATATCCTTGCATTTTAAACAATGCAAATTATAGCCCTCCAACATCCCCATGTCATGCCAAGGCCCAATCCCAAAGGTGTTGACCAAGCCCAAATTTTTTAGGTCAACACCCAAACCCAAATTTTATATAAATACATAACTTTTTCCTTTCCTTCTTTATTTTTCTTTATTCAACAAAACCCAAAACCAACCCTATTCATGGCTGACCTCCCCTTCTCTCCCTGTTCATCTCCTTCCCGCTGTCAGCCCGTCGCCGGAGTTCGACCTCTGTCGGCCGGAGTAACCTGCACCGAGCACTCCGCCTCTGAGACCTCCCCCACCGCTCACCACCGGAACCAACCGCCCCGCCGTTCCCTTCCCCCTCAGCCGGAAGCCAACCTCCCAATCTCCCTGAGCACGATCTCCCTCGACCGGAGCCCGCCGACTCGCCAGAGCTGACTCCTCCTCCTCCGCCTCTGCAACAGTCCCTAGCACCACCATCACAGCCTCCTCCACCTGCACGACCCTCTTCCCCATGACGACCACCCACCGTCCTCCTCCGCTCAGACCATTTTCGACCTCCGTCCATCCTCCTCGACCCCGCTGCTCTCGACTCCACGACGGCAGCCATTTACCACCATTGCCATCACCAGCCTCCATCTCCTTTCCCGACCCCGCACAGCCGTTGATCTGGCCAGAGCAACCCGCCTGCTCACCGTCCACCGCCACCGTCTCCTCTCATCCTCAGTCCTCTTCGCCCTCGTCGACCACCCCAGCCACCATCACCATCGTCTTCATCACCCCGGCCAACACCACCACACCACCACACCACCAGCACCGCCACCATCATCACCATCGTCTTCCTCCCTGCTCTCATCCTGATCGACCTCCGTCCTCCTCCCTCTCTTCTTCTCCGTCATCCACCACAACCACCAGTACGACCACCACCTGAACTTTACCTCCTCCACTGCCAACTACCTGGAACCCCGGCCATCTCCTCCCTGTTACGAACTCCTCCTCCTTCCTCCCTGATTCGACCCCCGACTCCCTGGACCACCTCCTCCTTCCTGCTTCCTGCCTTCCCCTCGACTCGCCGGACCTCCCCCTGGCCGAAACAGTAGACCCCATCATCACCATCATCATCATCATTACTCCATCATTACCATATCACCATCACCTCATCTCATCACCATCATCATCTTATATCATCATCATCATCACTCCATCATTATCATCATCATCTCATCTCATCTCATCTCATCTCATCACCATCATCATCTCATCTCACCATCATCATCATTATCTCACCATCATCATCTTATCTCATCACCCCATCATCATCATCAACCCTAATCATCATCACCATTAGCAACCCTAATTATTATCACCATTAGCAACCCTAATAACCATCATCACTATTGTCATTAACCTAATCAACCTACATCCTAATCAACATCACCATTATCATTCACATCATTATCCCATAGTCGTCATCGTCATCGTCGTTAACCTCATCGTCGTCATTGTTGTCTCCGTGCGCGTACCCCAAGGTTCAAACTTGTTCCCCTCCTTTCATATTTTTATGTGTGCTTGTGTATATGTTGTTAGGAAATGAGTATTGCTTTATGACTGTTAGTTGACTGCAGGCCCTGAGTCGGTGAACCCAAACTCGTATACGCGTACGTACGTGTACGCGTATATTATCCAGCTTGGTATATATATATATATATATATATATATATATATATATATATATATATATATATATATATATATATATATATATATATAGTATATGTATTCAAATGGGTATGTATATAAATTATTGGTTATATTGTGTCACTATCCAATTCTAGAAAATAGGGTTATTTTTTTATTTATTTGGCAAATTGTGTATTATATTTAATTAATTATATTTATATTTAAATAGTGATTGTATTATTTTTTAATGATTGTTTTAGGGTTTTGGCTAGCCTGGACCCATGTCAGACCCTAGTGGACCCATGTCCGACCCAGCCCACACCCTTGTGAGAATTATTTTGGGGCTTAGATTTATTTATTTTATTTTTAGGAGGTTAGTTGGAGAGATTTGGAGCTAGTTTGAGTGCTTTTGGAACCCGAAACCCAAAACCGAGTTAGGAGGGCATTTTGGACCTTTGTACATGTAAACCCCTATTTATTTACATGGCCGCCCCCCCTACCTACCCCACCCGACCGTGAGCATCCAGCAGCAGCCCCCTCTTCATATTTTCCACTTCTTCTCCTCCACTTCTTCTTCTCCACTTCTTCTTCCTTCTTCCTTCTTCTTCAAGGTGAGTTCCCCTTCCATTTTTCTTCCTTCTTTCTTCCATTCCTTCTTCTTTATGCTAACCCTCACCTTGCTTTTTCCCTAACCTAGGTGTGTGGAGCCTAGATTTAGTGTGGAGGCTAGATTTGGTGGCTTGGAGCTTGAGGGAGGTGATTCCTAGTAGATCGGAGACTTTGGCCTTGGGATTTCAACTCCCAAGAGGTAAAACCCTAACTTTTCCCTTGCTAATTATTTTTATGTAGTGTAATTAGTGTTGTAGAACCTTCCTAGACCCTAAGCCTACCCGTGGGAGAAAGTTGGAACTAGTTTGGTTGAGTTTAGAGACTTTGACATTATATTTTGTGTCGAATTCAGGTGGAATCCGAATTTGGTCCAATTTTGGGTGATGCCCTAGGTTAGACGGACCTAGGTAGACATTGTCGGGTGTCTAGAGGGTGAGTGCGTGTCTCCGTTCGGACACGGGAAGTCGTGTCATAGAGAAACAGGCGTTTCGGGCGAAATTGGGGTTTTTCGTCGTCGCCGATTCTAAGTGCGTGCGCATTTCCGCCACGGGCCTAAAATCGATGCGGGAGTGCATTTTATAGGATCTAGGCATCGTTTAGAGCGCGTGGGTAAATTTTAGGCTGATTTCGAGTTCGTTTGGTGTGCGTTTCAGGAGATTTTCCGAAACACGCACCACGTGTTCGTCGAAATGACCGAATGACCATTTTGACTTGGTTTCCTCGTTTCGGGCTTGTGCGCACGTTGGGTTAGTATCGGGGAGTGTGTGCTAGAGTTTTCGAGTTATATTTTATATATTTTAGGGTGTTGATGAGTGTCGGGGTCGTTGGGCGTCAGTGGGGCGTGTTGTTGTGTGTTGTGGTTGAGTGGTGTTTGTGTCCTTATATATATATATTTATATGTGTCTATATATATATATATATGTATGTGTGTTTATGTATATATATTTATATATATATGTGTGTATTTAAATCTATGTGCTTGTGTGTGTATATGTCTATGTGTATATATATATATGTATATGTGTAAGTGTGCTTGTGTGTGTATATGTATATATATATATATATATAGGTGTATGGATATATATATATATATTTGATGAGTGTGTGTATATATATATATATATAAATAGGTTATATATATATAAATATATAGCTATGTATATTTATATGTGTGTGTGTGGTTATGTGTTTAAGTGTGTGTGTGTATTAGTGTTTGTGAGTGTGTTAGTGTGTGTGTTAGTATATAGATATAAGAGTGTATATATATATATGTATCTAGTTGATATATATATATATAGATATATATGTATGTATATATATATATATAGGATGATATATATATATATAGGATGATATATATATATATATATATATATATATATATATATATATATATATATATATATATATATATATATATATATATATATAGGCGTGTGTGTGTGTGTGTTTGTGATGGAGGGGGGAGCCACCAGACTGCACAGCAGCAGCAGCTAC
The DNA here is from genome assembly GCA_036927795.1 of Iris macrosiphon. Lineage (NCBI taxonomy): Eukaryota > Viridiplantae > Streptophyta > Magnoliopsida > Asparagales > Iridaceae > Iris > Iris macrosiphon. Next base: position 188,429,870 of record JAYESA010000004.1, read on the forward strand.
TGCCCCCAACAGCAGCAGCAACAAGGGGCAGCAGCAGCAGTAGAAGGAGCAGCCAGCAGTAGCAATAGCAGCATAAGGAGCAGCAGCAGCAGGAATAAGAAGCTCCAGCAGTAGCAGCGGGTAGTAGCTAGTGAGGAAGGAAGAGAGATTGATATATATATATATATATGTTGATAGATAGATAAATAGATAGTATGTTAGATAGTTACTTAGATAGATATATAGGTAAGATAGATAATTAGATATATAGATAAGTAGATGCATAGATAGATACCTATATCTATGGATAGATAAATAGGTAGATGGATAGTTAGGCGGGTAGTAGATAGCTAGATACTTAGATATATATATCTATCTATATACCTATAGTTATATATATATATATAGGTGTATGGGTAAGGTAAAGGGTATTTGGGTATATGTGTGTGGATATCTATATACATAGGTATATACATACTTAGATATATATAAATATGGTAGATATCTATATTCCCTAGCCTAGATTAATAACTAGGTATATAATCTTTAGTTAGATAGCTAGTTAGAGGGGTTCGAGAGCGGTATCTCAATACCTTGAGATACCGAGGTATCTCAATACCTTGAGATATCCAAGGTATTAAGTTTCGAGCGGGGTATTTGAGCAATAGCCTAGGATATGTTTTGGAATGATTTTTATATATTTATGTATATATATTTATGCGTGCTAGCATAGGTTTTAGCGGGTTTAGACAGGGTGCGTGGCCTAGGGCGAGGTATCGGATACCGAGGGTATCCTGGTATCTTGATTAGGCGAGTTTGTGAGTTTAGTAGCTTAATGAGCTCGGTTTGACCTATAATTTCAGGGGCACCCTAGTTTGACCTAGCTTTGACCATAATTGTCCTCGTTGACCGTAAAAGTCAACGTTTGACCTAGTTTTGACCTAGAGTTGACTTTTTGGACCCCTGGTTGACTTTTTGACCCAAATTTCATCGGTTTGACCCGTTCGACCTAGAATAGCCCTAGAAGCCTGTTTTTAATTATTTTATATCAGTTTAAATGCTTAGAACCCTGTTTAATTCTACTTTTCGTAATTAGGTCCTTGCGACACCGGTCCGAATCTCGATCCTCATCAGTTGCTCAGGACATCAGGCGAGTACCTACCTCTGATAGTTTCCATTTCATGATAGCGTTTATATCACCTGTTCTAGAACTGTAATACTTGATTCTGACACATTGTTACACAAGCTGGTACTAGTGGATCCCGTCATGAGATGCTATCCCCCTTACCGTGTTCAGCGGGTACTCTATCACGTGTATTTTATCATGTGCTTCGGGTATTGATTCTCATGTGCTATCATGTGCTTCTTGTGCTCTCGCCTTCGTGTGCGTGAGCTATTATCATGTACGTAGCGTGTTGTGGTTGGATCCAATGGTATTAGTGGGGGAGGGGAGTAGGAGTTGGTTATGTGATCAAAGCCAAACAGTATTCATGGGTATGTCGGTTATGTAACTCACGCATAACGGAGTTATCGTAGTATTTTTTATGTGCAACCTAAGCCGATCACATAATGAACTTGTGCTCAAGGCACTTAGCTAGTATTCATGTTTCTCACCTGCAGTTACTTTTCCACTACTTGTATTGTTCTCCAGTTTATATTGCAGCTACTTATCGTGCTCCAGCATATATTTATTTCCTGTGCATCTTGTATACTTTTCTATTGCTCGTCATATACACCTTACCCTGTATTTGGAGTTGCTTTCAGAGTTATGTACTTCGCTCCAGTCCTGACTGGGCATATTTTTTTCCAGAGGATCCTGAGGACTATTGCCCGACGTTCTACGGGCCGGGTGTTGACGACTGTTGTGACCCCGAGATCGAGGACGAGTGCCCCCAGGAGACGCCTATAACGCCCTAGTTAGCTAGGTGGGTTTCCTGGGTTGTTTCCAGTGGTTTATTTTGGATGATTGTACTTATTCTTTTGTGGCTGTGAGATGTTATAGCTATTATGGCCTTGGACTGTATTATTTTGGATTGTCTTGCTCTCTTAGGTTCTGTTTCTTTGCTTATATCATATCGTGCTTATTTCTTCCCCTAGTTTTTGTGATTGAGAGTTCATATATATATTGCGTGGTTGCCCACCTTTTGGAGAGGATTATTGATATATATATATTGCGTGGTTGCCCTCCTTTTGGAGAGGTCATGGCCAATTTTTCTGTGAGTTGTATAGATAGTTGGTTGACCTAGAACGGACCTTTACAGCGTTCTACCGCCGATTCTGCGGCGTAGGCTGGACGTACCCACGACTCATGCCCAATTTTTGGGTGCGGGTCGTGACACGTTTAGGTGGTGGCCCATGCAGGTCTAGTTTTTAGGTTTACCTGCAATAGGATATAGGATATAGCTGAGAGAGAGTGTGCTCAATCATAACTAGGACCCTTCCTGATTTCTCTTGCTATCTTAATTTTTCTTGAAATTGTTTTATTTTGCAATATTACTGTCCTTCTTTGATGATATCGTTTCTTGCACTGTATTGACTTCTTTTGATCTGTGTTCAGGATGCCTCCGAAGACCAGATCTCAGCGCACCGTCCCAGCAGCTGCCACCGAGAGGTCTACCACCTCTCGACTTGCTCGACTTCCGGCAGCCGCTACCGCTCCACTCGCCACTCCTGCGATTGAGGGAGCGTCAGTTTCTCTCGGAGATCCCCTTACTCCCATTGATCCGAGAGCCACCCCAGTTGTCCCGGTGGTACCTCCTCCACCACCGCCTGCGCCAGTGGATGCTACATAGTTGTTCGCATTCTTCCGAGAGATGATGGATGCACAGTACCGCCAGACAGATGTTATGAGGATGGGCATTGAGAATGCTCATCAGGTGGCTATGACAGCGGTCGACAGAGTGGCTCAGATCCAGCCACAGCCAGAGCAGGCTCAGTATCCTAGACCGGGTACTATTATCGATTTTCAGATGATGCGGCCTAAGGAGTTCCGCGGCACAGAGGGGATCCTGTACGCCGACGACTGGATCGAGCATATAGAGGGCATCTTCAGGCTGACGATGATCCCAGCCAGCATGCAGATCGAGGCAGCGGGCAGCCAGATGTTCGACCTTGCCCTCACTTGGTTCCGCACAGATACGCGGATAGCAGCTCCGGGATTGACTTGGGAGGCTTTTAAGAAGCTTTTAAAGGAGAAGTTCTTCCCGGATGTGGCTCTCAGTACATTGGAGAGTCAGTTTGAGGCGCTCGTCCAGGGGAGTATGTCAGTGGACGAGTATGCAGCGGAGTTCTGTCGTCTGGGCAGATTTGTTGAGGGGTTGTCTGAGGCAGCGAAGGCGCGGAAGTTTCGCAAGGGCTTGGTCATGGCGGTCAAGTCCTTGACTAGGAGCGACCGCGAGGCGACCTTCGAGCAGATTGTCAGCGACGCACAGAAAGCTGAGGATGACCTAGAGCTGAAGACGAAGAGGAGCAGAGATGCTTCAGGAGCAGGTAGCAGTACAGGCCCAGCCAAGAGGCCATTCCAGCAGACCCAGCAGCACCAGGGTCAGGGTCGTGCGCCATTCCGGCAGGTGCCCCAGCAGCAGAGACAGGGACAGCAGCAGGGCCAGAGACAGCCCATCGTTTGCCCTTTATGTAGGAAGCCAGGGCACGGATGGGACATATGTAGAAAGAGGCTGGGCAGATATTTATTGTGTGATGCCGCAGATCACCAGCTGAAGGATTGTCCTTCAGCGCTTGCCCGTACAGCTCAGGGCGGAGGAGCCGCTCAGAGGGCACCAGCTAGAGCACCTGCAGCGCAGCAGAGAGGACCGCCTTTGCAGACTCAGCAGCAGAGGTTCGCCCAGCACCAGCAGCAGCACCGAGGAGGACAGCATGGGCGAGCTTTTGCCCTGACAGTGGACGAGGCCGAGCCAGTTGGTGACGTTATCTCAGGTTCTGTTCTCCTTGATTCCATTCCAGCACTTGCTTTATTTGATTCCGGTGCTTCCCATAGCTTTGTGTCTGTATCTTTTGCTGTTAGACACCATCTTATTGCTGAACCTTTAGCTAGACTCTGCAAGATCACGACCGGGGATGGTATCATCCTAGTCAGTGATGTCTGCAGAGACCGAAGAGTTACTTGGGAGACCGGGAGTTGAGTGTGTGCCTACTCGTAATGCCACTTCCGAGCTACGATATTATACTCGGAATGGATTGGTTGAGTACGTATTGTGCTAGTATAGATTGTCGTGGAGGCAGAGTTTTGTTTAGTCCGCCGGGTGAGCCAGAGTTTCAGTTTGCCAGAGGAGCAGCGGAGCAGAGCGAGGGAGTCTTCTGCGGAGCCCTGGTGGTAGAGTCGAGGTTGCTACATCCACTGATAGAGGAGTATATGGATGTCTTTCCGAAGGAGTTGCCAGGGTTACCTCCGGACAGAGATGTGGATTCTCTATAGACTTGGTGCCAGGCGCGGAGCCGATATCCCAGTACGTCTATAGAGTAAGCAACAGTGAGCTGATAGAGTTGAAGAAGCAGGTGGATGAGCTTCAGGACAAGGGATTTATCAGATCTAGTTCTTCTCCGTGGGGTGCTCCGGTACTTTTTGTGCCGAAGAAGGATGGGTCGATACAGATGTGTATCGACTACAGGGCTCTGAACAACCTCACAATCAAGAACAAGTATCCGCTGCCGCGTATTGATGATCTTTTTGACCAGTTGAGCGGAGCGAGGGTGTTTTCCAGGATTGATCTGAGGACATGCTACCAACAGGTGAAGGTCAAGAAGGAGGATATTCTGAAGATAGCTTTTCGGACCAGATATGGACAGTATGAGTTCTTGGTGATGCCGTTTGGGTTGACTAATGCCCCGACAGTGTTCATGAATCTAATGAACAAGGTGTTCCATCAGCATCTGGACAGGTTTGTGGTGGTGTTTATAGATGACATCTTGGTGTATTCGAAGACCCTAGAGGAGCACGAGGAGCATCTGAGGATAGTGTTGGAGACTCTCAGGAAGGAGAAGCTTTATGGAAAGCTTTCGAAGTGCGAGTTCTTCCTTGACAAGGTAGAATTTCTTGGTCATGTGGTGACTGGAGAGGGTATCTCGGTGGATCCGAGAAAGATCATGGCAGTTGAGGCATGGAGTGCCCCGAGTTTAGTAGCCGAGGTCAGGAGTTTCTTGGGACTGGCAGGCTACTACAGGAGATTTGTTCAGGATTTTTCCCGGATTGCAGAGCCGTTGTCCAGGCTGACTCGGAAGGACGTAGAGTTTGTTTGGTCAGAGGAGTGTCAGATCGCCTTTGATGAGCTGAAGAGGAGGTTGACGACAGCTCCAGTGTTGACGTTGCCATCAGGTTCTGGAGGATTCACTATCTATAGTGATGCATCGGAGAAGGGACTGGGTTGTGTGTTACAGCAGAATGGGAAGGTGATTGCCTATGCTTCCAGACAATTACGTCCTCATGAGAAGAACTACCCTACCCACGATTTGGAGTTGGCAGCGGTCATCTTTGCTCTGAAGTTGTGGAAACACTATTTATACGGAGAGCGTGTGGAGATCTTCACAGACCACAAGAGCTTGAAGTATGTGTTTACCCAAAAAGAGCTGAACATGAGGCAGAGGAGATGGTTGGAGTTAATGAAAGACTTCGACATATCGTTGCAGTATCATCCAGGGAAGGCGAACGTAGTTGCGGATGCGTTGAGCAGGTATCCGGTAGCTATGTGCCTGACTACAGATCATTATCTTCTGGCAGATCTAGAAAGCTTGGGCATTAAGGTGATAGTGCCTAGAGTTGAGATGCAGATGTGGGAACTGCAGATTCAGTCAGAGTTGGTAGACCGGATCAGGGCTACACAGTTTGAGGATGAGTCCCTGAGGAGCATCAGGGCGCAGGTTCAGATGGGATTGTCAGATGACTTCACCATTGCTGATGATGGTTCTTTGCGGCACGGTACCAGATTGTGTGTGCCGAGTCGGTCGTTGCACGAGGAGGTTCTTCAGGAGGCGCATCGATCCCAGTACTCTATGCATCCAGGTGCCAACAAGATGTATAGAGATCTGAGATAGCATGTATGGTGGTACGGGATGAAGTGGGAGGTAGCGCGCTTCGTATCACGATGCTTAATGTGCCAGCAGGTGAAGGCGGAGAGGTAGAGGCCAGGAGGATTGCTCCAGCCGTTACCCATTACGGAGTGGAAATGGGAGCATGTGACCATGGATTTTGTTTTTGGACTTTCCCGTTCTCCAGGCGGAAAGGATGCGATTTGGGTCATCGTGGACAGGTTGACCAAATTGGCCCACTTTCTACCATTCAAAGTGGGTACGTCTACAGAGAGACTAGCAGAGATGTATGTGCTCCAGATAGTCAGACTGCATGGAGTTCCTGTGAGCATAGTATCAGATCGGGACAGTCGCTTTACTTCGCATTTCTGGAGGAGTCTGCAGGCTAGCTTGGGCACCCAGCTCAAGTTTAGTAGTGCGTATCACCCACAGACAGATGGTCAGTCAGAGAGGACCATTCAGACGCTTGAGGACATGCTTTGTACTTATGTTTTGGATTTCAGAGGCTCTTGGGAGGATCACTTGCACTTGGTAGAGTTTGCTTACAACAACAGCTACCAAGCCAGTATCGAGATGTCACCTTTTGAGGCGTTGTATGGACGGAGGTGTCGCACTCCGTTGTCATGGGATGATGTAGGCGAGAGAGCTTTGCTTGGCCCAGAGATGGTGGTTGATGCAGCATAGAAGGTCAAGCTTATTAGAGATAGACTTCGGGTGGCGCAGGACAGGCAGCGGCATTGGGCCGATAGCCACCGGAGACCCTTGGAGTTCGAGGTATAGCTTAGAATCTAGATTTTGTTCTTGTGTTTGCTTGTGATTGCTTATTTTAGACTAAGTACTGAGACCTTGTTTGTGCTAGGTTGGAGATCTGGTGTTCCTGAGGATTTCTCCGACGCGGGGCACTATTCGCTTCGGTGGAGGCGGGAAGCTTGGCCCACGTTTCGTCGGACCCTTCCGTATCCTTGAGAGGGTCGGCACCATGGCATATAGGCTTGAGTTGCCGCCTACGCTGGAGGGAGTTCATGATGTGTTCCATGTGTCACAGTTGAGACGGTACTTGGCGGATCCCAGTCATGTATTGGATCACTCGGAGATCATGGTGGGCCCTACTCTTAGCTATCCAGAGCAGCCCGTGGAGATTCTGGATCGGCGAGAGAAGGTGTTGAGGAACCAGACTATTCCCTTGGTTCGCCTCGCGTGGAGGTATCACTCTCCAGGTGAGTCGACCTGGGAGAGGGAGGATGAAATGCGCGAGCGATACCCCTATCTCTTCGAGCCCTGAGGTATGGTTCTTTCTTTGCATTCATGTCCTAGTTTCGTCTTTTAATTTCGAGGACAAAATTATTTTAAGGAGGGTAGACTTGTCACTACCCAATTCTAGAAAATAGGGTTATTTTTTTATTTTTATTTGGCAAATTGTGTATTATATTTAATTAATTATATTTATATTTAAATAGTGATTGTATTATTTTTTTAATAATTGTTTTAGGGTTTTGGCTAGCCTGGACCCATGTCAGACCCTATTGGACCCATGTCCGACCCAGCCCACACCCTTGTGAGAATTATTTTGGGGCTTAGATTTATTTATTTTATTTTTAGGAGGTTAGTTGGAGAGATTTGGAGCTAGTTTGAGTGCTTTTGGAACCCGAAACCCAAAACCGAGTTAGGAGGGCATTTTGGACCTTTGTACATGTAAACCCCTATTTAATTACATGGCCGGCCCCCCTACCGACCCCACCCGACCGTGAGCATCCAGCAGCAGCCCCCTCTTCATATTTTCCACTTCTTCTCCTCCACTTCTTCTTCTCCACTTTTTCTTCCTTCTTCTTTCTTCTTCAAGGTGAGTTCCCTTTCCATTTTTCTTCCTTCTTTCTTCCATTCCTTCTTCTTTATGCTAACCCTCACCTTGCTTTTTCCCTAACCTAGGTGTATGGAGCCTAGATTTAGTGTGGAGGCTAGATTTGGTGGCTTGGAGCTTGAGGGAGGTGATTCCTAGTAGATCGGAGACTTTGGCCTTGGGATTTCAACTCTCAAGAGGTAAAACCCTAACTTTCCCCTTGCTAATTACTTTTATGTAGTGTAATTAGTATTGTAGAACCTTCCTAGACCCTAAGCCTACCCGTGGGAGGAAGTTGGAACTAGTTTGGTTGAGTTTAGAGACTTTGACATTATGTTTTGTGTCGAATTTGGGTGGAATCCGAATTTGGCCCAATTTTGGGTGATGCCCTAGGTTAGACGGACCTAGGTAGACGTTGTCGGGTGTCTAGAGGGTGAGTGCGTGTATCCATTCAGACACGGGAAGTCGTATCGCGGAGAAACGGGCGTTTCGGGCGAAATTGGGGTTTTTTGTCGTCGTCGATTCTATGTGCGTGCGCGTTTCCTCCACCGGCCTAGAATCAATGCGGGAGCATATTTTCTAGGATCTAGGCATCGTTTAGAGCGCGTGGGTAAATTTTGGGCCGATTCTGAGTTCGTTTGGTGTGCGTTTCAGGAGGTTTTCCGAACCGCGCACCACGTGTTCGTCGAAATGACCGAACGGCCATTTCGACTTGGTTTTCTCGTTTCGGGCTTGTGTGCGTGGGGCGTTGGGCGTGAGTGGGGCGTGTTGTTGTGTGTTGTGGTTGAGTGGTGTTTGTGTCCTTATATATATATTTATATGTGTCTATATATATATATATATATGCATATATTTATATGTATGTATGTTTATGTATATATATTTATATATATATGTGTGTATTTAAATCTATGTGCTTGTGTGTGTATATGTCTATGTGTATATATATATATATATATATATATATATATATATATGTATATGTGTAAGTGTGCTTGTGTGTGTATATGTATATATATATATATATATATATATATATATAGGTGTATGGATATATATATATATATATATATTTGATGAGTGTGTGTATATATATATATATAAATAGGTTCTATATATATAAATATATAGCTATGTATATTTATATGTGTGTGTGTGGTTATGTGTTTAAGTGTGTGTGTGTATTAGTGTTTGTGAGTGTGTTAGTGTGTGTGTTAGTATATAGATATAAGAGTGTATATATATATGTATCTAGTTGATATATATATAGATATATATATATGTGTGTATATATATATTTATATATATATATATATATATATATATATATATATATATATATATATAGGATGATATATATATATATATATATATATATATATATATATATATATATATATATATATATATATGTATAGGCGTGTGTGTGTGTGTTTGTGATGGAGGGGGGAGCCACCAGACTGCACAGCAGCAGCAGCTGCTGCCCCCAACAGCAGCAGCAACAAGGGGCAGCAACAGCAGCCAATATGAAGCACAGCAGCAGCAGTAGAAGGAGCAGCCAGCAGCAGCAATAGCAACATAAGGAGCAGCAGCAGCAGGAATAAGAAGCTCCAGCAGTAGCAGCGGGTAGTAGCTAGTGAGGGAGGAAAAGAGATTGATATATATATATATATATATATATATATATATATATATATATATATATATATATATATATGTTGATAGATAGATAAATAGATAGTATGTTAGATAGTTACTTAGATAGATATATAGGTAAGTTAGATAATTAGATATATAGATAAGTAGATGCATAGATAGATACCTATATCTATGGATAGATAAATAGGTAGATGGATAGTTAGGCGGGTAGTATATAGCTAGATACTTAGGTATATCTATCTATCTAAGATATAGATATCTATATACCTATAGTTATATATATATATAGGTGTATGGGTAAGGTAAAGGGTATTTGGGCATATGTGTGTGGATATCTATATACATAGGTATATACATACTTAGATATATATAAATATGGTAGATATCTATATTCCCTAGCCTAGATTAATAACTAGGTATATAATCTTTAGTTAGATAGCTAGTTAGAGGGGTTCGAGAGCGGTATCTCAATACCTTGAGATACCGAGGTATCTCAATACCTTGAGATATCCAAGGTATTGAGTTTCGAGCGGGGTATTTGAGCAATAGCCTAGGATATGTTTTGGAATGATTTTTATATGTTTATGTATATATATTTATGCGTGCTGTTTGTGGTATTAAACGAAAGAATGAAAGTATATTTCAATGGCGGGGTTTATAAGAGACCCGCGCCCTTTGGTTTACAAACAAACTTGTACAATGTAATCCTATACGAGGATGTGGGAGTACAATTTATTTAATCTGGGTATAAATTGCTATAGGTGTCTGATCTGCGGTCGATCACTTTAGCCCTTGGACTACACGATGTTGAAGAAGTGCCGTGGAAGACAGGATGCAGCTTCGGAGGTTGCAAAGGAGGGTGGATGCGCGATGCTGAAGGTCGCGCTCCCTGTTCCTTGCCCGAGCTCTGGATTCTTCTCTCTCTCTCTATCTCTCCTCCTTGATCTCTGGTTCGATGACCTTGTCCGATCTTCGAGTCTTTAGTTTTTCGACCTCTCCTCCTCTCTTTTTCTTCTCTTTTTTTTTCTTTTCCTCCCCGTTGATAGGGGTCTCTATTTATAGAGTTTTGGTGACAGTGACCACTCCGTCGGTGTAACAACCGAGGAGTGGACAGTACAGCACCCCTTTACACAACGGTTTAAAATAACCAATGCCTGCGTGTAAATGACCTTTTGAGTGAGCATGTGATGCGTGTCCAACTTAGGGGACAAAACGCGTATATCTGCTATGAAGATCACGGCGTAGAAGCCACGTAGGTAGGTATCCCTTGTGTAGCAGAGGTTGGCGTAAAAGCCAAGTGACTGTCACCTTGGCGTAGAAGCCAAAATAGGCATAGAAGCCGAACAGGCGTAGAAGCCGAATAGGCATAGAAGTCGAACAGGCATAGAAGCCGAATGGGCATAGGAGCCGAACAGGCATAGAAGCCGAATGGGCATAGAAGCCGAATGGTCGTAGAGACTGAGAGGGCGTTGGAAGCCGAGGGAGCACTGATCCTGAGCGGGCGTAGAAGCCACTGCGTACCGTGCCGAAGTGCTGATGTGGACGTCTTAGCCGGAATTACGGCTTTCGAAGATATAATGAAATCTTCTACAGAGATTTGCCATCATCTTGTGCATTAAATACGGAGACGTATTTTGAAGGTCTGCAGCCCTTCTGTGCATCCGTCGCAGAGACGTGCCTTGAGGGAGACTGTCACTGCTCTGTGTAATTAGACGTAGAGACGTGCCTCGAGCCCCGTATGAAGTGCAGCTTTTGACGTGGCAGCGGTTTGTCTTACTGCGAAGCATAAAATAGCTCATGTTTGCTTGTGTAAAGCAAGGCAGCGTATTCCCTTGTACGCGAAAGAGCGGTTTACGCTGGGGGGACTTTGGTAAACGACGGTTTGGTGATATTTTAACCAAATCCTCTGCATTAAATACAGAGATCCACCATCATACTGTGGGGTACGTCCCGAGGGGTCTGCCATCGTTTCCAGCCGTCGTCTGGGTAGCCGTGTAGCACTTTTTTGTCAGGAGTCAGAGGCTAGGTTCACCGCGTGACTTGACAGGTTCATTTCGGGGAAGACGAAGCGTTCCTCGTACGCATTAACGCTGCTTTGAGAGCGACTGAGTTTTACGCCATGGAGGCGATAAAAAACTCTGTTTATGCTGGGGCGGCCTGGACATACCGTACTTACGCGGATGGTCCTTTGAGCTCATATTTCACGTTGTATTTGGCGGAAGAGCTCTGTTGCATGTTCGATGGCTCTGGAGGCCTCTGCTTACGCTGCTCTGCATTAAGATGCCGCGTGGATCCTCCCAGCATATTTTTCATGCTTCTACACGTGCAAGCATAGGTTTTAGCGGGTTTAGACGGGGTGCGTGGCCTAGGGCGAGGTATTGGATACCGAGGGTATCCCGGTATCTCGATTAGGCGAGTTTGTGAGTTTAGTAGCTTAATGAGCTCGGTTTGACCTATAATTTTAGGGGCACCCTAGTTTGACCTAGCTTTGACCATAATTGTCCTCGTTGACCGTAAAAGTCAACATTTGACCTAGTTTTGACCTAGAGTTGACTTTTTGACCCAAATTTCATCGGTTTGACCCGTTCGACCTAGAATAGCCCTAGAAGCCTGTTTTTAATTATTTTATATCAGTTTAAATGCTTAGAACCCTGTTTAATTCTACTTTTCGTAATTAGGTCCTTGCGACACCGGTCCGGATCTCGATCCTCATCAGTTGCTCAGGACATCAGGCGAGTACCTACCTCTGATAGTTTCCATTTCATGATAGCGTTTATATCACCTGTTCTAGAACTGTAATACTTGATTCTGACACATTATTACACGAGCTGGTACTATTGGATCCCGTCATGAGATGCTATCCCCTTACCGTGTTCAGCGGGTACTCTATCACGTGTATTTTATCATGTGCTTCGGGTATTGATTCTCATATGCTATCATGTGCTTCTTGTGCTCTCGCCTTCGTATGCGCGAGCTATTATCATGTACGTAGCGTGTTGTGGTTGGATCTAATGGTATTAGTGGGGGAGGGGAGTAGGAGTTGGTTATGTGATCAAAGCCAAACAGTATTCATGTGTATGTCGGTTATGCAAGTCATGCATAACGGAGTTATCGTAGTGTTTTTCATGTGCAACCTAAGCCGATCACATAACGAACTTGTGCTCAAGGCACTTAGCTAGTATTCATGTTTCTCACCTGCAGTTACTTTTCCACTACTTGTATTGTTCTCCAGTTTATATTGCAGCTACTTATCGTGCTCCAGCATATATTTATTTCCTGTGCATCTTGTATACTTTTCTATTGCTCGTCATATACACCTTACCATGTATTTGGAGTTGCTTTCAGAGTTATGTACTTCACTCCAGTCCTGACTGGGCATATTTTTTTTCAGAGGATCCTGAGGACTATTGCCCGACGTTCTACGGGCCGGGTGTTGACGACTGTTGTGACCCCGAGATCGAGGAGGAGTGCGCCGAGGAGATGCCTATAGCCCCCTAGTTAGCTAGGTGGGTTTCCTGGGTTGTTCTCAGTGGTTTATTTTGGATGATTGTACTTATTCTTTTATGGCTGTGAGATGTTATAGCTATTATGGCCTTGGACTGTATTATTTTGGATTGTCTTGCTCTCTTTGGTTCTGTTTCTTTGCTTATATCATATCGTGCTTATTTCTTTCCCTAGTTTTTGTGATTGAGAGTTCATATATATATTGCGTGGTTGCCCTCCTTTTGGAGGGGATTATTGATATATATATATTGCGTGGTTGCCCTCCTTTTGGAGAGGTCGTGGCCAATTTTTTTATGAGTTGTATAGATAGTTGGTTGACCTAGAACGGACCTTTACAGCGTTCTATCGCCGATTCTGTGGCGTAGGCTGGACGTACCCACGACTCATGCCCGATTTTCGGGTGCGGGTCGTGACATATTGTTATATAAATATATGGATATATATATATATATAAGTAGGTAATTAAATGCTAAGTAATAGTTATGACTATGTATGTATTGTATGACCCTAGGACACTATGGGCTATCCCATATTTACATTTACCATGTTGACCCTAAGCACTCATGAATTGACTGCCTTGTGTACACTGACGTACTGGCAATAGATGTATTAGTTTGATTGTCTGATTGTGCGTAGTATTTGAAGATGTGACAACCGCGTAATTAGATGCGCAATTGACCGTGTTAGTTGACCCGTGTCACCCCTAGTGTACCCCTTGAGTCTAGTGTAAATATGGTTGTGTATGTGCTAGTATAATGACTGATGATTGTATTATATTATATTATATGTACATAGGATATTGGATTGTTCTGTGCGACTTCTGGAGCAGGTTATTGGTACTTCGCAGCTTTCTTGCCAGGCAAGTATACCTTGCTATTTTACTGTTATTCATATTCCATATGTTGCATACATCTTTATTTTTTGTCATTAGTTTATATATTTTAACTGCTATATAAAATACGCGTCCAAGAAAACTTGGGTGCAACGACGGTGTCGTCGTAAATTATTTTTATTATGTATATGCATTGACCTTGTTTATGAGACCACCCCATTATCATGAAGCATCGTTAGGTTTTATTGGCCGTGACACAGTTGTTACACGAGTTGTGAGTCTCATATAGATTACGGAGTACGTATTGGGTTGGCCTCCTGTACGTGTGGGCCGTGCGTTAGGGATAACTGTTGTTAGAAATTTTGCATGCTAGAAGACTTAGCAGTTATTAGTAGTCCATGGACATAGCCTGTTGTAGTACGGTAGTCCAATCCTTGTCCTTGTTTGGTTACAAGGTTGGACCATTGTACTAAAGATAGGCTATGAACCAAATCGTGTCATGGATGTGACATGCTTAGAGCATGGGGTAGGGAGAACAACAAGTACCGTATTTGGGCTCATTTGCACTTTTTTTTTATGTAACCTCTACGCTCCACCGGAGATACGCGGTCATGATGACCCCTATATTATCAGGCGGCCTCTGCCGTTCAAAAGACGGCATACTTTGTAGGCCCCTGATTCTCCGAGAGAATTATGCCAATCCCATTTATGGCCAGATAGCCCACTTGATAGAAAGTTGTTCTCAAATGCATTCACATAGACGGTTAGGCGACCCATTGGATATTTATTTTAGTACTTTATTGGCATGTTTCTATGTATCTTGTTACGTTCCTCTGAGAAACTGGTCCCTTTCTAGGTGTAGATGTTCATGAGTATTCGCAGGAGCGCACATCCGGACTTGCAACTTATATTTTCGAGGAGGTTTTCTCTTCGAGTCTTAGTGATTGTTAGTTGTTGTACTCATATTGTGTTGCTTTTATGTCACGCCCCAGTCCCAAAATACGTAGGACTAGGTCACATAAACATGCCAGCCGTATGTACATGGCAACTCCAATATATGAATACCAAGATACACACGTACGCTGTAATATGAATGTCAGATCCCCAAGTGGTATAAATCTATCACGAGTCACAGGGTATAATCTAGATCTCATCCATAAAATTAATATAAATAAATGACCAGTAGCTATAAAACTAGATCTCAATATAAGGTATCTAATGATGGTAGTTGGATGGAAACAAATCCACTACCAAACCAGAATATAGATAAACAAGATAAATACAATATAAGTACCATATCTAACAATCACGTGGCTCGAAGAGAGGACTCCTCGGAATGTACGCAACCAGTCTGGATCTGTGCTCCTACGAATAGTCATGAACAATACACCTGGAAAGGGCCAGGTCCTCAGAGGGACATAACAAGATACATAAAAATATGCCATAAAGTAAATACTATAAAAACTCAAGGGTGACTAACCATCTAAGTGAAATGCAACTTGAGGACAACTTGAGTGTATAAAAAAGTGTAGACTTGACATATGCTGACGTAATTCACCAATCGGCATGAATGGCTTGTATATGCCATATATGCCCCCAATACCAGGGCGCACTGCAATATAATAACGTCCTACCGCTCCAAAGAACGGGGAATCTGCATAATATATAACGTCCATAGCGCTCCGAAGAACGTGGAATCTGCATAGAATATAACGTCCATAGCACTCCGTCCATAGAACTCCTTCTAGTTTCACAAAGCCTAACACAGGCCGTCCAAACCAATCCCGACGACCGCGACCCCGCGCACTGCAGATTCCCACACGAGGTACCTTTGTTCCGGAGTTGCTTCCCGTCGACTCGCTCAACCAAACGTCGCCCTGTCTTTACCGGTATGCTCACCCATTAACCCTCTTCCATATCTGTGTGCTAGTAGACCTCGAACAACACGAAACCCTAGGCAAAAACAGCGCCAAAGTTGGCGCAAGCAGACCGAATTCTGGGATCGCAGAAAACTGCGGTGACCACCCATGTTTCAGAGTTCGTATCTCCCACCACAGAGATCCGAATTCGAGGATTCTTTTTGGTATGCGTAGACCACTTGACCTAGTTTAATTTTTGTTAAATAAGCCTATATTATTAACTGCTATGGATAGAATTAAATTTGTCACAAAACCCCGCAAACCCACTTTTCTCGGATTTCCAAAAGTTGTGAAATGGAGCGCGCCCCGCCAAACGGTACAGCCCCATCGTGTACCAAGTGTACCGAACGGTGCGCACAGCATATCCGGACACGTAAAAATTTACGGAGACTGATTTGGATGTGTGTGCGCACCGAAATCAGCCCTTATCCGAGGACACATCCCGTGTCGTAACTTTTGTGAAAGTCGTACGCATTTTGTGCACGTTTGTCAGATTATGACAAAACTTACGCACTGGACTCATGGTAATGCGCTGGTCCTGTGACCCAATTTTCACGCAATTCTGAGATCGTTGACCAAATCGCCAATTGGCGGGCCCCACAGTTGACTTTTTGACAAAATTGTGTTCGGCCCATCAGAATCCATATTTGGACATATCGTTGGGTTCGTATTGACATTTAGAGTTGTTTGACCTATAATTTATCCCATTTAGAGACTGGTATCCTTGGCACGCTTTTCGGTGCAAAGTGGGCCACACGTGGACCCCATTTTTATCCGAAATTACTGTTTTGCCCCTGTGTCCAAATTGGACGAAAGGGAAGTGCTTTTTAGCTATTTTGCTTATTCCGGAAATGTTGGTGATATTTATTTTAGCATCCGGAGACGTTTGTTCGGAGACCTTAGTTCCAGGTTCCGTGTCCTTGATATTTAGGCGCGTACACTTTACAGATTTCTTGTCAGGCAAGTATACCTTGCCATTGTACTGTATTTACATTCCATATGAGGCATGCATGTTTATTTCTGTTTATTTTAGTTCATTTATTTTAACTGCTATATAAATTTCTCGTCCAAGGAAACTTGGGTGCAACGACGGTGTCGTCGTACTATATTTTTATTTATGTATATGCATTGGACCTACTTTATGAGACTACCCCATCTTCATGAGGTATTTATGTTTCATTGGCCATGACACTATTCTTACACGAGTGTGAGTCACATGTAGGACACGGACTTGCGTACTCGGCTGGCCACTGGTACGTATAGGTCGTACGACGGATAGGGATAACTGCCAATAAAAACTTTGCATGCTAGTAGACCTGGTGGTTATTAGAGGTTTATCATGTCATGGACATGACATGCTTAGAGCATTGGGTGGGGAGAACAACAAGTACCGCATTTGAGCTCCTTTGCACTTTTTCTATTGTGCGCCCGAATTCTCCGCCGGAGATACGGGTGGTGATGACCACTATATATTATATTATTATCAGACGGGACACCGACGTTCGAAAGAAGACGTGCCTTTGTAGGCCCCTGGATCTCCAATAGAGAACCACGCCAAATCCCAGTTTTCAGCTAGATAGCTCACTTGTGGGGAAAGGTGTTCTTAACTGCATTCACTTAGACGGTTAGGCGACCCCATTGGATGTTTATATTTCAGTACTTTATTGGCATGTGTTTTTTGTATCTTGTTACGTCCCTCTGAGGACCTGGTCCCTTTCCAGATATAGATGAGCAGGATTACCCGCAAGAGTATGTACCTGGACCGGACGCTACCTATCAGACTGAGGAGGTCTTACCTTCGGATTATATGTGATTCATTGTAGCTGTTTAGAGATTCTAGTTGCTATTCTTTCGAGACATTTATTCTTATATTAGAGTTTATTCTCTTCTCTCTTTAGTGGTTTTGGTATAGTCGATTTATAGTGGATTTGTTTCCATCCGACTATCACACTTTGAGATTTCTTATTTGAGACTACTTATTTGATATTCAGTTATTGATTTCCATTTATCTATTATTTGTGCTGTGGATGAGATATAGATTTGCGTGTGACTTGTTGTTGTAGAAGCATAAAAAATATGCTGGATAGCTATACGCAGCATGTTGATGTTGGGCAGCGTAAAAAGATGATTTCAGAGCCATCGACGTGCAAACAGAGCTTTTCTGCTGAGCACAGCGTAAAATATAAGCTCAAGGACTATCCGCATAAAAACAGTATGTCCAGGCTGCTTCAGCGTAAAAAGGGTGCTACATCGCCTTTATGGCGTAAAACTCATCCGCTTTCAAGGCAGCATTGAAGTGTACGAGGAACGCTTCGTATTCTTCAAAATGAACCTGTCAAATCATGCAATGAACCTGAAATTTGAACTCCTGACAAAGAGTACTGCACGACTACCCAGACGACGGCTATAATAATGGCGCGGCATAGCGACCCAAACTGTCGTTTAGTGACATCTCCTTGGCGTAAACTGCTTTTACGCATACAAGGGAATATGCTGCCTAGTTTTACACAGGCAGACATGAGCTTCTTACGCTCCGCAGAAGACAAACAGACTGCCACGTCAAAAGCTGCTCTTCGTATAGGGCTCGAGGCACATCTCTACATTTAATGCACAGAGCGGTGACAGGTTCTCGAGGCACGTCTCTACATTTAATACGCAGAATACTGACAGATGTCTGAGGCACGTCTCTGCATTTAATGCGCAGAATAGTGACAAATGCTCAAGGCACATCTCTGCATTTAATACGCGAAATGATGGCAAATCTTCGAGACACGCCTCTGGAATATGCTGCCTAGTTTTACACAGGCAGACGTGAGCTTCTTACGCTCCGCAGAAGGCAAATAGACTACCACGTCATCAGTTGCTCTTCGTACAGAGTTTGAGGCGCGTATCTGCATTTAATGCGCAAAATGATGGCAAATCTTCGAAGATACGTCTTTGCATTTAATGCGCAGGATGGGGGCAGATCTCTGCATTTAATGCAAGAGATTTGATTATATCTCCAAAAGCTGTAATTTCGGCTAAAACGTCTACATCATCTCGGCTTCTACGCCCACTCGGCTTCTATGCCCACTCAGTTTCTACGCCCACTCGGCCTCTACGCCTACTCGGCTTCTATGCCTACTCGGCTTCTATGCCTACTTGGCTTCTACGCCATGGTGACAGTTATTGGCTTCTACGCCAACCTCTTCTACACAAAGGATAACTACCTACGTGGCTTCTACGCCATGATCTTCGCAGCAGTTATACGAGTTGTCCCTTAGTTGGACACACGTCACACGCTCATTCAAAAGGTTATCTATATGCGGGCAATGGTTATTGTAACCATCGTGTAAAAGGGTGCTGTACTTTCCACTACTCGATTTCTACACCGACTGAGTGGTCACTGTCACTAAAACTCTATAAATAGAGACCTCTATCAACAGAGGACAAAGGGTCGAACGGTCGGAAATTGGTTAAGGAATCCAGTATCAGATCCAAGATCGACAACTCGGAGAATAGAGGTCGAGAAATTGGGAGAGAAAATGGTCGAGAGAGAGAAGAATCCAGAGCTCAGGCAAAGAGAAGCGATCGACGACTTTGGCATCGGGCATCCACTCTCTTTAGCAACCTTCGAAGCTACTTTCTGTCTTCTACGACATTTTTTCATCATCGTGTGGTCCAAGGGATAAATTGATCGACTGCAGATCAGACTCCTATAGCAATGTTTACCCAGATTAAATAAATTGTACTCGACATCCTCGTATAGGATTAATTGTACAATCTTGTTTGTAAACCCATGAAGGGCGGGTTTCGTATAAAACTCGTTTCCATATTTCTTTCGTTTATCATCAAACACAAGATGGCGACTCTGTTGGGGACATCTTTCTCTTCTGACGAGGAGGCAATTGCTCAATACGATGTGGTATCCGTGCGATCCGTAAAGAAGACACTGGTCGTCCAGTTCGACTAGTCTGCCTACGAAGACATGCTTCGAACAGGGGGTAGCTCTCACTCTCTCTCTGTCCAAGACAACAGGAAGCTGCATAAGGTCTGGATGCCCAAGACATCCCCTACCATTCCTGTCGACTCTTCGACCTCTCCGACCTCTCCGACCAACGAGGTGGTAGCATCGCTCCCTCCGCGCCTTGCGCATAAAATTCAGTCTCTCATCACTGACGGAATAGACAAAACTTCTGGCAATGCCTCAGAGCCAATCCAGAAGTATACTCCGAGCCTTGCACGTAAAATTCAGTCGCCTGTCTCTGACAGGGCAGACAAAACTTCTGGCAATGCCTCAGTGCTAATCCAGAAGTATACTCCGCGCTCTGCGCATAAAATTTAGTCTCCCGTCCCTGGCGGAACAGACGAAACTTCGGATAATGCCTCAGTGCTAGTCCAGAAGCCTACACCGCGCTCTGCACGTAGAAACCAGTCTTCCGTCCCTAGCAGAACAGACAAAATTTTTGACAATGTCTTAGCGCCAAATTAGAAGTTCCAAACGCGCTCCGTGCGTAAAGATGCATCTGTCCTCCGCCGAAAAGCAGATGATCCCTGTAGTCTACGCAAGGGAAAGCAAGTGGCGGACTGCTCAACTTCGCGGCCTTTACGCCAGCAAGGGAAGAATATGCCAGCCCTCCGGATTACGCGAGAAGCTGACGGCCGACCGAGGACCTCCTCGGCTTTACAGCAGCCCGAATTACGCCAGGTAAAGTCCCTCAGCGTAAAGAAGGCTCAAATTGTGGAAAGACACCCTCCTCAGGGATTATTCGCCACCCAGATGGCCAACCTGTTGTATACAGGTGGAACAGGGAAAACTATGGTTCCCAACATCAGTATGCCCACTGACGTGAACAGAAGGAACAAGCCATCTTCTTCTTCCTCTTCCGTAAATCCTCCTCCTACGTGGATACCTCATCCAGAAACGCAAGGATAGGGGATCTTCCAGCATGTCTATTACGCCTCCTAACGAGCACTATTGTAATAGTCATAGGATTGTAATTAATTATTGTTGTTCTAAAGCAAAACGATCAGTTTTTGATCGGTTGAGCTACTCTCCGTCTTTCCAAGAGGAAGAGCCCACACATGCATCAGTGAACATGGCTTCACACATACCTAGAGGAAGATCGAGCTCAAGACGTCATCCCTCTAGAGCTCCGAGCCGAAGGAGATTCAACCAGCTCCTTAGGAACACTGAAGCTGGGGTGTTCTGAAATACCCATTCGAGGTCACGACAACCAACTTCGTACTCTTCTGATTCCGATGCTGGAGGTCGCTAGTCTCCCGAATCAGATACTGAAAGTATAGAGTCAACTTCAACGAAGACCTATACTGATCCTTCAATGACACCCAGGGAGATGGGAGTTTATGCCATTGGAGATGAACACGAGGAAGCTTCCCCATCAGGGAGCGCTGAGCAGCGCATTACTGTACTCGAGACATCTCTGAAAGAAATACAATCCATGATGGAGAACATGCACCAGATGATGCTGACTCAACACACGGCTGCTATGGCTCAAGCATCGGTCCCTCCAACTCAGATACGAGTGGGGGTAGACTTACCACCATCCAACGCGATCCAGGAGCCTGCTCTAGATCAGGAGTGTCATGCCCCGGTTCCATGGATAAGGAACCAAGCCACGTGGCAAAGGCAGCAGTGTACTTCGGCGGGCATTCCAATCTAATGGGCCCGTCGGAGTACACTTAAGCTGTGAAGTACAAGGAATAACCCATCACATAACACAAGTAACTCAATCTAAATCTCATCCACAGGCAGCAATATGAGAGCACAATAGAAGTAAACACAACAACTAATGTACAGGAAGGAAATATCCAAATTGTATCAAGTACAAAGACTAGAGTAGTCATACGGGGACAAACCCGCTAGCACAAATATACTGGAATGAAAGTAAGCAATAAGATAACTTGGGGCGGCAGCAGGTAACTAGGTAAAGATACCATCCCAAGGAAAGAGTCACAACCAGCGATCAGGCGAAGTCCTCAGGGATGACCTCGTCCTCGGCAGTGAGTACAGCTGCTGGATATATGCCCGGTCCATACTCCTCCGGGTAATCCTCGTGTCCTATACCTGGAAGGGAACCAGGTCCTCAAAGGTACGTAACAAGGTACAGAAAAATAATATGCCAGGTAAACAGATAGTACAAGTGCAACAACAGGGTAATCTAGTACAACCAAACAAGTGTGACACAGTTTAAAGACAATGTTCGACGCGTGGGCCATCCAAAATAAAACCGTAGCTCCGGACACGAAAACACACGGCACGTACCGCAGCTCCGGGCAAAGAGTCACACGGGTAAAACAGCTACACTAGATACAGGTATCACTACAAAATACTACATATATATAAGCGCGTGCAGAGTAGCCCAAACGTCTAGTAACTGTCTTCTCCTTCCCAAGCGGTAAACGATTGTGCGTTGAACCTGAACCTCTAACTACAGTCTCGACATAAGAATTAACTCAATAGACGCGACCCTAAGGTCGTACCAGTCTCTGGTCATGATGTCAATATCAGGATACAGGAATCTGGCACGATCACAGTGTATGAGTGTGTCCTGGGATATCGATGTACTCTGGTATGTGCATCGAGGTGCTATGAAGCATCAGTAATTATTCTAAGACGTCAAGTCGAAACACAACACCCGATTGTGAACCGGACACGGAATATCGCGCAATACCTAGAGAGGAGATACAAACCGATAATCAATAATCTACTTAAGATAGATAGATGTGCTACACACATCTACTTCTAAACTCAGTCTCAAATACGACTCACAGGGACAAGTCACTAGGGGGGTTGACTATAGTTGACGGTTGGTACGATAGTCCATCACTAGTCCTCTTTACACTCTCCTCGACAAATCCTTATTTCGACAATATTCATCACATGGTTCAGTATCAGGTGTGCTCACTCCCTGACTGTATTTACTCATTAGATAATTAGGCCTTCCTCAATCCTCACGATCATTTCACCCACAAACTCTGCTCAACCCTACAGATCATCACGTACATCCATAAATGTGTTTAACCCTTAAACTCAATGTTCTCTCACACAAATCTATATTGATATACCGATGACGATTTAAACCTCCAAGTTCACCGTTAACCTCAAGTCATAATATTTACCATTCATCTTAAACCACATTGTTCAAGTACTATACTAGGCTAACCATATTTTATGCCAACAATAGATATATCAAATCCTAACAACTATATCTTCCTTTAATCCTCGATATACCACAATCCATATAATCATCTTAATTAACCCTAACTAGCATACTTAACCGCATGATACATGGGCTATACTACAACTATATAAACATCTATACTTAACCCTAGCTAATATAAGTCCATATGTATATATAAACATCCTATTTAAAACAATATTAAAAATCTAGAAATTAAAGACAATAGAGGGGAGGGTCGACCTCGTTGTCGGGCTATCGCCGGAGGAGGTGGCCGGGGGTGGTGGTGATGGTGGTGGTGAAAACTGGAGTTGAAGGTGGTGGTGGATACTGGTACTGAAGATGGTCGGGGGGGAAAGGAAACCAGTCCGGTCGGCGGACTGCACTCCACAGTACAGTCCCGGAGTGGTACTACACCGCTGGCCGCCGCAAGGGATGGCTGCTGTCGGGTCTGAACCGGCGGTCGGGAATGATAGTCGACGGTCGGTGGGGCGTCGATGTACAGCCGGAGCATCGGGGTGAAGCCGGCTGGAGTAGGGCGGTCGGTTAGCACAGCGGGGGAAAGGCAGTGGAGGGTGCCGGCGTGGGCTGCAGCGGAGCAGCTGCTGCGGGGTGGGGTGCCGGCGTGGGCTGCAGCGGAGTTGGCCGGAGGTGAACTATGGGGAGTAGGGAAGAGAAATGGGAAGAAGAAGGAGGAGAATGATGGAGGAAGAAGAAGAATGGAGGGAAGAAGCTTTGAGTTTCTTCTTGCATGAAGAAATAAATGAAGGGGGAGAGAGAGAGAGAGATTTTTGGGATTAGGGCCGGTAGGTTTGGTTGAGGGTGGGGTATAGGAGCCACTTTATAGGGGAGTGTGTTGGGGATTGAAGGGTTGGGATCTATCCATTCAAAATGGATGGATGAGATTTAACATGAATAGGAGAGGGGTTTCTTCATATGAGGAATAGGTGGGTGAGAATGGGACCCTATATTGGGACCCTCTAACTTATTCATGTCCAATAGGAGGTTGCCACACAATTTGATAATTGCGACTTAGCCCTCGTAAATTCAAGAAATTGCATGGACACATGAAATAACATAAAAATTGCAGAGAAAAATATATTTAAAAAATGTCATGGTGAGGGGGTGTTGCGCGTTAGGCGCGGGGCTAATTAGAAGGGTATTGGGATTAATTTAGGATTAAAATGGGATTTACAAAGTTGGTAATCCCGATTTAAATAGGGATAACGTGTCCCGCAAATTTAATTTAATTGGGGCCCGTGGGGTCAAAATCCGGAAAGGACGCAAAGGCCAAAAATGGTGGGGGCTTGGAGTCAGTCTTGGACCCTTTAGTTGGTCCGGCTCAACGGGTTAAGTTGGTACCCCAAAATTGAGGGTAACGACACAGGTGTCCGACACGGAATTAAATGTGAGTTACAGTTTTTGAAATGTTGCAAAATTAATTTAGAGCACATAAAAATTAATTTTAACAGTCAGAAAAGTCCATTGCCTAATTTGGCGAGTTAAGTCGGAAGTACAATATTTATACGGAATTTATGGGCTGATAATTGGGCTCCGAATAACTAGTCAAAGATAGGGTGCGCCAAGGGTTTAAATTAATTGAATTAAAATTCCAGATAAATTTTCTTTACTCTAAACCTCAACATCTGCCATCAAATTTTTTTCAAAACCACTCTAACTATCTACAGAATAAATCGAGGGGGTTTATATTCTTCCCAACTTAGAAAAATTTCGTCCCCGAAATTAAAAGTAAAGCACGATAATATCTAACAGAATTTTAAAACAAACAAGTAATCAATGCCGTACGTAAATTCGTACCTTGCTCCTCAAATAAGTACAAGAATCGCTGCCGAATAGAATCCTCGCGCTCCCAAGTAGACTCGCTTGGGGAATGGTGCTTCCATGCCACTCTGACCAGTCGAATCGTCTGCCCTCTCAAAGTTTTCTCGCTGCGATCGAGGATCTCAACTGGCTGCTCTACGTAAGACAGGCGGGGCCTGACTGTAATCTCAGAATGATCAAGCACGTGGCTAGGGTCTGCGATATATTTTCTCAGCTGCGATACGTGAAATACGTCATGTACTCCCTCTAATGATGGAGCTAATGCCAGACGGTAAGCCACTTCGCCAACTCGTTCCAAAATATCAAAATGTCCGATATACCTCGGACTCAGCTTGCCTCTGCCTCCGAATCTGATGGTACCACAAGTGGGCAATATCCTCAAAAATACGTGGTCACCCTCCTTGAACTCCAATGGTCTACGGTGAGCATCTGCCCAGTGTTTCTGTCTGTCCTGTGCTGCGCGCAGGTGGCTCTGAATCTGCTCGACCTTCTCTACTGTCTGTGTTACCAACTCTGGACCCAGTATCTGACGCTCTCCCATGTCACTCCAACAAACTGGTGACCTACATTTCCTGCCGTACAGTGCCTCATAAGGTGCCATCTGTATGCTGGCCTGGTAACTGTTATTGTAGGAGAATTCCACCAAGTGTAGATGGTCCTCCCAAGATCCTCCAAAATCAATCATGCACGCTCTCAACATATCCTCTAATATCTGTATCGTGCGCTCTGACTGTCCATTAGTCTGTGGATGATACGCAGTGCTGAACTTGAGACGAGTTCCTAGGCTCTCCTGCATACTCCGCCAAAAATGTGACGTGAATCTGGAATCACGATCCGATACGATGCTGACAGGCACTCCATATAATCGTACTATCTGCCTCATATACATGTCAGCTAGTATCTCTGTAGATTGCCCAACTTTGAAGGGCAAGAAATGTGCAGACTTGGTGAGTCTGTCTACGACAACCCAAACTACATCCTTCCCGCTAGGGCTTCGCGGAAATCCTGTGACGAAGTCCATGGTAATGTGCTCCTACTTCCACTCGGGAATGGGGAGTGGCTGCAATAATCCTGCAGTCCTCTGATGTTCAGCCTTGACTTGCTGACAAACCAGACACTTCGCCACAAATCTTGTAATTTTCCTCTTCATCCTATGCCACCAGAAATGCTGTCTCAAGTCTCGGTCATCAACTCTTGGCGTAGCTCGCCACTCGGAACATACAGGCGATCTCCGTACCGCAACGTTCCGTCTTCATGAATCCTGAGTCCCGTCTGCATGCCGACTTCTGTTCTCTCTCGCAGACGCCAAAATCTCGTATCTGTAGGCAATGCTGCCTTGATCCTCTCAAGCAAAGTAGATTGAACCTCAAGACTGGCCATCTGTCCATCAATGCCTGGCAATACTATCTCTATTCTAAGCTCCTGGAGATCCTCTAGCAACTGTCGCTGCGTCGTCAAAAAGTATGCCATGGGCTTCCTGCTTAAGGCATCTGCTACGACGTTCGCCTTGCCAGGGTGGTACTGCAACTCAATGTCATAATCTGTCATCAACTCTAGCCAGCGTCTCTGCCTCATGTTGAGCTCCTTCTGCGTGTAGACGTACTTCAGGCTTTTATGATCTGTATAAATCTCAACACGCTCACCATAAAGGTAATGTCTCCATAGCTTTAGTGCAAATATCACCGTAGCTAGCTCCAAGTCGTGCGTCGGATAGTTCTTCTCATGAACTCTCAACTGTCTCGATGCGTAGGCTATCACCTTGTCGTGTTGCATCAGTACACATCCCAATCCGCTCCCTGACGCATCACTGTACACTACAAATCCTCCTGATCCGGAAGACAGTGTCAAAATTGGTGCTGATGTCAGACGCTTCTTCAGCTCATCGAAAGCTGCCTGACACTCGTCGGTCCAGATAAACTCTTCGCCTTTACGCGTCAGTCGCGTCATAGGTGCAGCTATCCTCGAAAAGTTTTCCACGAACCTTCGATAATATCCGACAAGTCCGAGGAAACTCCTAACCTCCGTAACTGATGTAGGGGTAGGCCTGGTCTCTACTGCAGCTATCTTCTCCGGATCAACTGATAGTCCATCTCTGGTGATTATGTATCCCAGAAATGGTACTCTATCCAAGCAAAACTCACATTTGCTGAGTTTGGCTTACAGCCTCTCATGTCTCAGCGTCTCCAACACAATCTTGAGATATCTCTCATGCTCCTCCTGGCTCTTGGAATATATCAAGATATCGTCTATAAATACCACCACGAACTTATCTAAGTACTGGTGGAAGACATTGTTCATCAAACACATAAATACTGTTGGCGCGTTGGTTAAACCAAACGGCATGACTAAAAACTCATAGTGGCCATACTTCGTCCGAAAGGCCGTCTTCTGGATGTCCTCTTTCCGTACCTTGATCTGATGATATCCGGATCTGAGGTCAATCTTCGAGAATACACATGCACCGCTAAGTTGATCAAATAAGTCATCGATGCGCGACAGTGGATACTTGTTCTTTATCGTTACAGCATTTAGCGCCCTGTAATCGATACACAAGCGTACTGTCCCGTCCTTCTTCGGTACGAACAGAATGGGTGCTCCCCACGGAGATACACTAGCCCGTATGAAACCCTTTTCTAAGAGATCATCTACTTGAACCTTCAGCTCAACCAACTCCTTCGGTGCTAGTCTGTAAACGGGGGACGTAACTGGCTCAGCTCCTGGAGTCAACTCTATCGTGAACTCAATCTCTCGATCAGGTGACAGTCCTGGGAGATCCTCTGGAAACACATCCTCAAACTCTGCTATAAAGTGAGGGTATATCGGTTCACCTTCTGCAATGTGTGTCGCTAGGGTAGGTTGGATACCATGCTCTCGGGCTCCCCGAAGAAACTCAAACTCTGGGTGATCTGGGGGTCTAAAGATGACACAACCACGATGGCAATCTAGCGTTGCATGGTATTGGCTCAACCAATCCATGCCTAGGACAATGTCATAGTCCGGCATGGAGAAAACCAAAAATCGGGCACGCATCTCTCGCCCGCAAACAACTACTGAACATGATCTACAAGTGTCGCTAACAGGTACTATTCCACCTCCCGTAAGGATCCTCTTGACCTTCGGAAGGGGTGCAGTGGCTATTCTATGGGTAGCCATGAAACTAGCAGCTATAAAAGAGTGTGTGGCACCAGAATCAAATAAGACTAATGCTGGTAATGAAGCTACTAAGATTGTACCTGCTATCACTTCTCCTGCTGTCTCAGCCTCCTCTATGGTCATAGCATAGGCCTGTCCCTGTCTCGGTGCCGGTGCCCTCGGCTGATGTCGGTCCTGGTGGAACTGTCCTGCCTGTGGGGCCAAAGGTAGCCTCCTCTGGTTTACTCCTGGTGCTGGTGGTCGCTGTGCTCCAACTCCTGCGTAGGGTGGCCTCGGTCCAGGAGGCTGCTGGTAAGGTCTCGGCGCTGGCAGGGCTGGTCGGTGAACCATCTGTGCTGGAGCCCTCTGATCTGGGCAATCTCGAACTGCATGCTGGTCCGATCCGCACCTCAAGCAAGCGCCCAATCTTCGTCGACAGTCCCTCAATATGTGTCCCTTCTTGTCGCAGAAATGATAAGTGCGAATGACTGCTCCCTGCTGAGGTGCTGCCCTCTGGTGTTGCTGCTGTACTAAGGGACGCTTCGCAGGTCCTTCCTGCGGTGCTGGGGCTGCTGATGTCGTCGCATAGGAGAGTTTCTGGCTGGCCTCCATCTTGTTGATGCGGTCCTGTCGTCGCGCTGCAAGTAGTACCCCGGAGTAGGAGGTGGGGGCTGTGGACCCGATAAGCCTCTGGGTCTCATAACTCAGGCCCTCATAAAACTTTTCGGCCTTCGCTTCTTCAGTGGGGATCAGGTATGGTGCAAATCTGCTCAGGCGGAGGAACTCAGAATTGTATTCCTCCACAGTCATACTCCCCTGCCTAAGGTTCTGGAATCTGTCCCGAATCTCTGCTCGGGCGGTAGAGGGTATGTACATCTCCTGGAAGAGTCTAGAGAACTCTTCCCAGGTGGCACGATCTGGTCCCAAACGATGCTCCTCAGAAAGCCACCAATGATGAGCGTTGCCGGTGAGCTGCATCCTGACAGCCGTCATCCATCGGTGTCGGGGGAGGTCGGTAGCCTCTAGCTGGTGCTGAATGCCGGTGAGCCAAGCGTGGACTTCCTTCGGCTCCTCCGTGCCCGCAAAAGGTTGCGACATCAAACGACGAAAGTCGATGACAGACCCTCGCGTAGGCTCGTATGCGGGTGGTGACGCCTGTCCCAAGGCCATCACGATGCTCTCTCTCAGAGTCTCAGCCTGGTGCTGCTGGGCCTGCTGCTGAGCCTGCTGCTGGGCCTATTGCTGGGCCTGCATCATCGTAAATATCACTTGGAACATCTGGGTTCCATCCATCGGTTGCCCTGTGGGGATTGGCATAAAGGGCATCTGGGGCGGGAATGGTGGAGGAGGTGGTAGCTGCTGCTCCTCCTAACTTGGGATCCTCTGATCCTCAGGTCCTACCTGAGGTGGAGTCTGGTGTCCGTCTGATGGCATCTCGGGATGTCCTGTTGACTGTCCTATGGGAGCTGGAGTCAGTAGAAGGACCTGCCCCAGATCCGGTTCTCCGGATGATCCAGCGTCTCGGGAAACGTCGCCAGACTGTGCGATACGTCCACTGCGGAGATTCATAACTCTGAAAAGAAGTCATGACTGCGATCAGCGTTTGAGAAAAAATAAATAAGATGCAATTTGGTAAACGATATCGAGATAGAGGTGTCATGTGAAGGTTTCAAACTTTGCAGATGAGATTTCTAACTCTATTCCTAATTTGCAGGCTTGCTTGGCACAGTCAGGTGACCAAGACAATTTAAATCGGACCTGCATGGGCCACCACAAAAACCTTGTCACGTTCCGGTTCCATGGATAAGGAACCGAGCCACGTGGCAATGGCCAGCAGTGTACTTCGGCGGGCATTCCAATCTAATGGGCCCGTCGGAGTACACTTAAGCTGTGAAGTACAAGGAATAACCCATCACATAACACAAGTAACTCAATCTAAATCTCATCCACAGGCAGCAATATAAGAGCACAATAGAAGTAAACACAACAACTAATGTGCAGGAAGGAAATATCCAAATCGTATCAAGTACAAAGACTAGAGTAGTCATACGGGGACAAACCCGCTAGCACAAATATACTGGAATGAAAGTAAGCAATAAGATAACTTGGGGCGGCAGCAGGTAACTATGTAAAGATACCGTCCCAAGGAAAGAGTCACAACCAGCGATCAGGCAAAGTCCTCAGGGATGACCTCGTCCTCGGCAGTGAGTACAGCTGCTGGATATATGCCCAGTCCGTACTCCTCCGGGTAATCCTCGTGGCCTATACCTGGAAGGGAACCAGGTCCTTAGAGGGACGTAACAAGGTACAAAAAAATAACATGCCAGGTAAACAGATAGTACAAGTGCAACAACAGGGTAATCTAGTACAACCAAACAAGTGTGACACAGTTTAAAGACAATGTTCGACGCGTGGGCCGTCTAAAATAAAACCGTAGCTCCGGACACGGAAACACACGACACGTACCGTAGCTCCGGGCAAAGAGTCACACGGGTGAAACAGCTACACTAGATACAGGTATCACTACAAAATACTACATATATATAAGCGCGTGCAGAGTAGCCCAAACGTCTAGTAACTGTCTTTCCCTTCCCAAGCGGTCAACGATTGTGCGTTGAACCTGAACCTCTAATTACAGTCTTGACACAAGAATTAACTCAACAGACGCGACCCTAAGGTCGTACCAGTCTCTGGTCATGATGTCAATATCAGGATACAGGAATCTGGCACGATCACAGTGTATGAGTGTGTCCTGGGGTATCGATGTACTCTGGTACGTGCATCGAGGTGCTATGAAGCATCAGTAATTATTCTAAGACATCAAGTCGAAACACAACACCCGGTTGTGAACCGGACACGGAATATCGAACATCAACGTAAATACGCGCACAATGTACAATAAGAATAACAATATCTATAAATTAAATACAGGATGGCAAGGTACACTTGCCTGCGTGCGGCTGCTGATGACGGGGATCGGGTATCGCGTCCAAGTCCTCAGGTCCCGTAATACCTAGAGAGGAGATACAAACCGATAATCAATAATCTACTTAAGACAGACAGATGTGCTACACACATCTACTTCTAAACTCAGTCTCAAATACGACTCACAGGGACAAGTCACTAGGGGGGTTGACTATAGTTGACGGTTGGTACGATAGTCCATCACTAGTCCACTTTACACTCTCATCGACAAATTCTCATTTTGACAATATTCATCACATGGTTCAGTATCAGGTGTGCTCACTCCCTGACTGTATTTACTCATTAGATAATTAGGCCTTCCTCAATCCTCACGATCATTTCACCCACAAACTCTGCTCAGCCCTACAGATCATCACGTACATCCATAAATGTGTTTAACCCTTAAACTCAATGTTCTCTCACTCAAATCTATATTGATATACCGATGACGATTTAAACCTCCAAGTTCACCGTTAACCTCAAGTCATAATATTTACCATTCATCTTAAACCACATTGTTCAAGTACTATACTAGGCTAACCATATTTTATGCCAACAATAGATATATCAAATCCTAACAACTATATCTTCCTTTAATCCTCGATATACCATAATCCATATAATCATCTTAATTAACCCTAACTAGCATACTTAACCGCATGATACATGGGCTATACTACAACTATATAAACATCTATACTTAACCCTAGCTAATATAAGTCCATATGTATATATAAACATCCTATTTAAAACAATATTAAAAATTTGGAAATTAAAGACAATAGAGGGGAGGGTCGACCTCGCTGTGGGGCTGTCGCCGGAGGAGGTGGCCGGGGGTGGTGGTGATGGTGGTGGTGAAAACTGGAGTTGAAGGTGGTGGTGGATACTGGTACTGAAGGTGGTCGGGGGGGAAAAGAAACCAGTCCGGTCGGTGGACTGCACTCCACAGTACAGTCCCGGAGTGGTACTGCACCGCTGGCCGCCGCCAGGGATGGCTGCTGTCTGGTCTAAACCGGCGGTCGGGAATGATAGCCGACGGTCGGTGGGGCGTCGATGTACAGCCGGAGCGTCGGGGTGAAGCCGGCTGGAGTAGGGCGGTCGGTTAGCACAGCGGGGGAAAGGCAGCGGAGGGTGCCGGCGTGGGCTGCAGCGGAGCAGCTGCTGCGGGGTGGGGTGCCGGCGTGGGCTGCAGCGGAGTTGGCCGGAGGTGAACTATGGGGAGTAGGGAAGAAAAATGGGAAGAAGAAGGAGGAGAATGATGGAGGAAGAAGAAGAATGGATGGAAGAAGCTTTGAGTTTCTTCTTGCATGAAGAAATAAATGAAGGGGGAGAGAGAGAGAGATTTTTGGGATTAGGGCCGGTAGGTTTGGTTGAGGGTGGGGTGTAGGAGCCACTTTATAGGGGAGTGTGTTGGGGATTGAAGGGTTGGGATCCATCCATTCAAAATGGATGGATGAGATTTAACATGAATAGGAGAGGGGTTTCTTCATATGAGGAATAGATGGGTGAGAATGGGACCCTATATTGGGACCCTCTCACTTATTCATGTCCAATAGGAGGTTGCCACACAATTTGATAATTGCGACTTAGCCCCCATAAATTCGGAAAATTGCATGGACACATGAAATGACGCAAAAATTATGAAGAAAAATATATTTAAAAAATGTCATGGTGAAAGGGTGTTGCGCGTTAGGCATGGGGCTAATTAGAAGGGCATTGGGATTAATTTAGGATTAAAATAGGATTTACAAAGTTGGTAATCCCGATTTAAATAGGGATAACGTGTCCCGCGAATTTAATTTAATTGGGGCCCGTGGGTTCAAAATCCGAAAATGACGCAAAGGCCAAAAATGGTGGGGGCTTGGAGTCAGTCTTGGACCCTTTAGTTGGTCCGGCTCAACGGGTTAAGTTGGTACCCCAAAATCGAGGGTAACGACACAGGTGTCCGACACGGAATTAAATGTGAGTTACAGTTTTCGAAATGTTGCGAAATTAATTTAGAGCACATAAAAATTAATTTTAACAGTCAGAAAAGTCCATTGCCTAATTTGGCGAGTTGAGTCGGAAGTACAATATTTGTACGGAATTTATGGGCTGATAATTGGGCTCCGAATAACTAGTCAAAGATACGGTGCGCCAAGGGTTTAAATTAATTAAATTAAAATTCCAGATAAATTTTCTTTACTCAAAACCTCAACATCTGCCATCAAAATTTTTCCAAAACCACTCTAACTATCTACAGAATAAATCGAGGGGGTTTACAAGGAGTCAACAGTTCCTCTGCTTCCTCACTCGGAGAATGTATTACCTTCCGTCGGAGTCGCGATGCAATCGATTCCTCATCACTCCGTGGTCCCGCTACCGTCTGAAGATCCAATACAGGCAGTACGGGAGTTGAAAGCCCAATTTGATGCCCTGAAGCACCAAGATCAGCTCAAGAAATTAGGAATCAACCAACCTTACCCAGCTATCTGGGAAGAGGTCCCTTTCCCTCCTAGATACAAACCACAGACTATGGCTTTGTTCGAGGGAAAAACTTCACCGAGTTAGTACATGAACTACTTCAGTATGATGATGGTGTTATTACAGGGGAACGACGCCCTCCTCACTCGAGTGTTCAAGGGCTGTCTCTCGGGGGTAGCTTATCAGTGGTATCGAAGTCTGGCGGACAACTGCATTACTTTCTTTGAAGACTTCAAGGCTTTATTCTTCACGCGATTCTACGAGGGAGGGATAGACATGTCTATGTCCTCTCTCATCGAAGTCAAGCAGAAGGAAAAAGAGAATGTTTGCACTTTCATCGAACGTTTTCGTCAAGCCACTTTGCAAATGCCTCCAGGAGTTCCAGACTCGGCATTGGTGGACATTTGCAGGAAGAACCTTCTTTCCGTGATCTCGGTGTTCACAGAACCATATTAGTTCCATGATTGGCCCTCGTTCATCATCTCAGCGGTAGCCGCAGAGGACAACAGTCAGAAGGCACGCGATAATAGCATCATGATCTCGGCCTCTAATAAAGGCAAGAGGTCATCCTCTAACATCGACCATCCTCGTGGTACCAAGGGTAAAGAAGCTCTGGCGATCAACACGTCCAGGCAAAAGACTGTGGCTACCATGCAGACGAAACCTGGGACTTCCAGGCCCGTTGAAGTATACTCTTTCGAAGACGATGATATTCCGAGCATATTCGAATGTCTCGTCAAAAGCGGCAAGATTTCCCTTCTTGAGGTGAGACGGCCTAATGAAGCCGGCAGTACCAATAACCCCAAGTACTGCATCTTCCATAGGTACATACACCACCCCACAAAGGCGTGTTATGTACTAAAGAGGAAGATCCAGGAGCTAATAGATGCTAAGGCCATCACTCTGTGCAACAGCGAGAAGACGGTCACAGCCAACATGATCTCTCTGCAATTTGGCAATCTGCCTCCCCAAAAAGTCCCGGATGGTGTTACACCTATTTCCCGGACGACGATGAACATCGTTAATCTTCCTCCAGCTAGAGGTCAAAATCATGACCTGGTACCCCCGAACTACTGCCAGAGCCGGGAGACATCACCCTGGGGTTATGGAGAATTAACCATCCCATCAAATACAGGTATGGTAATTCTACCCTGGGAAAGCTATCACGCCGAGTTTCATCAGCGAGCAGCCCATCAGTCATGGCCCTCAGGCCAGCTTGTATGCGGCACACCATGGCAGGGAGAAAGCCCAGTCTTGTCCCGAATCTCATTCCGAGGCATAAAATTCAAGACTGGCAGTATACGCAAAGTTTTCGACAGTCTGTATTTTACGCCAGACTGCCAAAATTTGAGTTATTATGCCAGAATTTCCATCCCTACGTAACACTCAAATTATATAGTATACGCTAACTTTCGATAGTCAAAACTTTTACTCCAGATTGCGAAAATATGGAGTTTTTGCGCTGACACATTAGAAATGTGGGCATAAAAGATGAAACATCTCTGTGCATCATCTTCCTCGAAGAGGCTATCAGCACAGAAGATGACCTAGCGCGTTCACGTACAACGTGTGCGAAAGATTTTCAGTCGTTCTTTTTTGTCCCAAAAGCTCTACCTTTAAGGCCGGGTGCACTGCTCGTCGGCGGGACACTTCGCTCAGAATGAAGCTCGCCTTGCCCGACCGAAGTCATTCTCACTTGAGCAGAAGAGCGAGAAGAAGAATCAACCTTCTTTTCCTTAGAGGAGAAGAGTTGTTTCAAGGCCATTACTGGAAACTTTGAAGGCTCGGAGAAGAAACGAAGAGGAACTCGAACAGTCGAAGGCTTTTTTTCGCAGAAGACGGATGAAAAGTTTTTCTCTCAAAAGCTTGGGATATATATAGAATTCGGATGGACTCCTCGAATCCCGAACCAAATCTCACATAATTAATATTTGGTTATGATTGGGGACTACGTCAGCCTATTACTCAGAGAAGGCGGACAGTCAGCGAATTCGAAAAGTTTTCGTGTAAAGCAGATTCGTGGTTTTTACGCTAAGGAGCTTTCTACGCTCGACGGCTACAGATCTACGGTTTTACGCTCAGAGGCTATAAGTCTATGGTTTTACGCCCGGATGCTTTTATGCTCGGTAGCTTTTACGCTCGAGAGGCTACAAACCTACGACTTCACGCTCAGCAGCTACAAATCTATGATTTTACGCTATGGGCTTTTACGCTCAGAGGCAACAGATCCACAACTTCACGCTCGGAAGATTTTCTTTTCAGAAGCTACAAATCTATAATTCTACGCCCGGATGCTCTTATGCTCAGTAGCTTTTACGCTCGAGAGGCTACAAACTTATAATTTCATGCTCATCTACAGATCTATGACTTTCCGTATACCTAAAAAATATGCAGGCCAGAGTACAGTACATCTGAACAATTCTCAAGGCGGTCAATTACAAGGGTTCACACAGAAGATACTTCTTCTTGACCTCAAAATATCCCAAGTACCCAAAGCATACAGAGTCCAATATTGAAAGTTACTCTTCTTCATGGGTCGATTCAAAGTTCATCCAAAATCCAGTCTGAATATTTCGTCTATAGTTCAAGATGGCAAATCAGTTTTTTTGACAGCCATTTCTCGCCCTGTTCTAAGGGATTTTTGAGAAATCATTCTTGAACAAGAATTTTGTTTATCAGAAGTGACAGATCAGAATTCTACGTTGTTTCTCATTCCTAACAGTAGGACAGTTCGAATACTCGACTGCTAAGCGGCTTTCTGCGCATCCTTAGTTATGCGTAAGAGACAGGACATAACCTAACACTCTTTCTAAACAGAGTTGGCGTAAAGTATCAGACGTGTTGAAGCTACACATATTCAGACTTCATAGCAAAATATATGGCAAGATGATCATATGCACAGAAGAAAGATGATTTTATTAAAGCATGATTACATATGAGGAAAATCCAGTCTACAAGGGTTTTTCTTCATTTTCATGATTACATATGAGGGAAATCTCGTCTACAAAGGACTTCCTCATCGTCGTCTGAAGATCGCGCCCATAATCTGTTCTGCCAGGTTCTCGCATGGGCGGAATTCTTCATCCATCTTCTCCAGCAGTTAGTCAGTTTTCGTAAACTGACTAACAAGAAATGATCAATGGCGGGAGGATACAGAAATGGGCCTAGACCCATCCTCCAATACAGGAAAGCAGGGTCAATCTGCTTTCCTGCGTCCAGTGCCATGACAGATTTAGTTGAGGTATTTGACCCAACTTAATCTCGGACGGCAGCTAGTTTGTCTGCCCTCGTCCGCAAATACCAGGAGAAGATACAGCTTGCAAACTGTGTGGTCTAATACGACCCTTCCACTCTCCCGAAGAACCGCCATACAAAGTTGCTGATTATCCCGAGCAAAGGAGGCTATGATATCCTTCCATGATCCATCGTTGTAGAGGACATTTGCTCGAAGATGCCATCTTTTTTGGTTCCTTACATGCTGGAAGAACATGGTCTTCTTCTTCCTCAAGTCGAACCGATGAACTCCGACGATCATCTCTATGTGGTAAAGGAAATATAGGAAGAACAGGTTAACTCCTCAGCCTTTTTATAGGCGAAAGAGATCACACCGATCCCCCAATAACTCCGCCATAAAGTCAGCCTTGAAAGAACGTGTCAGACTTGACCATTTCAGAGCGTTTCAAATTACGAGGAATATTTCATGCTTCATTCAAAGCGTTTCAAATTACAAGGAATTTAAAAGCTTTGAAGGGGGTCTTGTAGAAGCATAAAAAATATGTTGGATAGCTATACGCAGCATGTTGATGTTGGGCAGCGTAAAAAGATGACTTCAGAGCCATCGACGTACAAACAGAGCTTTTTCGCTGAGCACAGCGTAAAATATAAGCTCAAGGACTATCTGCGTAAAAATAGTATGTCCAGGCTGCTTCAGCGTAAAAAGGGTGCTACATTGCCTTTATGGCGTAAAACTCATCCGCTTTCAAGGCAGCATTGAAGTGTACGAGGAACGCTTCGTATTCTTCAAAATAAACCTGTCAAATCATGTAATAAACCTGACGTCTGAACTCTTGACAAAGAGTATTGCACGATAACCCAGACGACGGCTATAATGATGGAGCGGCACAATGACCCAGACTGTCGTTTAGTGACATCTCCTTGACGTAAACTGCTTTTACGCATTCAAGGGAATACGCTGCCTAGTTTTACACAGGCAGACGTGAGCTTCTTACGCTCTGCAGAAGACAAACAGACTGCCACGTCAAAAGCTGCTCTTCGTACAGGGCTCGAGGCACGTCTCTGCATTTAATGCGTAGAGCGGTAACAGGTTCTCAAGGCACGTCTCTGCATTTAATGTGCAGAATACTGACAGATGCCCGAGGCACGTCTCTGCATTTAATGCATAAAATACTGACAGATGCCCGAGGCACGTCTCTATATTTAATACGCAGAATAGTGACAAATGCTCAAGGCACAACTCTGCATTTAATGCGTGGAATGATGGCAAATCTTCGAGACACACCTCTGGAATATGCTGCCTAGTTTTACATAGGTAGACGTGAGCTTCTTATGATCCGTAGAAGGCAAATAGACTGCCACATCATCAGTTGCTCTTCGTACAGGGTTCGAGGCGCATATCTGCATTTAATGTGCAGAATAATGGCAAATCTTCGAAGACACGCCTCTGCATTTAATGCGCAGGATGGGGGCAGATCTCTGCATTTAATGCAAGAGATTTGATTATATCTCCAAAAGCTATAATTTTGGCTTAAACGTCCACATCATCTCGGCTTTTACGCCCACTCGGCTTCTACGCCCACTCGGCCTCTACGCCTACTTAGCTTCTACGCCTACTCGGCTTCTATGCCTACTTGGCTTCTATGCCATGGTGACAGTTATTGGCTTCTACGCCAACCTCTTTTACACAAAGGATAACTACCTACGTGGCTTCTACGCCGTGATCTTCGCAGCAGTTATACGCGTTGTCCCTTAGTTGGACATGCATCACATGCTCATTCAAAAGGTCATCTATATGCGGGCAATGGTTATTGTAACCATCGTGTAAAAGGGTGCTGTACTTTCCACTACTCAGTTTCTACACCGACTGAGTGGTCACTGTCACTAAAACTCTATAAATAGAGACCTCTATCAACAGAGGACAAAGGGTCGAACGGTCGAAAATTGGTCAAGGAATCCAGTATCAGATCCAAGGTCGACAACTCGGAGAATAGAGGTCAAGAAATTGGGAGAGAAAACGGTCGAGAGAGAGAAGAATCCAGAGCTCAGGCAAAGAAAAGTGATCGACGACTTTGGCATCGGACATCCACTCTCTTTAGCAACCTTCGAAGCTGCTTTCTGTCTTCTACGACATTTCTTCATCATCGTGTGGTCCAAGGGACAAAGTGATCGACTGCAGATCAGACTCCTATAGCAATATTTACCCAGATTAAATAAATTATACTCGACATCCTCGTATAGGATTAATTGTACAATCTTGTTTGTAAACCCAAGAAGGGCGGGTTTCGTATAAACCTCGTTTCCATATTTCTTTTGTTTATCATCAATAACAGTTGTGACAGTATATTACCACTGTGGATTGGATATTCATGTACAGCGTACGTATGTATATGGTTTTCATATATTGGAGTTCGTATACATACGGCTGGTGTGTTACGTATTTCTAGTCCTACGTATTTTGGGACTGGGGCGTGACAGTATCTAATGATGGTAGTCGGATGGAAACAAATCCACTACCGAACCAGAATATAGATAAACAAGATAAATACAATATAAGTACCATATCTAACAATCACGTGGCTCGAAGAGAGGACTCCTCGGAACGTACGCAACCAGTCCGGATCTGTGCTCCTGCGAATACTCATGAATAATACACCTGGAAAGGGCCAGGTCCTCAGAGGGACATAACAAGATACATAAAAACATGTCATAAAGTAAATACTGTAAAAACTTAAGGGTGACCTAACCATCTAAGTAAAATGCAACTTGAAGACAACTTGAGTGTATGGGAAAGTGTAGGCTAGACATATGCTGACGTAATTCACCAATCGGCATGACTGGCTAGTATATGCCACATATGCCCCCAATACCAGGGCGCACTGCAATATAATAACGTCCTACCACTCCAAAGAACAGGGAATCTGCATAGAATATAACGTCCATAGCACTCCGTCGAGTGTGGAATCTGCATAGAGGAGGTGGGTGTCCCATACGCCTATAAGTCATCCTTCCCGCCCAATGAAGATATACAAGTCGTGAACACGACATGGACATCTCGTACTATATGCAAGTCTCTATAGAAATAAACAACTAAGCTAAATACCGTTACACATATTGCTCACACCGATGACCAGTCGGGTATGAGGCACGCGTCCCTACATGAACTCACTTTGTGACGTATAATGATACATGTCAATGCCTGGAGAGTCATACCAATAACTCCACAACTTTAGGTGGGTCTACTAGACATTAGGTCAGACACAAGTCCTAACGTCAACGCATTCGTTGACTGCACCCGAGTCTCTCTCGGACGCGCACAGTTATAAAATATAAACATGCAAATAATTGTCATGCCCCAGTCCCAAAATACCCAGTCCCAAAATACGTAGGACTAGGACACGTAAGCATGCCAGCCGTATGAATATGGCACTCCAATATATGGAAACCATAACACACGTACGCTGTATATGAATAACAAAATCCACAAGTGGTATAAATCCATCATAAGTCACATGGTATAATCTAGATCTCATCCATAGAATCAATATAATTAAATGACCAGTAGCTATGAAACTAGATTTCAATGGAAAGTATCTAAAGATGACAGTCGGATGGAAATAAATCCACTGCCGAACTAGAATATAGAATAAACAAGTTAAATACAATATAAGTACAACATCTACCAATCATGGGACTCGAAGAGAAGCCCTCTCATACTATAAGTAGCCAGTCCAGACCTGCGCTCCTGCAAATACTCCTGAACAATACACCTGGAAAGGGACCAAGTCCTCAGAGGGACATAACAAGATACATAGAAGCATGCCATAATGTAAACACTAAATAAATAAAAGGGTGCGCTAACCATCTAAGTGAATGTAATATGAGGACAACTTTGGTACGTATGGGTAGGCGTAGGCATAACGTCCAACGTCATCTAGAGTGTGGTATCTGTAACGTCCATCATTCCGAAGAATGAGGTATCTGTATATATATATATATAACATCCAACACTCTAAGGGACGTGGTATCTATAATAATATATACGTTCGTATCACTCCGAAGAGTGCGGTATCTGCAATAAAGGAGGTGGGTGTCCCATACGCCTACTAGTCGTCCTCTCCGCCCAATGATCTATGCATGTTGTATCCACAATACGCCTTAGCTACTACGCCGAAGTGCAAGCATCAGCGTCGTAACTCTGGCTCATAGTCTGTCGTTAGAACAATAGCCCAACCTTACAACCAAACAAGGACAAGGATTGGACCATCATATTACAACAGTCTACACTCCGCCTACTAATAACTGCTAAGTCTTCTAATCATGCATTACTATTAGCAGTTATACCCTATCCGTTGCACGACCTACACGTACAGGTGGCCAACAATATACGCAAGTTTGTGCCCTATATGAGACTCACAATACGTGTAAGATATGTGTCAAGGCCTGGGGAGTCATATCAATAACTCCACAACTTTAGGTGGGTCTACTAGACACTAGGTCAGACACCCGTCCTAACGTCAACGCATTCGTTGACTGCATCCTCTCTCTCGGACGCGCACAGTTATATAATCTAAAATAATAAATATATAACTAAATATATAACTAAATTTAAACAGTACAACAAGGCAAGATATACTTGCCTGGCAAGAAGGCTGCGTAGTCCCAATATTCTGCTCCTGAAGTCACGCATATAAATCCAACAGATATTCGGGGTCAGCGTACACAGGTACGGGAATCGGGGGTGACTCTTGCGGGTTGTCTGGCAAGGGTGACGGGTCTATGATGGATACGAGGATGAGGGTGATTAGGTTAATGATGATGATGGCGATGGTGTAAATAATGACGATGAGGGTTACGATGGAGGTAATGATGATGATACTAATGGTGATGATTGTGAAGATGATGGGAGGTGACGATGATGATTACATGATGGTGATAACAAAAAAGATAATGTGGGTGATGGAGATGACGATGACTAGGATGATGACGATGACTAGGATGATGAACAAG
This sequence comes from Iris macrosiphon, assembly GCA_036927795.1. Classification (NCBI taxonomy): domain Eukaryota; kingdom Viridiplantae; phylum Streptophyta; class Magnoliopsida; order Asparagales; family Iridaceae; genus Iris; species Iris macrosiphon. Next base: position 188,471,465 of record JAYESA010000004.1, read on the forward strand.
TGATTAGGGTTGGTGTTGGTAATAATTTTGATATATTCATGGTAAAGTTGATGATGAGTATGATGATGATGTTGGTGGTGGCTGCTGAACTCTGGCCAGCGAGGGGGAGGGAGGTCCGGACAGGGGGAGGTACGGTAATGGAGGGGCTGTGGTCGAGGAGGAGGAGCAGGGATACAGGAAGGAGGAGGCGAATGTTGGTATTGGTGGTGTTGGAGGGTGCTGCTCTCATCCATGGGGAGACTGAGCAGGGAGGAGGAGGAGGAGACGGTGGTGAACGGAGGGGACGTAGGGGAACGGGGATGAAGTCGGAGAAGAAGTCGAAGAGGGTGGTGGTAATGGTGTTTGTAGGAAAGAGAGGAGCTGTGCAGGCGGGCTCCGGTCGACTCCGGTGGGGGTTGTGTGCTCGGGGTAAAGTCGAGGGGAGGCAATGGTGGAGGCCGTTCCGGTGATAAAGTCGTCGGGGACGGTGGCTGGGATGTCCGACAGGGTGTTGGCCATCGTCGAAGGGAGGAGAGGAACGTAGGGGTGATGATGGTGGTTCAGTTGCTCGTCGGGGGGGGGGGGGCAGGTGATGGCGGTGGGCAGCGAAGAAAAGTCAGCGGGGGTGGTCATGGTTCAGTCGGCTCGGGATCAGGCCCGGCAGTCTCCGGCCAGTTTCGGGGTGGTGGTGGGTGAACAGTAAGGTAGGGGGAGAAGAGAGGGAGGAGGTCAACCACTCCGGCGGCTGGCGGTTCCGGCGAGGCCGTTGGGGAAGAAGGGGGAAAGGTTGAAGAAGGTGTACAGTAGAGGAGAGAGAGGGTCGGCTTGGTGGTTCTTTGGGATTTGATTTTAGGTGAAGAAGAAAATAGAAAAAGTATATTTATACATGTAGAAATTTGGGTTTGGGTTTGACCTAGGATTAGGGCTTGGTCACCACCTCTTGAGCTGGGCCTTGGGCTCACATGGGGATGTTGGGAGGGCTAAAAATCACATTAATTGAATACGGGGCTAGAATTTAAATGGGGGACGATGTGTGCGTTGCACAATCCAAAAATTATAAAAAAATTACTATGAAGGAGAAAGTTGGATTTCTTCATGTATTGTCCAATGGTGGGGACACCTCAATACTTTTTTGCATAAAAGTGCCCAACAATTGAGAAAATTGCACAAAGATGGAAATTGGGTTTTATTTAATTAAAATACCGCGCATGATGTTCTGGAATTAAATAGAAGTACATGGGATTAAAATTAGGTGGGACACAAGTATCAGGGACGTAGAGGGTACAGTGTAGAATATTAATAAAATTTTGGTGGTATAAAACGGTCAAGATTGTGTCTCCAATTTCGATTGGAACGTACAAGGGTACAAGGTCATATTTTATTTAGAATTAAATAATAACGTTTGTGACAAAAGTCGTGCGACTAAAATGTGGCACAAGAAAGCATAATTATAAGTTACACAAAGGTCAGAATAGTAGGCGGGCACGTCTAGGATGAGGTGGTGAAATTTGTAGAAAGGCAATGATTAGTGAGGTGCTCTAATTATCGAAGCATCGGTAAGGTGCGCTAAGCGATATTAAATATTGTATAATTAAATAAAATGTCGTATTCTAATTCTAATTGGGTTTAAACTAGACCTAGTTTTACTATCTAAGCCAAGTTGGCCTAATTTTGGGTGAAGGGGTTTACAATAATAATACAGAATTTAAACAGTACAACAAAGGCAAGGTATACTTGCCTGGCAAGAAGCTGCGTAGTACCAATAACCTGCTTATGAAGTCACGCCGAACAATCCGATATGTCCTCGATTATATATCAGACTTTGCGATCTTGGGTATGAGAGTACAGTACTTCAAGAGTCCTTAAAATTCTTTTTGACAGGGAGCATGCAAAATAATAGATATACTTTGTTCCATAATAGCAAATGGCTGCTTCTCTTCTTTCATTATGCTGACTATGCTTTAGCTAATTGGGTGGGTCCTGCTATCTTAAACCTTTCTCCTTCTTTAGCTACTCCATCCACTTGGTGTTTGGCTTCTTTAAGTACTGTTGCTACTCCTTTCCTTTTCTTATTCGATCGGTCCATATGTTCAATGATGGTGAAGATGGTGATGGGTTGGCGGAAAGCAAAATTGGTATAGGGTGGATTTGCAATGACGAGTGGAAAGGAATGGCAATGTTATATATAAAGGCAAAGTTGTCAGCATTTCAGGAAGCTCGGCGCTCTGAGAAGGCGAGTTCAACATGGAAGTACGATTTACAGAACCGGCTCTTGCGGTTCTGACTTACAGCTCACGCTTACGCAGAGTCGACTGAGTGTTCGTCGTCACGCAGCTATGGGGTGGCAACGCTCGCGGAGATGGCTTGCATGGAGGCACGGCCAAAAACAGCAGTGATTGGTTGCACGGTTATTGTCGTCGGCTAGGCTTCTCCCAGTGCATGGGATTATGCTGTCTAGCCACTGCGCCTGCATAAGCGATTGCGGTGGATGCACACGACAGAAGGTGGCAGGGTTCACTGGATTGAGGGCCGCCAGCATGATGAGGCGTCGGCCAAAGGGACCCGCACACGCGAACAGGTTCCGTCTCGCAGAGTCGTAGGCGTTGGGGCAGTCGTGTTCTTCAACGATGGTAGAAAGACGACCATGGGAGGAAGAAGATGGAGAAGGGAGCAGGGACAACGGGTCGAGGTGGCTTGGTGCAGCAGCTCGGGGACACCGGGGATGAGGTCGGGGTTGAGGGAGGTTGAAGAAGGAGATGGTGGTGGTATTGACGAGAATGATGGCTGTGCTGTACGGCGGTGGTGGAGGGGTTGCAGGCTGCTCTTGTGAGGGTGGCCGGAGTTGAGGATGATGAATAGGGTTGGGTTAGGGTTTTCGGTTTGATGTTTGGCTAATGGTAGTGATGTAAAATAATAATAGAGTGGGAGAGTTTTGTATGAGGAAGAAGATGGCTACCTAGGGATTAGGGCCGACCAAGTACACATGGGGATAGGGTTTACTTTAGGAAAAGGGTTTGAGGAATTATTTATATATACATATAGGAAGGTGTTGTGTGGTGGGGATGGCTCCATTTAAAATGGATGGCCATGATTCAACATAGAGAAAATTACAACAAAAAGGAGGAGAGAGGGAGAGGGTTGAAGGGTCAAAGGGGAGAGGGTTTGGTTCTTCATTTGATTTAAACCAATAGGATGGTGACACCTCACTGCACTTTTGCAATTAAGTCCCCAACAATTAGAAAATTGCACAGGAGGTAGGTTTTAGGATTTAATGAGAGAAACTACCATATTTGGTGTAATGTATTGGTTGAAGTGGATGTTTGGTGTTTAGTATGAAGCTTGAGGGTGTAAATGGGGGTTTAGTTTGGTGTTGGGTCTAGTTTTGGGTCAAGTTGGGTCCTTACATCAATTTAATTAAAATTGGTGTAAATGGTGTTCTAAAATTAATTAGAAGTACATGGGATTAAAATTAGGTGGGACACAGGTGCCAGGGACGTAGAGGGTACAATACAGAATATTAATAAAATTTGGGTTGTATAAAACGGTCAGGATTGTGTCTCCAATTTAGATTGGAACGCACAAGGGTACAGAGCCGTATTTATTTAGAATTACAATAATAACGTCCGCGACGTTTATTGTGCGACTAAAATATAGCACAAAAAAATATAATTGTAGGTTACACAAAGGTCAGAATAGTAGGCGGGCATGTCTAGGATGAGGTGGAGAAATTTGTAGAAAGGCAATGGCTAGTGAGGTGTTCCAATTATCGAAGCAACGGTAAGGTGCGCTAAGTGATATAAAATATCGCATAATTAAATAATTGCCGTGTTCTAATTCTAATTGGATTATAATTTGACCTAATTTCTCTATCTATGCCAAGTAGCCCTAATTTTGGGTGAGGGAGTTTATATTTTATATTCTATTTTGGCAGTGGATTTGTTTTCATCCGACTGTCATCCATAGATACTTTATATTAAGATTTAGTTACTTGGTTATTGGTTATTTATTTATCTATTTATGATTTTCTGTGGATGAGATTTAGTTATGCCCTGTGACATATATATATACCACTGTGAATTGTTATTCATATTACAGCGTACGTGTGTTATGGTTTCCATATATTGGAGTGCCATATACATGCGGCTGGCATGTGTACGTGTCCTAGTCCTACGTATTTTGGGACTGGGGCGTGACAACTTTCAACTGGGAGGCAGTTTGCAGAAGCCAGGGCCCGATATTCCGCGATTGCCGCCCTGTTACCGGGGTCGTCTAGTGATGCTATACCCCTCCTTGGCCAACTGTAGTCCCTACCATCGTGACTCCTTTGACTCCCTCCACATCTGCTGATGTAGAAGATGCCTCGAAGGTCACTATTCAGAGCTTCTACATGCACCTAAGGCAGGGGGTGCACGCTTCCCTGGGACAATGTAAGGATTTTACTTGGGCTAAGTACAGTGCCCAGAACCAGACTGAGATTTTGAGGACCCTTCCTGATTATGAGCAATTGGCTGATCATTTGAGCCAGAAGTTGGCTGCGGTGGAGCAACGCCGGAAAGAACTACAACAGGCATGACAGACTGACTTGATCATCACTGTGGAAGAGGAGCATAAGTTCCTTCTGACGTCCATGGAGTAGGTGAAGACAGATTACGTGCGAGACAAGATGGCCCTGGAACAGGACCTCTAGAATTTGGGCCTTAGGCATGACGAGTTGAATGATCGAAGGGAGGTCTGTCTCGCTCGGGAGGACTCCGCATCCCATAACTTGGCTACGATTAATGAACAAATTATGCAACTTCAAGCCAAGTTGACGATCATGGAGGGCGACTTCCAGGCAGCTCGTCGAGAGAGGGAGGCCATCTGCGAGAAAACTAGCAAGGTGGCTCAGTCTTCTGCTGCCCTGGAGGATACGTTGAAGAAGCTGGAGGATAAGCACCAGGCGTATGCCCACCTTGATGATCCTGTGGCTCTGGTTCAGGAAGACGAACGCAGAGTTCGAGCAAAGATTGATGCTGCTATTACCCGGCTCTAAGGTCGAATAGATGAATTATGCATCGTTTAGGAGTAGCAGTAGTTCGGATTTTACTTTTTGATACTGCCTTTTGCCCCGAAAAGAATTCTGTTTGGGAGATAGAGACTCTCCTTTTGTTTTTTTTTGTCGTGAGCATGTTTTCCTTTTATGGTCGGGACGTGGTCCCTGAATGTAGTTTGTTCCTTTTATCTCTATGAAATAAAAGTTTCCTTTCCTGCTGCGATTGTCTTGCTGACTCGATTTGTGTCCTGGGAGAAAAATGACCACTTCCCACACTTCATGTACAGAGGTGCGCTTGATGTGTTTATACCGCTGTGTCAATCCGGGTCTTTAAGAGGATCACTCTAAATCTCAATAATCCCATCTTGGGTTATGTAAAGATAAAAAAGTTCTGGAGACATCTTACTCAATGGTAAGGTGGACGTGGTAAGATATGACTTTGTGGGGATAGAGGAGAGACATAGTTCAAAGGAAGTGTGGAATTGAACTAATTTTTCCTCTGCTAGAGAAAAGGAAGTGTGGATTCATTTCGATAGCGGGTATCCCACTGGGGGATTTTTTATGGACCTATTACTTCTTGTGCACGACGGTACAAGTAATAAGTTCGAGATGAGTCCTACCAGAGGTGATATGGACGTGGCAATTTTTGTAGACTTAGACCGCTGGTGTACCTTGGCGAGTACGGGTGATACATTTAGATGACGATCGATATCAGGGGCCTTGTGGATGCGATGATTGATAACCAACCCGACAGGTTTGTTCAGAGGTACGAACGATATGGCGAACCCTACTTGAGAATTTTTTGGTGGACTTATTATTTGTTGCACACGTTGAGTGCAAATAATAAATTTGACTAACAATCCTATCAGAGGTAATATCAATGTGATAAGTTTTATGGACTCATTAATTTTTTGCGCATGTTAGTGCAAGTAATAGGTTCGAAACAAGCCCTGCCAAAGATAATATGGACGTGGTAGTTTTTGTGGACTTAGCACCGTTGGCGTACCTTGGTGGGTACGGGTGGTAAGTGGAAATGACAACCGATATCAGAGATAATATGGACGTGATGATCAATAGCCAAGATCCGAGATATTTGCGCAGAGGTAATATGGACGTGGCAAACTCCACCGAAGTAGTGTATTAGAGCGACAGTTTAAAGGTCATGTAGACATGAACCAGCACCTAGGAAGATACCAAGTAGTTTGGTGATAGAGGAGTACCAGTCTAATTTAGACATAGTACTTTTTAAGGAACTTGCTGTTGTTAGGCATCATGAGCAAGTCACCACTAGGTTTCGCCAACCGGTAAGCGCCGTTGGAAAATACGGTTTCCACGATGAACAGGCCTTCCCATTTAGGTTAGAATTTGCCTGTTGTCTTGTGGGTCATAACCATGGGTCTTCTTACTGTTAAGATGAGATCACCCACTTGGAACGCCATGTTTTTCACCCATTTGTTGAAGGCTCCAGAGAGACGTGCTTGATATAACTCTATGCGTTGTTGGGCTGAGAGCCATTTTTGTCGAGTGCTTCTAATTCCTGTAGCTGTCGGTGGTGATTGTCATCGATGGTTAACTGGTTGGAGAGGGCCACTCGAAGTGAAGGGATCTGGATCTCGAGAGGAAGGACAGCTTCGCTCCCATAGACCAGAGAGAAGGGTGTATTACCGGTAGCTACCCGAACCGTTGTGCGATAGGCCCACAAACATTCTCCGAGTTTCTCGTTCCAATCACGCTTGTTAGAAGACACAAAATTCTTGAGGAGATTGATGAAGGTTTTATTGAATGCCTCGGTCAGTCCATTAGCTGCGGGGTTGTAGGCAGTCGATGCCACATTCCTGGATACAATTTTTATCGCAGAAGCGGTAAAAAGCATGACTCGTGAACTATGGACCATTGTCGTGGATGATCCTTCATGGCAAGCAGAAGCGATAGATGATGTGATGTTTGACGAAGCTAATTACGTTCTATGCTTTGACTTCGATGAGTGGAACTGTCTCCGCCTACTTGGAGAAGTAATCTGTGAAGGCTAAAATAAACCGATGTCCCTTAGACGAAGGTAGGCTTATTGGTCCGATGATGTCCATTCTCCATGCTTCAAACGGCCAGAATTTAATCGTTGGGTATAGGAACTCGAAAAGCTGATGGATAAAGTCAGCGTAGATTTGGCACGCTTGGCACTTTCTTCCATAGTCAATAGCCTCTGCCACCATTGTCGGCCAATAGTATCCCATTCTTCGAAGACGGTCTTGTAACTTTGGACCAGGCTGATGTGCTCCGCATACGCTGTCATGAGCTTCGCGGAGGGCTTGTCTTACTTTTGCGTCCGATAAGTATCCTAATAGGAGACCATCGTAGGATCGACGGTACAACATTTTAGTAGTTGTATCAAAATAGAATCTGAGGGAACATCTTCTGATTAAAGTAGCTTTCTTTGGATTCTCGGGAAGAAATGAATGGAATCCTCCAGTCTCGAGTGTCGGTGTCGACCCTGTGGCATAGCTAAGGAATAAGCTTAGGTTTCTTTTGGGGCATACCAGCTCTTGGCCGACCATATTGATTAGCAGGTGAGCCTTATTTGGTATTGTTAAGGAAGCGACAAAGCCAGCCAAGGCGTCTGCCTCAATATTCTGCAACTGAGGGACATGCTCGATGAAGAACATCTTAAAGGTTGCAGTAATGTTAAGTGCAGCCTGGTGTTAGGGGATCAAGTCCTTGTTTCGGACTTCATACTCACCCCGGACATTTTTGACTAATAGTTGAGAATCGTCGTAGGCCTCCAAGTATTCTATTCTGACTTGCTTGGTTAGCTGGAGCCCGATGATTAAGGCATTGTACTCAGCCACATTGTTGGAACATGGTTCTATTAGAGAGTAGGCACGATTAACGATATGACCGTATGGGGAGGTTAATACTACCCCGACCCCAGCGATGATGTTGGCATTGGGTCCTTCCCTTGAAGCACCATCAAAGAACATTCACCAAATTGCTTCATGTGAGGTAACATTGGCATCTGCCACTTCATCTGGAATCTCTTCGTAGAGTTTTGAGGTTTCTGACCCCGGGTGGGTTGCCAGAAAGTCGGCCAATGCCTGAACCTTGACGACCTTCTGTGGGACGAATATCATGTCATATGGAGATAATAATAATACCTAGGTAGCCAAGCGGGAACTGAGTGCCCCGGGTTTAGTCATGAGGACCCTGAGGGGTTGACTCATGAGATTACATGAATGGTCTGTCCAGTCACGTAGTGTCGAGTTTTTTTTATGACGAATACTAGCACAAGATACTCCTTCTCGATGGAGGTATACCTATGCTCTGGACCAACCATCATCCGGCTGGGGTAGTATATGGCCTGGTCGTGGCCTGAATCATTATTCTAGGCTAACAGGGCACCGAGAGAGTGATCCATTGCACGTACATAGAGCAGGAATAGCTTTTCCATGACCGGGGCCATCAACACGGGAGGGTTTGATAGATATTCTTTGATGTTGTCGAATGCTCGTTGGCACTCTTTATCCCAAACAAAGGAGACACCTTTCTTCATGAGCTGTGAGAATGGATGACAGCGTTGTGTTTGATGATAAACAAAAGAATGAAACTAGGTTTATACGAAATCCTTTCTTTGTTTACAAACAAGAAAAAAAAGAGTACAATTAATCCTATTCGAGGATGTTAAGTACAATAAAAATAATTATGGGGAAAAATTGCTATAGGAGTCTGATCTGCGGTCGATCACTTTGTCCCTTGGACCACACGATGATAAAGAAGTACTGTAGAAGAAGAAGCTTCAAATATTGCAAGAGGGATTGGATTCTCGTTGCCAAAGTCGTAAATCACTACTCTCTGTCTGTGCTCTCTCTCTCTATGATCTCTTGATCTCTTTCTTTTCTACCCCTTTCGACCTTGATATCTTGTGACCGGAGGTCTCTATTTATAGTGCTCAGTCACAGTAACTGTCCAATCGGCGTAGAAGCCAAACTGTGAAGAGATTTGCACTCTTTACGCGGTAGTTATAATAACTGCTACCCACATCTGAATGATCTCCTGAATTTGCGTATAACGCGTATCCCATTATGAGGTAACGCGTATAACTGCTTCTCGAAGATCACGGCATACAAGCCACATAGGTAACTGCCCCTCGCGTAAAGATGGTTGGCATAAAAGCCAAATAACTGTCTTGTTGGCGTAAAATCCAAATAGCTGTCTTGTTGGTAAAAGCCAAATAGTTGTCATGTTGGCATAAAAGCCAAATAGCTGTCTTGTTGGCATAAAAGCCAAATAGTTGTCTTGTTGGCGTAAAAGCCAGATTCTGCGTAAAACTTGATGCTGTATAAATAATAGATAACCAGCGTAAAAATAGCCAATTATCCATCACGATTGAGGTCTTGAGCGTATTCTGGGCCAAACAACCTTATCACGTACCTTTGCAAATATAGCCTGAGTTGGCATATTTCAAGGAGATAGCATACAGCGTGCTCCTATAGTTGAAAATAGCCTGGTTGGCGTATTTCGAGGAGATAGCATACGACGTGCTCCTATGGTTGAAAATAGCCTGGTTGGCGTAAAATGCCAAGATGGTGATGTAAGCGTATTATCCCTAGTTTTAGCTCTCCCAGTCAGGACAAAATTATAAAGGATAAAACCAAATCTCGTGCATTAAATACAGAGATATGCCTCAATCTCGTGCATTAAATGCCGAGATATGCCTCGAGCTCTGCATGAGAAACAGCTTTTGACGTGGCGTCTGATTTCGTCTTATCTTGAGCGTAAAAGCTCATCTTTGCCTGTGTAAAATAGGCCGCGTATTCCTTAAATGCGTAAAAATGACTTGTATCAAGGATATGTCACTAAATGACAGCCTGGGCCTCTGTGCAGAATCATCATTACAGCCGTCCTCTCGGTCGTCATGCAGTACTTTTGTCAAGAGTCAGGTTCACTGTTCTGTCTGACAGATTCATTCGAGGAATACGAAGAGTTCCTCGTATGACTTTACGTTGCATTAAAAACAAACGTATTTTACGCCGGTGGGAGGTTTAGCAACCGTTTAAGCCAAGCAGCCTTGAAGCGCTACTTTACGCGGGCAGCTCTGAAGTCATATTTTATGCCACACAGCGTTGAAGCTCTATTTTACGCGGGCTTCATGTATGTTAGGGATTTTACGCGTATAATTCTCCGGCATATTTTTCATGCTTCTACAAGACCCCCTTCAAAGTTTTCAAATTCCTTGTAATTTGAAATACTTTGAATGAAGCATGAAGTGGTCAAATTTGACTCATTCTTCGAGGCTGATTTTTCGACGATATTTAAGAAGTTGTTGGGATTTGGTATGTTCTCCTCCACCTATATAAAGATAAACGAGTGAACCTGTTTTACCATACTTCCTTCACCACAAAGATGGCCGCTGAGATTCATTAGGATGCACTGAGAAAGAAGAAGATTATGCTCTTCCAGCATGTAAGGAACCGTATCTTCGAGCAAATATCCTCTGCAACGATGGATCATGGAAGGATATCATAGCTTCCTTTGCTCGAGATAATCAGCAATTTTATATGGCGATTCGTCCAGGAGAGAGGAAGGGTCTCATCGGACCACACAGCTTGCTAGCTGTATTTTCTCCTATTATGAAGCTGGACCCGGGTGGACAGCTTGGCCGTATCTTCCAGTATTGTGTTGGGTCTGAACCCCTAATACAAATCTGAGCATGGCCGCCAATGACGTATGGAGGGGGGCTTGAATAATTTAGACAGGCCCAGTTCTGTATCCTTCCGCTATTAACCATTTTCTTGTTCATCGGTCCAAGAAGCCGATGAAGTGTCGTAGAAGAAGAATTGAAGATCTCCGTCAGGTGAGAACCTAGCGTGATAGATTCCTATCATGGTCTTGAATATTAATGAAAAATCCTTTGTAAAATGGATTTCCATCATATGTAATCATGATTAATAAACTTGTCTTCTTTTACGCATCATTGATCTGCCATATTGCTGTGAGGAAGTCTGATAATATGCAGCTTCAGCATGTCTGAGTAATTTTTTATGCTGATTCTGACGAATATGCTTCCCGTCATGCTCTGGCTTTTACGCGTAACGGAAGATACGTAAAAAGCTCTTTAGCATTAAGTTGTCTTGGATATCCAACTGTCATGCTATTTTTGGACGAGGAGTCGCATAGAATTCTGAACTGTCACTTCTCTGATACGAAGAATTTCTGTTCAGAACATCATCTTCAAGTATGGCTTCCCAAAAATTCCTCAAAACAGGGCAAGAAATATCCGCTGAACAGGCTATACTTGAACTTAGATGTAAAGGATTCTGGCTAGACTTCAAATGAACTTCCAATGGCCCAAGAAGAAGAGTCATCTTCAATGCTGACATCTGTGTGTTTTAGGTACTTAGAATGTTTTGTAGCCAAAAAGGAGCATTTTTTGCGTAAACCCTTATAATTTGGCCTTCTCGAGTATAAGACCCAAACTATCAATATATACGCGTATCCTGTCCTGCGCAATACGAAAAGTCATATATCCGTAGCATCTGTAGCTTCTGTAAAATCGTAGATTTGTAGCTTCTGAGCGTAAAAGCTTCTGAGCATAAAATCATAGATTTGTAGCTTCTGAGCGTAAAAACTTCTGAGCGTAAAATCATAGATCTGTAGCTTCTGAGCATAAAACCTTAGATTTGTAGCTTCTGAGCGTAAAATCATAGATCTGTAACTTCTTAGCGTAAAACCGTAGATTTGTAGCTTCTGAGCGTAAAATCTTCTGAGCATAAAACCGTAGATTTGTAGCTTTTGAGCGTAAAACCATGGATCCTTGCTCTGCGCATAAAATCTGGATCTATTACGCAGCATGACTGTCTGTCTTCCTTTTCAAATGATAGGCTAACGTGGTCCTAATTCATAACTGATCAGATAAGATCGGATTCAGTTAAGGATTCGAAGAGTTATCTGAACTCTATAAATAGCCTAAGGTCTTGAGAGAAAAACCCTTCATCTGTTTCTGCAAAACCCTTTCTTTCTGAGAACTCTTCGTCTTCGTCTCTTTTATCAGAATTCTGAGTTTCGCCATGGCACCAAAACAGGCCTCCGTCTCTAAGGAAAAGAAAGCCGCTTCATCATCTCGTTCCTCTGCTCAAGCACGAGCAACCCCTGCTAGGCCAAGCGGGCCTCGTTCTGAACGAAGTACTCCACCGTCTAGTTATGCTCCGGGCATCACAGGTAAAGACTTCGAGAGGAATAGAAGACCTTCCGCACATGTTGTACGTGTATGCACAATAATATGCCCACATTTCTAATGTGTCAGCGTAAAACTACATATTTTTGCAGTCTGGCGTAAAAACTCAGACTGTCAAAATTTGGCGTATACTGCAAATTTTGAGTTTTACGTCATCCAGCATAAAAACACAAATTTTAGCGGTCTGGCGTAAAAGCTCAGATTGTTAGGTTTTGGCGTATACTGCCAACTTTGAGTTTTTACGCACTGGAAGTAAATTCCAGCGTAAAAAGTCAATTTTTTGCAGTCTAGCATAAAAACTCAGACTGCCAAGTTTTGGCGTATACTGCAAGAGTATAGCGTCTAGCGTAAAACTGACTTGTTTTCTTGCTTCTTGCAGTAGACCTACAGATCCCTCCTTTGGCTGAAGTGATGGGCTCTGCTGTTGGGATGCTGAATTCCAATTATCTGAAGAACTTGTCCCATGTGACATTCCCCATCTCTGGAAACGAGTATCCTCAAGAAAGGGGAACTCTGATCTCCGCCCAAGGAAAACGAATGTTGCTGAGTATGATCAGTGGGGAGCCCCTGACTTATATAGACGGCATTGAATATATGAAACCAGGTTTCTTATTTGGGGATGTTATCGATAAACAATCCCAGACTAAGCCCAAGAAGGAAGATTGGGTGTTTTCTACTGAGGGCACAGTCATGTATCAGCCAAGGATGCCTAGAGATTACCCTATCTCAGCGTTCATCCTTGCCACCCATCGCAGAAAGATGGTGTGGACTCTGACTCCCGATCTTCACGGCCAGCCGGGGAAGATCTTTTATAAGAAAGGATTGAACCGAGGGTCCTTTGTGAGCAGTCCTTCAGGCCCTGTCATGCCTTTCAGAGGATTACTACCGGGCAGCGTCCCGAGTGAAGATACTTCACTGATCCAGCCGATTCAAATAGCGACTTTCTGTAATGACTTTATGGGGCAGGGAGGAGTATACCCCAAGGTTAACCCTCGTACCAGTGGATGGCTTAGCCCCCAGAATCTTCGATGGGCCAGTTTAACTGTCTGGGCCCTGAAGCACTTCCAGACGGAGCTGAAAAGTATTGGTTTATTTGCGGCTGTGAGTGCCACTAGTGTTGGGCTGCCTCTCAACCCCAACTTGTTCTTAGCTTTGATGGAGCGATATAACTCGCTCACCGGGACCTTCGCCACTCCGCTACGTGAGTTGGGCTTAGCCCTTCATGAGATGGCAGATATCTCAAAGCTGCCAATGGGAGACACTCCTTATGAAGAGTATGTTCCCATAAACAGGGAGCTGAGGGATACAAACCCTCGGGCAGTGGCAGTGTACCAGGAGCTGATGAGCCACTATCTTGCATGCACCACCTTCTACAAAGAGCCCTCTGATTTGGCCCATATCAACAAATGGGTATCCTACCTCTTCTTCCATCATGCCAGAAATGCCAAGCAGGACAAGGTTGTAGATAACAGAGATAAACCCTTGAAACTTCTGAGCATGCTTAGTGCCAACACAGTCGATGATCTCATTGAAGATGCGGGGGCTCAAGATTATGTTCTCAACGAAGAGATAGGGGGTTATCCTGCAGGAACCAAAGCCTACAGCTATATGAGGCATTGCCGAAAGCCCCTGTCAAGAGAATCTCAACTGGCTAGCTTTCTTTCTGTTTGGCTACGCCGATGGGTGGTGCCTGGTATCGCATCTACGGATCACATTCATCGCAACACCTTATGGCTCGCAGTGCGTTTGGTGTTTGGAGCAAGATTAGGCCTGCTCCCTGCCATGGTGTACAGGATTTAAGCTGGCATGAGGGCCATTACTGAGGGACTGATGGCTGATGATACACAACATGAAGGATATCCCAGAGTGGAATTGTCATTCCTATATCTGATGGGATGGTTAATCCTTCACAACACCAAAGTGATGTCTCCCGGATCGGCCAGTGGTTCGGACAATAACTTTCTGTTGAATTACAAGAATTCTTCTTGGAATATGACTAGCGTCATAGACTGTCGGCCAGCACTAAATTTTGCCCATAGTTGGAAGTTCTTCTGTATCGTCCCCCCCATACATATCAATCAGCAGGGGATAAAACTTTAGGATGCGGGTCAGGGAAAGACTATTCTTTCTCCTGAAGCCTTTTACTGGTTGGTCTGTAGTAGACCTTCCCACCTGCTGTACAGAAGTAAGGACCACTGCTACTTGGAGCCTTATCTGTCCAGCCGGTTCGCTAGACAATTTGGGTACGACCAGTTGCGCGTGGGGAATCCTATCACCAGCTTCAAGTTCAAAGGTGGACTTATTGATGGAGCTAGAGGATGGCGGTATTTTATCATGGGTTGTACCAGAGCAACCTTTGCTGTATCCGCGACTTCTCTCTCCATGGAGTTACGTATTCTCTATTCGTATGCGCAGTTTTATGCGTCCATCAATACCTTCCATCATGATTTTAATATATATGGAAGTTTCAGGATGCCCTCCCATAGGTCCACTGGAAGAGAGGAGATACCGTCTGTTTCCTCGGATGAAGGTGATAAAACCACCGGTGTAGACGACTATTTGCTGATTGTACCGAGAGGCGTAATAGCTCCGACAGCAGAGCCTCTCATAATCTCTAATAAACGAAAGGCTTCCACTCTGAAAGAGCCTTCCCCCCGCAAGAAGAAGCTGACTACCGGAGGTCCTAAAAGGACTTCCACCAAGGGGGCCTCTAGGAGTGAGCCTATTGTTTCCCTTATTGGGGATGATTCTTTGATCAGGGGTCCTTCGCCTTTTAGAGAGGAAACCTCCACAGTTCCAGCTGATAGTACTGGAGATTCTTTGCCCTCAACTGCTGCTGCTACCACCGTTACTGGTAGTGCTTCTAGATCACCTTCCAGGCCGAGCATAATAAGAATCCATATACCTTTGCTCAGACAAATGGGGCTAGCCCCTCCTTCTTCTGTAAGTATCTCGAGCGAGATTCCATCCGATGAACCTCGAGTGGATCTGGGTGATGACTAGGTTGACTACCCTCAAACGTCAGTTGGTGCACCCTCTTCTCTAGGTATGACAGCTTGTTTAGCATCATTAAGAAATGATTTAGCTATATAGGCTGCAGACAGAACATACATACCATCGGCCATGGGTAAATGTTGTCTTCACGCTTTCTTTAGGAAAATTAACATCAAATTGATATTAACTTTCTCTTATCTTATTTTCAGGCGAAGACATCTCTGGGGAGGGCAGAGTTGACACAACTTCTGATTTTGTTGCGGATCCAGCCAATGAAACAGCGATACCTGATGTCGACGAAGCATATTTTGAAACAGCCGATATTTTATCCGAAATATTCTCGGGTGTCATCCCGCCAGTAGAAGTTCAAATAACATCAGAGGAGGATGAACCCACCATCTCGACCGCGCCTCCTTCGTCAAGCATGCCAGCGACTTCAACTATTGTTGGTGTCTCTTCTTTTGTCGCACCATCTGTTGAAGCAACGACTGTGGCAACATCCTCTACAGTCCTTCCGGATAGGAGATTTATCGATATTGCGGCCACTCCCAGCGTACATTCGATATTTTCTACTCTAGTTGAACAATATACTAGAATATTCTATCATACTTTGAAAGAATTGATATCCATGGTGCTGGAGAAGAACCTAGGCTTTGATGCTCTGAAGACGTCCTCCAAGCTTACTATAGCGCCGATTAGAAATTCAATGACGCTGAAAGAGCTGATGCGCTAGAGCAAATAGTTAATGGTTTAGAACAACCCATTAACGAATATTTGCAACTATCCCGAGGCAACATCGATGACCTGCTTCAAGCTGAGTATGACTCCCTAACTGCGGAACTTGCTCAGTAGATAGAATCTCTAAACAAATCCATCTAGGAATAACAACAAGAGATGGAGAAAGAGCAGGCAGTGTTGGTAGAGAGTATTCCTCAACTAACCAAGTGCTGCGCATAATATGAGGGATATGAAGTGAGGGTTCAAGCATTGGAAGCTGAACTTGCCCAGATAAGGGAGAGGCTTCTCAAGGCATCGGCAGTTCATGATGTATTTGAGGGCCAAGTGAAGACAGCTTAACAGAACTTAACACATGCGGGTGTCATCCACGCAAGTTTTGTTAATTCCCTGTCCGAACTTTCTCGCTTGAACAATGACGAAGCAAGGCTGGAGCTGGCTTGCACTAACATTTTAAACTCCAGGAATGAGAGGATGGCTGCTTTGGCGAAACAGATCAAGGATTTAACTTCTCCTCCCCAATGATGTACTTTTTTGTTTCTCCTATAATTTCTCAGAGATAATAAAGATATATTTTCTGACTTTGTGGACCCATCACTTTATAATATAAATGATAGGCTAAGATGAAAGTGATATCAGAGGTATCATGAATATGACATACTTTCGTTAAGATTTTGCTGAATGTAAATCTATTCAGAAGTAATATGAACCGGATAGAATATAATCCAACTAAATTTGTATACTAAATACTATCAGAGGTAATATGAACATGATAGGTTTACAAATTAGTTAAGCATATCCATTAAGAGGTCATATGAATCTGAAAGAATATGATCCAGCTAACCTTTGTGCGTGGTATCGTCAGAATAAGATCTTCATCATACTCTATTAAGCAAAGGAGATCAAGTATAGTACTTCTTCAGGAATTTGTCGTTGATAGGAGCCATTGCCAAATTTTCATTAGGCTTGGCTAATTTGTAAGCACCATTTACAATGGCATAAGGGCCCTCCATTTCTTTATGATTATTTGTGCGAGCTTTGGACATCGTACCAGAGGTAATATATATGTAGTACAATACCGTGTTTGTTGAGGACATCCCACTGGGGGATCTTTGGTGGACTTATTATTTATTGTGCACGTTGAGTGCAAATAATAAGTTCGAAATAAGCCCAATCAGAGAAAATATGGATGTGACAGGTTTTTGTGGACCCATTACTTCTTTGCACACGAGAGTGCAAGTAATAGGTTTGAGATAACTCCTGTCAGATGTAATATAGCCGCGGTAAAATGTGACTCTGTGGGGATAGTGGAGAGACATAGTCCAGAGGTAATATGAACATGAACTGACTTTTTCTTCGCTGGGAAAATGATGATAGTTCAGAGGTAATATGGAAATGAACTATTCATTTTGATTGCTTTTTTTTACCTATTACTTCTTGTGCACGAGAGTGCAAGTAATAAGTTTAAGATAAGCCTTGCCAGAGGTAATATAGACATGGCAGTTTTTGTGGACCTAACACCACTGGCGTACTTAGAGTTAAGTACAGGTTCTAAGTTGAGATGACAACCGATATCAGAGGTAATATGGACATAAAAATTGATAGCCAAAACTCGGAAGGTTTGTTGAGAGGTAATATGAACGTGACAAACTCAGCCCGGAAGAAATATTATGACAGCAGTTCAGAGGTAATATGAACATGAACTAATATCCGAAAAACTCTTTGAGGAGTGATTCGTTGAGTGTGGTCTATCCCAACATGAAGATAGACCAAAGGATTATTCCGCTGGGGAAATTGATGGAACGATAGCTCAAAGGTAATATGAACATGGCTAGCGTCTAATGAGACTGGTTTGAATAGTCATTGCGGGAGTGTACAAGTAGACCTAATGATTGCTCCGCTAGAGGGAATTTTGAGGATCCATCATCCATTGCGTACCCGGGATTCTTGGATATGGATGATGGCTCTTTGCAAGAATTTGTAGTGAAGGAGAAAATGTTGCACATAGGCGCTTGCTGGGGATGCTAAATTGCTGATCATATCTATCCAGAGGTCATATGAATATGATAGAATATAATTCTCGATCTTCGACGATCGAGAAAATATTGCACATAGGCACTTGCTGGGGATGAAGAACCAAGAGTCGATTTTTCCATCTGGGTTGTGGACTTATTACCCATGGCGTCCCTTAAGTACAGATGATAAGCTGAAACGACTAGCACTATCAGGGGTTATGCGAACGTGATAGTAGAAAGTCGAAGAGAAAAACTTGACTCAGAGGTAATATGGACATGAAAAAGTTCTGAAAATATCTTACTCAGAGGTAATGAGGACGTGGTAAGATATAGTGGGGATAAAGAAAAAAATAGGGCAGAGGAAATATGGGAATGACCATTTTTGTGGTGATAGATTTACCCTGCTGGAGAAAGTGGAGAGACGTAGTTCAGAGGTAATATGGACGTGAACTGATCAATAGCAACAACCTGGAAGGTTTTCTCAGAGGTTACTAGGATATGGCAAACTCAGCTGGGGGGAAAACAGTTTGGACGTGAACCCATGTCTTGAAAAATTCACTGGGAAGTGATTTTCTGAATGGGGATAGTCCTGAAGATTGATCTTCTGGGGAGACACCGTCTTTTCGTTATAAACACAAAGTGATGACTTTGGCGTCAATCAACTCCTGAATTTTTCTTTTCAGCACATAGCATGCCTTTGTGGGGTGATGAATATACCGATGAAAGAGACAATATTCTAGGTCATCGACCTTGCCAGCCTTTTCAGGGTATCTGATGTTGGGTAGCCGAAGTTTATTTTCCTTCATCAATATATTGAAAATTTTAATGATGTCATCCTCATTGAAGGAGAAAGTCCCCTTTGGCTTTCTGGCTCCCGATACCTGAGTCGTACGGTCCTCAGAAAAGATGGTCATAGTTGCATTATCTTCGGACTCAGAGGGAATTATACCCCCAGCTTTGGATGCTGCTCTGTTTTGTCGAGGGAGAGCACCCCCAGCCAAGTCGTTGTCTGGTTCTTCTTCTTCTTTTTGTTTGCCTTTGTCCACAGAAGTTGATTTAGAAGGACCTGCCTCTGGTATTACATGATCAGACTCTAGAGGTTTGGAGTTTGCAAGAGATGTGGTAAGCCCTAACCCAAAAGGAGTTCATTGACAGTAAGGATCACCATGCAATGGTATTCGTCTGCCTTTTCCATATTTGAGGCCTTGCTTCAACTTCAAATCATAACCTATATTTTGCATAATCTTTAAAGACTGTGGGTTATATCTGTGGATTTGTATTTTTCCAACTTCAGACTCGTGGGATTCTTCTTGTATAATCGGTCTATTCCGTATTCGAGCGAAGATTATTTGATGATGATCGTTGCGAGTCGGTGGAACAATAAAGACAGATTCTTCATGTGGCCCATATGTCATGACGAGTCGGTAGAACAATTGCTATATGAGTATAATCGGTCTAATTAGGTATTGACGCTACTGCCCACATGATCTCCCCACACTTGGTAGTTAGGGAAACTGAATCCTGGTTTTG
The DNA here is from genome assembly GCA_036927795.1 of Iris macrosiphon. Classification (NCBI taxonomy): domain Eukaryota; kingdom Viridiplantae; phylum Streptophyta; class Magnoliopsida; order Asparagales; family Iridaceae; genus Iris; species Iris macrosiphon. The sequence continues at coordinate 188,490,975 of JAYESA010000004.1, forward strand.
ACCCCTGTCTTTGCGTTTCTGGATCAAGAAATCACGCAAATCAGGAAGATTAGCAGAAGAAGAAGGCTTATTCTGCCTTTTTATATCAGTAGGCCTGTGGAGATTGGGAACCATAACCCTTTCTCGGCCATAGGAATATAGTAGTCCACCCATGTGAGCGGCAAATAATCCATCATCTGTTTGAGGAGTGTATCTTCCCGTAAGACGAGTCTCCTTTACACGGACAAACCTATCCTGGCACAATTTGGAGTTTTGCACAGGTTCTTGTGAAATAGGGAAAGTATGCGTAATCTGTAGAGTGGACAACTTCTTCTCTTGTGGGCGTACAAGCCTAGCGGTTGGGAGATTCGCCACTCGTTTTTCCTTGATATGATCCCAGGGTCCATCTTCCTCATCATAGACGGGAGATGTATTTTTACGCGCAAGGCGCGTTTAAAATTTCTGAGTTGGCGCTGAGGCCTTGTCAGAAATTTTGTCTGCCACGTCACAGATGGGAGACGAAGTTTTACGCGCAGGGCGCGCTCTAGACTTCTGAATTGGCACTGGGGCATTGCCAGAAGTTTTTTCTGCCACGTCACAGACGGGAGAGGGATTTTTACGCACAGGGCGTGTAGGCGCAACTTTGTTGATCAGAGAGTGAGAGCTTGCAGGAAGGGCAGAGGACGTCTTAGACATCCATACTTTACGCAGTTTCCTGTTATTCTGGACAGAGGAGGAGGGAGAGCTACCCCCTGCATGAAGCATGTCTTCATAGGCAGATTGGTCGAACTGGACGACCAAAGTCTTCTTCGTCGATCCGATGGATACAGTATCGTGTTGAGCAATTGCTTTCTCGTCAGAGGAGAAAGTCATCCCCAGCAGAGTCGCTATCTTGTGTTTGATGATAAATAAAAGAATAAAACTAGGTTTATACGAAACCCTTTCTTTGTTTACAAACAAGAAAAAAGAGTACAATTAATCCTATACGAGGATGTTAAGTACAATAAAAATAATTCTGGAAAAAAATTGCTATAGGAGTCTGATCTGCGGTCGATCACTTTATCCCTTGGACCACACGATGATGAAGAAGTATTATAGAAGAAGAAGAAGCTTCAAATATTGTAGGAGGGATTGGATTCTCGTTGCCAAAGTCGTCAATCACTACTCTCTGTCTGTGCTCTTTCTCTCTCTCTGATCTCTTGATCTCTTTCTTTTCCACCCCTTTCAACCTTGATCTCCTGTGACCGGAGGTCTCTATTTATAGTGCTCAGTCACAGTAACTGTCCAGTCGACGTAGAAGCCAAACTGTGAAGAGAGTTGCACTCTTTACGCGACGGTTATAATAACTGCTACCCACGTCTGAATGATCTCCTGAATCTGCGTATAATGCGTGTCCCATTATGAGGTAACGCGTATAACTGTTTCTCGAAGATTACGGCATGCAAGCCACGTAGGTAACTGCCCCTCGCGTAAAGAGGTTGGCATAAAAGCCAAATAACTGTCTTGTTGGCATAAAAGCCAAATAGCTGTCTTGTTGGCATAAAAGCCAAATAGCTGTCTTGTTGGCATAAAAGCCAAATAGCTGTCTTGTTGGCGTAAAATCCAAATAGCTGTCTTGTTGGCGTAAAAGCCAGATTCTGCGTAAAACTTGATGCTGTATAAATAATAGATAACCAGCATAAAAATAGCCAATTATCCATCACGACTGAGGTCTTGAGCGTATTCTGGGCCAAATAACCTTATCATGTACCTTTGCAAATATAGCCTGAGTTGGCGTATTTCGAGGAGATAGCATATGGCGTGCTCCTATAGTTGAAAATAGCCTGGTTGGCATATTTCGAGGAGATAGCATACGGCGTGCTCCTATGGGTAAAAATAGCCTGGTTGGTATAAAATGCCAGGATGGTTATGTAAGCGTATTAGCCCTAGTTTTAGCTCTCTCAGTCATAACAAAATTATAAAGGATAGAACCAAATCTCGTGTATTAAATGTAGAGATATGCCTCAATCTCGTGCATTAAATGCCGAGATATGCCTCGAGCTTTGCATGAGAAACAGCTTTTAACGTGGCGTCTGATTTCATCTTATCTTGAGCGTAAAAGCCCATCTCTATCTGTGTAAAATAGGCAGCGTATTCCTTGGTTGCGTAAAAATGACTTGTATCAAGGATATGTCACTAAACGATAGCCTGGGCCTCTGTACAGAATCATCATTATAGCCGTCCTCTCGGTTGTCGTGTAGTACTTTTGTTAGGAGTCAGGTTCACTGTTCTGTCTGACAGATTCATTCGAGTAATACGAAGATTTCCTCGTATGACTTTACTTTGCATTAAAAACAAACGTATTTTACGCCGGTGGGAGGTGTAGCAACCTTTTACGCCAAAACAGCCTTGAAGCGCTGCTTTATGCGGGCAGCTCTGAAGTCATATTTTACGCCATACAGTGCTGAAGTTCTGTTTTATGCGGACTTCATGTATGTTAGGGATTTTACGCGTATAATTCCCCAACATATTTTTTATGCTTCTACAAGCGTCCAGAGAAGTTTGATATAAACCTTCTAATGTATGCCAACCTCTTTTGAAGACCGCGAAGCTCCCGGAGGTTCTTTGGTGGATTCATCTCCAGGATGGTCTTGGTCTTGTCAGGGTCTATATGAATGCCCCGGACGGTGATGATAAAACCCAAAAATTTACCGCTGGAGACTCCCAGGAAGGACTTAGTAGGGTTCATCCTGAGGTGATGTGCGCGCATCAGGTCAAATACAATCCTCAAGTCTTGGAGGTGATCATCTTTGGAGCTGCTTTTCACGGTGATGTCATCGACGTAATATTCTACCATCTTCCAAAAATGATCACGTAATATGGTGTTCATGGCTCATTGGTATGTGGCACCTATATTTTTTAGACCGAAAGGCATGACCGTGTAGCAGTATATGCCTATCGGTGTCCAAATTGATGCATATTTCTTATCGTCAGAAAATATCTTGATTTAATTATAGCCAGAGAAGCCATCCATGAAGGACATGCGCTCGAAGCCAAAAGTGTTGTCGATCATTACGTCGGTGCTCGGTAGAGGGAATTTGTCTTTGGGATATATCGCGTTTAGATCACGGAAGTCGATGCAGACTCAGATCTTCCCATTCTTCTTAACGACTGGAACGGTATTGGCTACCCAGTCGGGGTGTTGTTCCTCGCAGATGAAGCCACTAGCTATCAGCTTGTTAACTTCAGCTTCGATAAAATCCATCATGTCTGGCCGGAACCGTCGTTGTTGTTGCTTGACTGGTTTGGCATTTGGCAAAATATTAAGTTTGTGGACCACGATTTGGGAATCCAGTCCTGGCATATCTTCGTAGATCCAAGCAAAGACGTCAATGCATTTCTTGATGAGTTGTAGTAGGACTTCCCGTTCTTCGTCGGACAGGCTTTTGCTGACAAAGATAGGTTTGGGGCATGATTCATCATCGAGGTCAACTTGTATGACTCCATCCTCTATGGGAGGTTGTCGTTGTTCGAATCATATCTCCCATTGCGATCAAGGTATTAGACCCAAGGTTCCATCTCAAAGAGTTCGGATGGGCCTTTGTTGTCTTCCTCGGGGTCGACAGACACCATATTGGAGGACAACGTTTGTCTGAGCATGTCTCTGATGCTGATGTCGAACTTCCAGTCTGAAGATTCTGACGAGTGTGAGTGTACCTTAACTTCTTCATCTGAGTTCTCAGGGGTTGTAGGAGGTGTTATATATCCTAAGCCATGCTTGGTTTTATAGTAGTAATCCTCAGGATTGCATGTAGGAGTGGGTAGACGCAGGGGCAACCTTCAGCCTTTGTCGTAGTTTATCCCTTTAGTGGCCTTCAGATTGTACCCTATTTTCTGGATAAGGTGCAGGGCTTGTGAAATATACCGATAGAGTGATATTTTGCCTATGTCAGGTTCTGATTCTTCTTCCCCTGGGATGAAGGACTGCGGGCTTCTACCCTGCCGAAGATGATAAAATTATCTCCCCTCTTCCTAGGCGAGACTAGGAAGTAGGAATCTTGGCTGAGGAGCATCCGGTGCGCTGTATAGGTTGTGGTCACTTGCGTCTGCAGGTCTAAGCCTAAATCATGCTCCATGGCATATAGTGTATTTATGTAGAAAATCTCAAAGTAGTTCAAAGGTAGCCCTTTATTCAGAAAGTAGGGTAACTTTTTATCTGGGATTACATCATCAAGGGAAGGGATATCAGCCTGAGTGGATACGTATTCCTCTAATTCGTCTTTCTCTCCAGGTACCCCCAGTGCAGGTGAAGGTTCTGACCATTCTCGGCATAGTTTTACTATAAGAGGTTCAGTAATTACGGCTCTTCCATTGCTGGTCGACTCGACCTGCGAAGGTGAACGACTATGGGTTCAGAAAGAGTAGGTGGAGTTGGTTCTCCCGTTAGTGGTCTTCTCGACCTGGGGAGGCGAATGACCAAAGGCTCTGATTATGTGGAAGGAGCCGGTGGCTTTGGTGCCTTTCCTTACAGTTTGACAACAAGAGGAGCGACTATGCCGGGAGTACGAGCCTCGAGAAATTTTCTCATGGGCTCCGTCGGTGTAGTTGTAATCTCTGTTTCATTATCGGCTTCATTGACCTCTTTGTCTTTAGGGACTTGTTTATAGACAATGGCGTCAGAGTAGTAAACCTCGACCCCTTTGAAAGGGTCGATGTCTGCAAACTCTGTTATGACTTCTCCCTGTTCATCGGTAGAGTCAATGGCACGATCATATGTTGATGTAACTAAGGCCGTCAGAGCAAGACATTATATGATACGTCTACGTCGATGAAGTAGCAAGTAACTTCCATTTTCAAGTCGCCAATCTAGCATTTTAGATGGATCTTGCCCAGGGGATAGGTTCTTCCTTTATTGAAGTTACTGATGGTTGTATTGGTAGCTGCCAAGCGATGTATCAGGATCCCTAAAGTTTGGAGTAGGCTCCTCGGGATAATGCTGATCGATGAACCGAGTTCGACATGCATCCGGTCTACTTTTATGGCACCAATGTACCATGTATAGTACAGGGGGGGATGATCATGCTTGTCATTCTTTAATAGCATGTCCTGTTATGAAAATATAATATTGGGTACTATATCCAACACGTTATTGCAGTGGGGGCAGGCTGCCGGATCTTCAGCTGTCGGCTTGACTTGCACCAGATAGGTGTCGGCATTCTGTAATGCCTCGTTGAGTGCGGCCCGGGTATTTTTTGATAGCCAGAGCAACTCGTAGAGTGACAACTTTGCCGGATTGTTGGATAATTATGCCAAGATATCAAAGTTGTAAGGTTTTTCTACCCCTTGAGTTATTTTCTTGTGCAATGACCTATCAAAGCGAGCCTTATTTTGCTTGGGTTTGTCTTCTATTGGAGGCTGGGATGGTCCCTTATTAGATATAGCGGGTGCAGTGGGTGCAACCATTGGCGGATCTCTTTTGTCGGGAGCGTTATAGTCCCGCTGATAGGCCACACCCGACCTAGTCGCCCCTGCCATGGCTTCTTCAGTGGTGGAAGATACCATATGTCAGGACTTGGACTTCTTGCCTTTGGACTTGATGGTAGGAGATGTCGCTGACTGCGTCAAGTCTGAAACGAGGTCCGAATGGACCCACATAACCTTATCTCATGGTTTGGTGAGAGGTATTAGCCCGGCCTTTTGGTCTCGGACCGGTGGAAGATTGACAACTTCCATAGTTGCCTTGGGGATTGGGATTACCCCGTCTCGGGCTTCCATTGGTGAAAAGTTGTCGAGCTGTAGGGATACCATGTTAGCGGTAACCGTCACGTCATCAAAATCCAAGGATAAAGCTTTGGTGTCAATCAGACACTAGATGGACCGCTTTAAGGTATAGCACTCATGCGTCTGGTGGTAGACGTAGCGGTAGAAGTAGCAGTACTTCGGGTTATTCATATCTTCCGCTTTCAGTTGGCGCTTGACATCAGGGAGGCAAATCTTACCTCCTTGCATTAGCATGTCGAAGATGGGTTTGACATCACACCATCTTCAAAAGAGTAAGTCTTCTTCGATTTTGGAGGTTCCGTCGGCTTTTGCTCGGGCTTCTTAGTCAAGGTAGCTACCATAGCCTGCTTTTCCTTTGCGTCGCGGCAGTTGTTGTCGTTGTTGTTGTTGGGGGGGGGGGACGTTTACCCTTTTCCTCAGTCGTAGGGACATGGATTCCCAAGCGTCGAGCATCTTTGAGCTTCTTTTCAGTGTTGACTGCACTTATAATAAATGTTGTCCAGTCCTTGGACTGGCTCTCGCCCACCCAGAGGCTGACTGCCGAAAGCATATTTTTCAGGCACATCTCCATTAGTGTAGCATCGAGATTGCCGGGGGCAACCTTAACACCGCTTGTCAGAACCGCTCGATGTGGTTTCGTGTTGTCTCCTTTTCACCTTGGGCGACATCCATCAGGGATGACATCGTCATGTCATTTTCAGCCTCATAGAATCTGTTGAGGAACAGACGCTTGAGGTTATCAAATGACGAGATGCAGTTGTCTTCGAGACTGCAGAACCAGTCAAAAGCTACCCCCGATAATGACCCGACGAAGATTCTGGTAAGGATAGCATCACTGTGGGGTAAGTGTCCCATTATGATCTCAAAGTAGCTCATGAACCAGCAAGGAAAGGACTTCCCGTCGAACGGGTTGATGTTGAAGGGTTTATACTTTGGTAGATATGGTACGTCTCTCCATTCTATCAGGTATGGTTGCCGTACCCCAAGATCTCGGAATGAGTCCCGAGTGCCCATAGAATCTAGGCGAGCCCGGAGTTGTCGGACCTCTCTCATTGCTTCTTTGGCCTCGTCTGCCGCTGATGAGCCGGACAGGAGAGAATTATCGCTATTGGATGGGGCTTTTGTGTTTGAATCCCCATTGGTCCCGGTGTCCAAGTTTGCTTGCCCTTATGCCCTTGCTTGTTGGGGGGGCATGTTTGCCTTGATTTCCAGCATTGTCTGGGTCAAGGCTTGCATTGATTCCCTCATCGTATGCATCATGGCCTCGAGAACCTCGAGACATTGTCGGTCACCGGGCCTTCATCGTCGGCCATGTAAACCGTCCTTACTTGAGGAGAAACTAATGGGGCAGTAGAGGTTGTGCCCTCTGTTTCATACCCTTGTAGGAAGTATTCTTCACGGAGAGTAGGTGACGTTGTATCCTCCTCAGATTTAGAGAGGATAGTATCTACAGTGTATAAGATAATGTCATTTTGATAAGGGTAGCTACCCTCAGAGATCTCGGGATCTGTCTCGTAGGGATTATTGCCTCCTCGAAATGCCAGATTATTGCGTACCTCCAGGGGGCACTACCCCCAGCTTAGGCCATCCTCAGTGGTTCTGAGGAAGAAATACCCCCAGGGGCTGACGGCTTCTTCTTTGAGTGAGTGACTTGGAAGATACCTTACGTTGGTGCCGTTGTCGGTGCTCCGGGCAATTACCTTCATGATACAGTGGCAGAGAGCGCCAGACCGGAGGTGATAGACTGCTTTCTTCCCTTGGTGGCGATAAGATTTTTAGTTGAGTAACATGAGGCGAATGGCAACTCCTTCGCAACTGATACTTGCATCTGATCTCAGGGTTGATGCCGGGTAGGTACTTTCGGGTGCAGTCGCTGGAAGGCCGACTGTTTGTTTGTAAGTACTGTTGCTTTATTGTAGCAACAGTCGATGATGATGTTGGCGCAGTAGTGCCTGAAAGAGGGCATGTTGCACGCCGTAGTAGTTTCTCTCGCTTTGCGCTTGTGAGTGATCACTTCACGCAAATCATGCGAGGGATGTTTCACCTTTGCATCCTCTTTGCGAGTCCGGGTATCCCAGGCACGCGGATGTGCAAGCAATGCATTTGCCCCCAGACCTGGGGTTCATACACGAACTTGCCCCGAGGTATTGATGGAAGACTCTTGGAATAAACCATGTCCATTGGTCTCTGTGGATTGGACACATTGGTAAATTCTGTGCCACTTTCCATCAGAGGCTCGCGTAATGGTTACCGATGCGTGTTGGCGGTCAATCGCATGAGCAGTGGCTTGAGCTCGACGAGCTTGTGCTGCCTTAGACATCTACAATTTTGTACTCGCAGGTGCGTAGTAAGAAGAGTCAAGATCTAGTTTTTTCCACTCCCAGTAGGTCGCATAGGATCTGCACCGCGTGAGATACTGTAAAAAATAAAAGTTTTGTTGTCGCGTGCGGCTATCTGCCTGTGGCTGTGAGTTGGTGCTGCATGAATATTATCTGGCCTCCCTCTTGGACGCATAGGCCCTGCCCCAACCCCAGAACGTCTAGCATAGTAGTATTTTTCTTTGCCAGATTTCGAGTGCTGAGAAGTTCCTGCCCCAGCCGAGGATGCAGCATAGACGTGGACTTCCTTGGCGACAGTTCGAGAGGGGAGATCGCCTCCTCCCCAGTTGGTCTAGGCTCGGTGGCCTTTGCTACCCACGTTCTGTGTGTCTTCTTGGGCTTGGCTTGCCTTGGCGAAGGATTCACACTTCCTTTAGAGAGCATTTCTTCGAACGCTTGCTAGTCGAAGCAAACTACCAGCATCTTTTACATTGAGCCGAGTTTGCCTGCGTCAGATTGCGTCACTAATTTCTCAACAGAGGAGAATTCGGTCCCCATCAGAGTCGCTATCGTATTGCCATTTAAATCAAAAGGAAGAACTAAGAGGACTTGGTTTTGATTAACAAACTTGAGAGTACAGAGTAAAGTCCTAAGAGACAATCTAAGTACAAATTTATTTTGATCTGGAGGTGATGATGGAGGGTTAGGAGTGTATCAACTTTCTTTACTCCTTGGATGACCCGGACACATAAACTTCTCTCCTTGGTTCTAGTGTGAATCCACAGATAGCCAGCCAGCACTTTATATGGGTGTGGTACCTTAATATTTATTGCCGCCCTGTGGACGTGCTATGGATGCCGCATATGCCCGTGCTTGGTGGCCGCAGGGGGCTCCTTCAATAGAATACGACCGTAACGGTAGCCGCATGGTACGGGCAAGTCGCTACTTGGGTCTGGTTAGGATTTTTTGTTTTGAAGAGATCTTGGGGATGTTGTGTACATAAATCAATCAATTGGACACTTGGTCAACGCTAACTGCACGAGAAATCGTCTTCGGTTATAACAGAAAATCTTGTGAGTCGAGAGCTGCATACTGTTGTAGTCACATAGAAGCTCTCGTTTGGCCTTGGTCGGAATGACCTTTGGCCATGTAGACGAGGTCGCATTGGTCTTAAAGCCGCATATGTAGTGTTGTTTGTCCTTGGTCAGTTGGACACTCTGGCCGCATGATGTCGAGGCTGCATGGGTCTTGAAGCCGCATACGTAGGACACGTGACATGTCCTGTCTGTCGAGGCAATTAATGCACTAATGTGACTTATTGTCTTTTCCCGAGTCTTCGTCTGCACAGATTCTGAAGCATCTCCGGGTGATGAGTAAGGTGTCAGAGCTTCTGATAGACATCGAAATATGGGTCAAGGGGTCCTATACGACCGCCCTATTCTTTGGTCGTTCAGACTGTATATGGGAATTACATGGAGTCAAAGTCGCATGGGGCCAGTGATGCAGGAAATACATGGAGTCTGGAACGTATTGAGCCAGAGACGCATGGAACACATGAAGTTTAGGACGCATTGGGCCAGAGACGCATAGAACACATAGGGTCTGGGATACATGGATTTTTTGTCGTTTTCTGCATTCGTGGTATTTGAACAGTTGTATACTGCCAGAAGTAATTATGACGAAGTTGTCAGCATGATTTCTAATCAGCGATACAGGATTCGAGGCGGTCGGAATAACTATCTGTTTTGTCAGAGTCATAAATGCTCTGATGTGAATGTAGTGACGATGCATCTCAGGACAGTATGCATCTCGGGATATCATGTATCCGAGAGCATCACGCGTCCGCTGCAGTTATGCGTACCTCGCTTATTTGTTGACTGTAAACCGGAGCGCATGAAGAATTTTCATGCTTCTACAACGGGGGTAGAAATTGACGGTGCTAGTCAAAGAATAAGGTTTCCCTCCAAGTTTAAGCCGGAACGCCTTGCTCTTTCCCATACATATTGGATATGACTTAGTATTGTGGCCGTACTCCATCCCGATACATACCAAATGCAAAAAAATCATTGATAGACCACATAAGTGAAGCTCTCATCTGAAAGTTCTGTTTTCTCGAAATATCGTAGGTGTGACGCCCAACTCCCACAGCTATTTCAGTTCATCCACCAACGGCTGCAAATATATATCGATATTCTTCGTCGGATTTCTGGGACCGGGGATGATAAATGTCAAGAACATATAAGAATTCTCCATACACATCTATGGTGGTAGATTATAAGGGGTGAGAATCACCGGCCAATATGAGTATTGAGATCCCGACTGTCCGAAAGGAGCGAAGCCATCAAAATATAGCGCCAATCGGACATTTCTAGGCTCCGCAGCAAAATTCGGATAACACCGGTCAAAATTCTTCCACGCCCTTCCATCGGATGGATGTGATAATTCTTCATCATACTTTGTACGTTCCTCGTTATGCCACATCATGTGTTCTGATGTATTAAGGGACATATAAATCATTTGTAAGTGCTTCATGATCGGTAAGTAATGCATGTACTTGTACGGACATAGTTTTATTCTAGTTGACTTTTCTTTTCCCCGAACTAGCTTGTAACGATACGCGTAGAAGAAACTGCATCTTTCTTTGTCATTATTCTCCTTATAGTACAACATTCATCTGTTGCGACAACAATCTAACTTTTCGTACCCCTAGTTCGAGTTGTCGGACCATCATCTTTGATTTTAGAAGTTTTTAGGATGCTCTTTTGATTTTTTCGGTAACACATCTTTGACTAATTGTGCGATCCGATCATACCAAGCTTACAGTAAGTTAAAATCAGACTTTATGTTCAACATGCGCATCACTACCGACAATACTGAGTAAGTCTCACAACCAGGATATATAGGAGCATCTGCATCCTTAAACATACCATATAACTCCTTTACATCAGGATTCGGGTCCTCCGGATTAAAATTAGGCCCTTCCGCATCATACACCATATATCGTGCTAAGTTGTATTCTCCATATTCAACATAGCATATATCATCTTCGATGGCAACATCTGTAGCAACATCCACAACAAAAGAAGACTATCTTTCTGCATAAAGTTTGCCTTGCGATGCCCACATATCGTAATCACGTACAAAACCCTTAAGGGTCAGATGCTTCCTCACAATCACCACTTCTTCGTAGTGTCTATTACGATAATGAGCACATGGACACTTGATGACCATCCATGTAATCAGGTTTACTCATGTCATACTTAAGAAATACTTCAATGCCTGCCTTAAAATTATCATTCAGACCAATCCTGCTCTCGTGTTGCCGCATGTACATCCATGTACGATCAACCAAGTAATGATCCATTGCTTGGTGGGTGTAAAAAATTCGATATTGTAAGATAAATACACAAAAGTAATTAGATGTACATACGATATTAGATGGGTATTTTAAAAGCATTGAATTCGTACTTTGCGTATTCTACCATAGCAAAAAGTAGAAAATAGGTAAAAGTTACAACATCGACATATGTTTAATATGGTGCCTTTCCGCATAGTATCGACATGAATTCGGTTATCGATGGCTCAGAACACTATCCAAAATTTATTCTAGCATACATTAGTGTGAATCATCTAAGTTCTGTACACCAGTGTAGTATATATTCTTATCAAATGTAGTATCTGAAGAAAATAATAGAATTAAGATGAACCAGCATAATGTAATGCTAAGACATCATCTCACAATATAAAATATAGTGATGGGTTGTGGTATCATCATTGCCGAGGGATGGGGGCCGAAGGACAGTTAATGTTATCTATGGCCGCATGGTCTCTACCTCGCCAGTCAAATGGCTGCATAGATTATGCCTCATCGTTATTGGGCCAAGTCCTTGCTTCCTAGAGAAGTAATCCAAATTTTCTAATTAGTTTATATGATATGTTTTAGTTGGAGCTAGGACATGTTGTGACAATCAAAATTTTGATCTTATGAACTCATCGTTATTAGTTTGTATGATATTTGGTCGTTATAATGCCGCTGAGACATCACTTTTTGGCGTCCGATATCAGCCGTCGCTAATATTCCGTCGCTAAATCTCTGTATTTTGTAGTGATATACATAGTTGGTTTACAATGATGTATGCATAAAGCCTTCTATCATCTCGAATGAATACTTCATATTATAGGTTGTTTGGATAGAATTATCTCCTCGAAAATATGAGAGTGACACTTTCAATATGTTGAGTTGCAGTGTACTTGCAGCATGTATGAATTTCTAATTTGTTTTGATACAGTTCTTTTTATCCCCACAAGTGTGGAGGATAACTTTTATTGTTTGGATTATTGGAAACGTGGTTTGACCCGAAACGGAGTTGGCCCATGAGGTAAGATATTAAATTGGATCCATATGTCTTAAAAGGGAATTACCATGTAAGGCTTGAACCAATCCCAATTAACTACACCATATGATCCCACCTCCTACCCGATGTGGGACTAAATTACCAACTCCATTGTCACCCCCCTTTGAGGGCTCATCTAAAAATGAGATACAATCCAATAATCTCCACCTTAGCTCGTCTTCGCCAGCCGAACAATCTTAGAACACCCTGGCTATATTTTGCTCGTTTCCGCTAACCGAGCACCCAGGAGATCCAACATATAATCATCTTGATCCTAATTGACTATATAACCAAACCTGACACGTTCGTCCACACCACCATTGTGTGCCAACCATAACATCTTGCTCCACCTTGGACCCGTTATACTTACCTTTGAAGCCAATTTGTGTAGTTTATGCTCCTACTCTACCTTGAGAAGAGCCCGTATAATCCATGAACGTTCAGTACCATCTGTCTTAAACTAATTAAAGCTGTCCAAACCAGCCCCGTAACCTTGGGCTCTGATGCCACTTGTTAGGCCCGCGAGTGAAAGCATTTTGACAATCCACCTAAGATAACTAATTCATGTCTAACAAACACCAAGCACAGATGAAGAAAAGTGTATGACGGTGACTACATTACATGGACAAATTCTAACATTTATAACTTAGGTGAAATAACAAGTTTGACAAAAATTAATGTTGAACCCTTTGCCCTAATAGGTTCAACCCTCTCACCAATCTCAAGAAGAAAAATAGAAGATTATAATTGAAATCACTCACCAACCAGTAGCAATTCCCTAATCGAAGTTGACGACTCCTCGATCAGATCTCCTCTTCCTTCTGTCATGGATGGCGAGTCCTAAGAGCAAAGTACGAACTTTCTCTTAGATTTGTTGTGGACGTGCATCCCAAATCTTCACCATTGTGCTATATTCTTTGTACATTCACCCTCAACCCATATATAAATAGGATAAGAAAACCCTATTCTAGGTCATAATAGAATTTTTTAAATAGAAAACTCCTATTATACCTAAAATAGCAACTCATATTCCAAAATGGACTCCAATAATAGGTCATAATAGGATTTCCTAAAAATGAAGTCCTAAAATAACTACTCATAATCCAGACTAGACTCCAAAAATCTCCTCCTCTAGTCTAATGAGAGGGTGTTGACCCGATGGCTACTCAACTGAACTCCATGTATGTCATCCCGCGAGAAGTTCATGTTCCCCCATGTCACCGATCTTTGAACCCTGAGTTACTTTGCATCTTCCTTTGTCTCCGTCTCCTCGATCGTCACATCGACGCTAGATGCCATGTATAGCACCTCATGTACCACTGAGATCCTACCGATATCGATAACACCTCCAAGACCAAAATCCTTGACGATCAGCTTCACCATGAGTCTTGGATGCCTGTTCCCGACTTGCATCTTCCATCAAAATGTACTACCGTTTCGACAAGCTTCTTCACCCTTGGTTGGGCCAATGGTTCCTTCGAGACTCAGACTCATGAAACTTCCCACCTTTGCGTCCGACACTGAAGCTCCTCTATACACATGCATCCTCGAGCAAAATATCATGCACTGTACACACCGTCGATGACCCACAGCTCCCCCAAAACTGTGTGAATGGAGATGCACCTACCTCTGATTGAGTTTGTTGCACACCTTGATCTCCTCCCTGACTTCGAACTGTTGAAATCGATATCGCTCCGCAAAGTTTTGGCAAACCACTCGTCGCCAAAACCAGATCCGTGGAAAACCCCCCACCTAGAGACCAACTAATTGTCATGGGACCGACATACTAACCCTCAATCTTTGGCTCACCATTATTCGTCACTTTGTCTCGATGTACCGAATCCTCTGTAATCCTCAAAGTATCTCGAAGACCCTCCTCAGCAAGTTTCCGATGATCCACTAACTCCTGCCGAATATCCCTCGAGCCTCCATCCGATTTATGTGGCCTGCTTGTACAACTCAGCGGCTTGAGCATGTACATGCCACAACTTAAATATCCTCAAGCCACCAGATGGGAATCCTTTGTAAGCATCCAATATTTATCCCCAAACAAACTGCAACAGCCATCATCCGCCATCCTCCCTACCGAAACCAAGTTGTAGAGAAAGCTCGGTACATGTTGTACACCCTTGCGAATGAGCTTCTCACCATGCTCCGATGTCAAGTGCACATTATCGATGCCTACAACTTTAGTTGTACCCTTGTTGCCCATCTTCACACGTCCAAACCTGTCATCGAGGTATGACGTGAAGATTCTCATATATAGAGTGGTATGATACGATGCCCCCGTGTCCATGACCCAATCGCCAGCATCGGTTGCTGCAATAATGAGATTTCCCATAGCCGTGAGATCCTCCTGACCATCCTTGCTTTTAGCCTTCTCAGCTTTGAACATCATGTAGTTCCTCTTGATATGACCCCTTTCGCCACAATAATAGCAGCCCTCCTTGCGGTCCACAATCGAAAGATCCCAAGAAACCCTCCATGTTCTCGTCTGTGACTTGAATCTTTCCTTCCCGTAGGAAGCCACCAGAGCGGAATCCTACGACAATTCTGCTTGCTTACGTCGAACCTCCTCGTACAATAAGCTGCTTTTGACTGCCTCCATCATGACAACTCCATTTGGAGCGGAGTTGCTCACCGACACCACCAACGTCTCTCAGCTTTCCGACAGATAACTCAAAAGTAGCAGGGCCTGAAGCTCATCTTCAATCACCATCTTTATCATAGAAAGCTGATTGATGATGCCCTGAACTTCGTTCAGAGGTTGTGCCACCGGGGCACCCTCCGTGTACTTAGAGTTGACGAGTTGACGAGTTGACGAATCAGAAATGCCTTGTTGCTGTAGTACTCCGCTCCTAGCGGTGCACTATATAAGGTTTGTGGCTCGATTGACTTAGTCGGAATTGATTATGGGGAAACTTTGCGGCAGAATCGATCACGGATAATGCAATGAACCTTTCCAATTGATGGATCAACTTTTATTGGAATGAATCCAATAGTTTTTGTTGGATTTTTGGTTGGCTTTCTTGGATTTTTACTGCTTTGTTTTGATGAACGCGTTTTCATGATTGATTTTTAATGATTGATTGTTTAGCCCATTTTCATCGATTGCATGCATTCATTCTAGAGAACTCTGAGAGAAATAAAGATGGTAGTCTAACAAAATGTTAGTGATAATGCAGATAGACGCGTGACCGAAGCCTGAGTGAGCAAGCATTATTTTATCTTGGTATTCTCTATTTGGTGAGCGGTCATGTCCCTTCTTCTCTACTCCTCTATGCTATTAAACAATAATGTTCTTTTGTAACCTTGCTAAGTCCAATGATCGATAAATCTACTAATGCCACAAGTTTTATACTACTATTATAAATTAATAGAATTGCATTGATAAGAGGGGAGTTCAATTATGAAACACATGGAAGGATATAATCATTGTATCGTGGTTTGGTGCCTTGACTTAGCGGTAAATTGGAGTCTACGGACTACCAATCGAATCAATGAATAAGTATGCTGAAATAAAAATAGGGAAATGTGCATTGCTGCTCTAAATGTTTCAATACCTTACACTGCTATTTATGCTTATTATATAGTCGTAGATGCATTGTATATTTATGGAAAACTTGTGCATAAGGTTGTAAATTTTCTCGAACGGAACATGGGGCACTGGAGACCGTTCGGCCCGGGGGAAATAGTAGCACTTTGATAGCACCGGGTATAAGCGAGACATTCATTGAGGCATGATATCTTCTTTGAATGGCGTATCGCACGTCCATCAAAGTCCTATATGGCATGTCCATTGTGGTGCTACACCATAAATGAGCCAGTGGGAATGAGTTGTATACTAATGATGTCTTATGCAGGGGCGGTAAGAACAATCCTATAAATTATATATGAACGGCCATTGGCCGGGGTAAGGATTCCATATGTACAAAGCTTATAATATTTTACTACATTAATTATTGCTTAGGAAATGTTGCCTATTGAAATATCGCATATTTATAATGTTGCCTACTAAACGGTTGCCTTGACTAAGAAGTGTTGGTTTAGGTGAGTGAGCCAGTTCTTCTCACCGGTACAAGTTAATTACTGACCCACGTCTTTGTGGGCAAACCAGGTGACCAAGATACCGGGGGCGCTCAAGGGAATTAAAGCTTTCGTTGCAGTCTTTTCAATCTTCTTCCTATTTTAAAGTATTTTAAAGATTTCTAGTTGCTGCTTTCAAGTTTCTAAGAAGTGATAAAGGGGCATAATGTATGGGATAAGAACATTATTTCATGTGAGCCTATCAGTCTTTCTTTTATGCGAAGCTATGTAAGCCGTTCAAGCATTTCCATTTCGGTGCTGAGAAAATTGTACTTCGTTGAAATAAATCAATGAAAGAATTATTATTTTTCTATACAAATATGTACTCTATAATCTGCTGTTGTATTATGAAACTGTTTATAAAAGATTTTGACACAATGTGCACGTTCTTGCCTTGTATAAGTACAATCCCAGACTTGTACGGCATCACGCCCAGCGAGGACGAACGGTTCTACGGAGCCGAATGCGAGGATGAATCGGTTCTACAGAACCGGGGCATGACAGTTGCCAACCATCTTCCTTTCGTACAACGAATGCATCTTTTTTGATAATGCTTTTGCAGAACTCTCTATGGATATATGGTAAAATACCGAGTCGTCCAGCCATTGGCAGATGAATCCAACACTCTTTAGATCCAGTAGTTTTTAATCATCAGCACCTTTGTCCATCGGCTTGGTGTTGTCGCCCTCCAATGGACCAAGAAAGTCCTTGCACCAGAGTATATCTGTCACACCCGTTTCCTGATTTGTTATTTCTTGAATTTCTAAAATTTTATTTTCCTGATATTATAGTTCTGCTGTATTTGCATGATGGTTCCTGTCATTTATATTTTTTCTGTTGTCTGGAGAGACTACTCGAGACCAATAGAATACACATTGGCATTGACATAGACCCATTTTAGGACCCGCGTGTAGATTGGACACTTAGTTTGGTTCATCTTGGTTAAACCCATGGTTAAACCATCTCCCTCTCCCCTTATATATATATGAGTATTTTTTCTCTCCTCCCTTTCATTCTTTATTTCGCTATTTCCCCTTCTATTTACTTCCTTCTTCCTCTCTCCCTTGCCCTAGACCGAACCCTAACCCTAGAAGAGGTGGTTGTGATCACTTGGACCGTAAGAGGTAGAGCTAAGAAGCGACTCCAAGCAAGTACATCTTGCTTAATGGTGAAGCCATAGATTTTTTTTGGATTTTTGCATATATGTGTTAATTAAAAATTTGTTTGATAGAAAATATTCTCCTTGATGTCCTCATCTATTTTAGTTTGTGGGATTTTTGGTTTTGGTGGATAGATTTGAGTATATCTGAGTTTCAAGTTAGGATTTTTTATGGGTTCCATAAGTTTTTCTTGGTTTTGATCTATTAAAACTTATCGTTTTCGAAAACTAATTATTCCAGGTTGTAGAGTATTAAATTTTATGCAATTTTGACTTTTGTTTCATTTGATTTGGACTTAAATTAAAGTTTTTATGGCTAAATAATTTTTGAGTTTTTCCTTCTTCTCGGACCTGATGAGTTGGGGAAGATTAATTTAATGCGTCAAATATTCTATGCGTCGAGTATTCTATGTGTCGAACATTCTATGCGTCAAACATTCTATGTGTCGAGCATTCTATGCGTCGAGCATTCTATGTGTCGAGCATTTTATGAGGCAAGCAGTCCAAGAGGCAAGTTGTCCATGAGGCAAGTTGTCTATGAGGCAAGCAGTCCATGAGGCAAGTTGTCTATGAGGCGAGCAGTTTTATCATGCATCATAAGTTTTTCCCTCTTGAATGTTTTATGTAATTGGTTATTTTCTTGTCTAAATATGATATTTCTTTCGATTTTCGATTCATCATCTTGGTTGAGTATTGGAGCATAGTTCAATGTTGTGCTTTCCTATGGACACGAGTTTATGATCCTTACGACACCGTGGATGGTTTGCGTATGATAAATCTCATACTTGGCATCGGACAATCAAGTATGAGTATTGTAATGCCCTGCTATTAGCAGGTTACTTATAGAATACTTGTTACTTTGACTCGGTTGAGAATCCAGTCTCGGGAAAACCTTACCGCCAAATCAACACGGACAAAATGTAATGAACCCTGCAAATTGATGGAACGGCTTCTATTAAAATAAATCCAAGAGTTTTCATTGGTTGTTTTGCTTCTTGGTTTTGTTTTGCTTTGTGTTTTGTCTTGCTTTCGATGACTTGGTTTTCATGATTCACTTTTTTCTCGCTTGCACATTCTTTTTGAATCATAAGGGAAAGAGATCGAAGGATGCTAACCAAGTATTGTTGTAATTTCAGGATACATAACCAAGGAGTGACCGTTGTATAAGGCTGCCCTATCCGCTCGTTCGATTCAATCGGTGAGTAGCTTCGGCCCTTTGATGAATCCTTAGTTTGCATGCCAAATAAAATGATCTCTAGTTCACTTGCATTGCTTTTGTCAAATGATAGCTCACTAAAAAGATAAGTCAAAAGAAATGAACTGCATGCTTGAAGTATTAGAATTATGCTTTTGCTATCAATTATGTTGCATGATCTTCGTTTCTATGCTGCGCAACCTGATTTATGGCAAGTCCCTATATTTTGAACATGATATGTGAGATAAGAATAAGAAGATGGAAATCATGTGTTTGCTGTTCAGAACTGTGCATTATAGTGTTATATCTGCTAGATATTTCATATCATGCATTGGTCTCGAACAACTTGTGCGCAAGGTCTTGTCTCTCGAACGGTTCCTGGGGCACTGAGAATTGCACGGTAAGGAAAATATTTTTGTTTTGCCCTAAGGATACGGTCCTACGAGGTCTAGTGGAGCGATATACCTATTAGTGTTGTGCAGAACCCATGATGTCACAGCTGCTAGTATTTGTGTGTGTTTGTGAAGAGTTGAACCTTGAGTCACAGCACGTGCTAGTGAAGAACTGAACCTTGGGTCACCGCTGCTAATCATGGGGCTACCTAGGGACCATCATATAGTTATGGCGCATGCTAGGTTTACCTTCTTGCATACCTAACACCTGATGCCAAGATTGATTCATAAGTTTATCCATATATGCAAATTGTGGCTAATTTATGTGTCTGCTGCAGGGATAACCGCTCTACTGTGGGTAAGATTTATCATATGCATGGCCTTTCTATTATATATATTTTCTTGCAAATTGTTAAAAAAAAACTAGACAACTAGAAAGATCACCTAATAATGCTAGCTTCACTTGTATACTTAGTATGAATTTCAAGGTGAGTTTGGCCACGGTCGTTCACCAGTACATATTGTAGTACTGACCCACGTTTGTGGGCAAAATCTCCATATTTTGGTAGTAATAGCTTGGCGAGCATTTTGAACCAGTGTTATCGCATCCATCCAGAGGAACCGTGCTCGTGATGCTTCCTTAGCTTTCCTCTCCTGGGTATAAACTTATCTTCGGCTAGTTCTTTTGATTTTGGTCCTACTGAAAGGATATAATGTATGGGCGTTGTTGGCTAGTTTGGGTTTGTAAAAAGAGTTATAAGCCTTATTTGGCATATTTTGTAACTCAACCAAGCAAGTACTTTGTCATCCAATCTTCAAGTATCAATAAAGAAAGTATTTTGTGTTCCTATCAAATGTGTTCAACTTTGGTTCTCTGTATTTTATTCTGTATCTATATATGTATATTTTTTTCTAACTTGTGCCTTGTGCAGGTACTATTCCTGGTGCAAGCGCAACTTAGGCTTGCACGGCATCGCGCCCAAGCGAGGGCGATCGGTTCCATTGGGACCAAGCAAGGGCGATCGGTTCCGTAGGGACCAAGCAAGGATGATCGGCCCTTACGGGATCGGGACGTGATAGGTGATATCAGAGCACGGCTTTACGTCCTAAACCTCTTCAAATATTATTTTCAAAAATGTATAAGTTTTTAAGTGGTTTCAAAAGTCCCAAATTTCAAAAATGGTTGCGAATCTATATACGTTAATGGAAGGTGTTAATGTTCCACTTTTGAAAAGTATGAAAAATCCAACATCCTATACAATAAGTCCATAATACGTTATGAGACTAATGCAAGCTACTCTCTTTTGCAGCAAGATGACTATAACAGGTAACCAAGGGATATTGCGCGCAGCGAGTGTGAGCGATGACCAAATCGCTAGGATGATTTCTATGTTCGAGAATCAGAATGATCGACATGAGGAATGGTTCGAAGCTCAGCAGCAACGGGTTGATGCTAGAGCCTTGGCACAACAACAGCAGCTTGACTCTCTGACTCAGATAGTGACAGTATTGGTAACCAATAATGGTGCATCAGAAACCATCGTGACACCTGCGACAGCCGCAACTATGCCTCAGGGAGTAGACTTAGCAGAAACTAACGAGCCTCAACAGGCCGCCAGGAAGTCTACCTTTAGAGGTGCTGAGTTTCTGAAGTTGAACCCTCCGGAGTTCAAAGGTAGGACTACGCCGGATAAGGTGATGGACTGTATCGCAAAGATGGAGGGCTTGTTTGAATTTGCTTTGATACCTACGAACAAGAGGGTGGCGTATGCAAACATGCAACTACGGTTACGTGCACACGACTGGTGGCAAATCAAGAAGCTAGATCTCGCCGCAAAGTATCAGGATGGTAAGATCACTTAGGGAATATTCAAGGATGTATTCTTTGCACAATATCTCCCATCAGCTATGAAACAAAGAAAAGAGGATAAGTTTTATCATAACCCACACTCGGTATATGGATGCAAGTAGTGAACAATGCCCAGCCTATGCCGCAGCATCGACGGTAGAACGTTGTTTGGATAAACTATCTATCTAGCAATCAAGATATAATATGCCACCAATGTAAATGAATATACTCAATCACAGTTCTATAGATGGAATAAAGCACGAATATGATAAAAGAATAGAAGAGTCACAAATATAACTCATGAGAAAAAAAAATTATCCAATGAGTCAGAGAAATACTAATAATAATGCTAGAGACAAATCCAGTATAAAAAGGAAACTAACTACTAAGCTGCAAGTCCTGGGTCGTCTATCTCAGTCGGGATGAGACCCTCCTGAGCCAAGGTCTCTGGCTCTAAGCCAACCACGTCCTGAGGCCCATAGTGAGTGGGATACCACTCCTCAGTGTCATCTAAGAAAAATATATCCAGTCAAGAAAGGAGCAGAGTACATCTCTAACAGCAGTTCTAATAAATGATATAAACTATGTAACAATAAATAGATGTAAATTTACAAGATGCAATATACAGATACAAGAGATATGCAATAAAGAAAATACTGAAAATAAATACGAGAATGAGCAATATAGAAATGAACAAGAAATACTATTAACTAAGTGAGTGAGTACCAGCTTTAACATGTGATCGGCTTGGGAACTTGATACAAGAATTATGGCCTGGTTAATCTTACGTGCGGTGTATGATTAACACTATTCGAGGAACAAGACATGATAGAAGGAGGGTATGATCATATATCTATACTACATACACCCCGCCCCTGACTGGTATAGTGGATCCAACCATGGTACGTTATGACACGGGATTCACTGGGTAGGTAGCTAGTCTTCCCAAGAATCAATGTCTGTACATGTATAAGAAGAACAAGAAAATAAGTCTTGCACAAGATACACCATAAATACCAAAGAATAATATCTTATGATGAGATCCGGATATACCAATTTGTGTAACCATTGTGTTAAGAAATTAAGGATATCTACACTAGATACAAGAGACATAAAGGATATCATAAATGAGAAACTATGAGAGAATGTACTCACCTGAAATCTGGTAAACAGTATCAGAGATGTCTGGTACGGTGCCTAGAAGACCTAAATATGGAATATTACATCAATATAAGATTTTTAGAATAAAAATAAGTTAAACCAACTTCTAGGTCAAAAGCTATTTCTAAGTCAAAATAGTCAAACTAGGTCAACTCTAGGTCAAACTAGTCAAACTTGATCAAACTAGCTATTTCTAGGTTGTATGAGTCCAACTCTGGGATATTGGGTCCATACACTATGTAACTAGGCCACACTAGCTATGCTAAGATACTTGGATGCAAACAAGTACTGTATCGTAAGAGACGCAAGTTTATTTGATAAGAAAATATATATATATATATATATATATATATATATATATATACAAGACAATATTTATATTACTCTTAGCTAACTAATGCAAAGTGGATACCTTGGCTTTGAACCAATGCGGTATCTCACCACCTACACACCCATCTTGATACTCAAACCCAATACCTTGAGTATCCACCCATACCTTGACATTATCTTGGTATCATAAGGTAATGTCAATTCTAACATATAACTAACTACCTAACACACTAAACTATAAACTAACATGCATTAACTACTTATACTATACTATACTAACTACCTACTAACTTACCAATATATATATATATATATATATATATATATATATATATATATATATATATATATATATATATACATAACATGTAACTAACTAACTAAACTAAACATCAAGCTAACTAGCCCCCTTACCTTGCTCTAGCTGCTGCTTTCTTTTCTTGTTGTTGATGCTGCAGTAGGCTACTAAAGTTGCTGTTGATGCTGAATGTTGCTGCAGTAGTTGCTGCTCTTACTTGCTGTGCTACATGCTCCTCGAGCTGCTGCTTACTGCTAGCTTGCTGTTGCTGGTAGCTAGCTGCTGCAGCTGCTACTACTTATGCTTTGTCGCCTTGCTGCTACTGCTTTGCTGTTCTTGCTGCTGCTGCTTTGTTGTTGCTGTGGTTGCTGCTGCTGCTCATGATGTTGATGTTGCAGCTCCATGCTGCAGCAACCTGACCCCCCTCCTAGCATACACACACACACACACACATATATACATCTAAACACACACACACACACACACACACACACACACACACACATATATATATATATATATATATATATATATATATATATGTATCTCTAGTGTTATGTATATATGTATGTATACATATATATACATACATATATTATAACACTAGAGATACATATATATATATATATATATATATATAGCACGATGTATATACATATACATATACATATACACACTAATAACCATACTTATATATATATATATATATATATATATATATATATATATATATATATAACCATATTTATATAATACTATAGATATATATTTACATATCTATACACAATATCACTACACACATATATATATATATATATATATATATATATATATATATATATATATATATATATATATATATATATATATATATATACACACATAACCATACAATATAACACTCTAATAGCTATAAACAAGTTATATTAAAATGCAAGGAACCAAACACATGGCGTGCATCGCACCTGTATCACACTAGATCTATGATACGTTAGCGATACGAGTCCACCACACCACCAAACGTACCCCGAAGGACACGAGCAAGTCTAAAATAATAATTATGAACAATACGAAGAGCTAACTACACATCTACGTGTCCGTGTCAAAATATGACATGCTCAAACCCCCGTGTCGGAAGAAAACCCCCAAATCAACCCGTATCTCCAAATTGTCGGGATACGGCCTACATATATCCAATTGTGGATACGATACTAGCCACACATAATCAAACACATGTCAATTTGGTCTAATTGACCAATTGACAAACACAAGATGTGTCAAACTCAGAATTCCTCCAAAATTGACACACAATAATACATATTTTCTCCATAGGCCTCCTATGAACCTAATCCCAATTCTTATAGGTAGTCTTAGCATATGGGGTGGTTCTTAATGATTAAATCATAGATTTTGTGAGCACCCTAATTTTATATAGGGTTAGTTCGGTAATTAATAATTATTCTATTTATTTTAAATATTTATTCGATAATTTAATTAAACTTTGGAAACCAACCCCTATGGTTTTAAGATCTTGAGTGCAACACTAGCCTTTTTCTTTCAACCAACCTAGCATGCTCGACTTACACGAGTCAAATTAGGCTCATATCATGATTGTCCCTCACAAATTCGTAATTCTATGCCTTGTTTTGGTCGCACAACTTTCGTGACACAATTACGAGGAAACGGTGATTTAATTAACCATTTTGTCGTGGCGTACAATTTTAACACTCCACCCCAACCCATTGATTCCAACTAAATTGATATTATGAGCCTAACTGGTCCAATTACACACATGACACTCAAGTTGTATTATTCGAACCCCCTACATGCTCCCAATTTAATATTAAGTAAAAAATAAATTTTATGGATTTATTTAATTAATTTAATATTCATTAATATTTAGTAAATATTTTTTAATTAATATAAATTTGGTTGTAAATTATTTGTTGGAGGAAATATAAATTTTCTAGAATTTTTTCAAGTGCCTAACTATTTTTGGAAATTTTCTGTATTTAATTCTTGAATAAATAAAAGAAAAAATAAATAAAGAAATAAAATAAAATTCATACCCATTAACTAAACATAAAACCTAAACCTTTCCCCCCACGTACAAGAAGCCCCCATATATATATATATATATGTGTGTGTGTGTGTGTGTGTGTGTGTGTGTGTGTGTGTGTGTGTGTGTGTGTGTATGTAAACACAACCTAAACCCTAACCCTAATCCCACACCATCACCCACGCCTCCACCACCTCCACCATCACCCCGTCGGCCGCCGCAGCCCCGCCGACCGCCACAACAGCGGCGAAGCAATGCAGCAGCCGCGCGGCCGACAGTAGCAGAACCTTGTGCCCCCACCCCCTTCGTGCAAAAGTTTTGCCCTCCTCGCTCATCCGTTTCGTGTCTCGTCTTCGCTGGTATGTTCGAAACATAACCCTCTAGGATTCTCTTCAAGAAGAACGAATTTAGGCACCCGGATTTGATCAAAAAATCGACCAGAAATTGGCCGAAAAATTGTTTAACAACAATTCAAAAATTTATCCCAAGTATCCCTATTCATGTCCAATTTTCTACCATCTCATTAATTATTTTCAAAATATAATTGAAAGGACTTCTTCACAATATAACCAAGATTTTTACTGTTGTTTTAGTTTTTATTAGTTTGCTTTAATGTTTAAATTATTCTGGTTCCAAAATGACCAAAAACTTATTTTTAAAACACCCAAAATCTCTGATACGGGTTGTGTCTCGCCAAATGAGGCAACTTTATCGTATGCGAGGTGCACCTAAAGGTGCGTAACATAAACGCGGACGTATGGGCTTTCGTGAAACTTGATTTGGATCTCGTGCCACCGAAATCAACGCGTATCCGTCGAAAAGTACCGTATCGACCTTTCTGACACTCATCATAATTTTGTGTGTGCTTGTCGTTTCATAAAAAAACTTGTGCCATTGGATTCACAGTGTTACGCTGTTCCTGTGATCCAAGTTTGGTTCAATTCTGAGAACGTTGATAAAATATCATTTTGTGGGCCCCACGGTTCCACATGACGGACGATTTCGTGATCGGCTTATCGGAATCCAGTTCTGGACATTCTGTTGGGTTCATATCGTCGTTCTAGACTCATATACGCTAATTTTGATAAATTTGAAAAACTTTATTTCTGGTACATTTTTTAGTGCGAAGTGGGCCACATGTGGACCCCACTTTGACTCAAAACTGTCAATTTTTGCCCCTATATCCAAATTGGACTTATGGGTAGTCAATCATAGCTATTTCAAGTATTCTGAGAATATTGGTTATGTTTGTTTCAGCATACGGAGGTGTACTTGCAGATTCTACTTTCCCAAGAGTAGTTGACAGAGTTCAGAACCCAGGCAAGTGTACCTTGCCAAACCTGCAGAGATCCTGTTATATTATCTGCTTGTGTTTCTTTTTGTTTATATATATTCTTGTGATTTATCGTTCAACCTAGGACCGTGAGATGTTGCTTAGCGTCCGAACAAGATTCGGGTGTCAACACCGTACGTAGAGTCGTGCAACGTCACTTAGAGAGTTGATTTCACGTTCCTATTTTTACCTTCTTCCTTTACCAAGTATGCCATACCATAGGATACTTGATACTATTCATGTAACAGAATCTTTCCTAAGTTATTCATGGTGATTCTGAATAGGCTTACAGGATTCGTGACATGAGACTTACATATTGTATGGATATTATTATGACTCATTGTACTAGCTAAAGATCATGATCGTGTTATGGATATAAGATATTGTGGACATGAGACATGAGGTTACATTGGGTGGGGAGAGACACATAGGCTACAGGCTGATTATTTATATATATACTTCTGGAGGTGCCATAGACTCTGTCTCAGATCTTTGGCACATATACTGGAGTCGTGATACTACTTGCTACTATGGGCTCCCCGACACAGAGCCTGTAGTGGTCTCAGTCTGAGTTTTTGATGCTCTCATTTGAATTTTACTTAGCTGGTTACATAGCTTGCCCTGAGGATATTTCTATATTTACTTGCTGCATTTTATTTGGTTTGAGTGTTTATTGTACCTTGTTATGTCCCCTGAGGACCTGGATCCGGATTATGTCCCCAGATGTAGACGAGGAGAGCTATCCCAAGGTTTACGGGACAGGTGCTACTATTAGAGACGTATAAGTTGCAGAGGACGAGGTTGTTCCGGAGGATCTCTCTTGAGCACACAGTATTCTCACTATTAATTTATTATGCTTAGTGTTCTTGGATATTTGATCTTGTATAAAATTCTAGATATTGTACTTGGATTTATTTTCTTTTCTATTTTGATGACGGGTTGTTCCTCGTGATAGTATTTACATTGCTTTGGTTCGACATATCATTTTATATTATTGTGACTGGACTTGTCTCTTTGTGATTTTGTTACTTATTGTGGATGAGATTAGATATAAAGACTGTGACAGGTATTTGTAGACCATTTTATATGTATTATATCTTAAGTGCACTCTGACGGGTCCATTAAATTGGGTTTGCCCATTGGAGTTGTGTTGTTGGCCATTGCCATGTGGCTAGTCCCTTGGTGTTTTGGGACTGAGGCGTGACAGATTTAGAGTCTAATTAAAGGAAAAAACTGAATTATACCTATTGGGAGATGGATTCTCAATGAAACCTCCAAATTGAGTGAAAAGAGCCTCCAACTTATAGATCCTTGCTCCTCATTGTAGATCTTTGCTTCCTCCTTGTAGATCTTTGCTCTAATAGCCTCCAATGATGATTTAGGAAGAAATTTGGAAGAAATTTAGGTAGAATTTGATGTAGGAATAAAAGAATTTGGAAAAAAAATCTAGATCTAGATTTGAAAATAAAAATAAAAATGAAGAGGAAGAAATTTTCCCTCCATTAATATATGGCCAGCCACTATTCTCCCTCTCCAAGCCACTATGTAAAGTCTAAAATACCCCTTGGGACCTCTCATGAAGAAATAATTAAGGAGAGAAGGTTCTAGTCTAATGGGTTTAGCTTAATTAATCATCCTCCTAATGAATGAGCTTCTAATTGGACTTAATTCTAATTAGATTTATATATTGGTCCATGGATCTAATCTAAACTAGTTAGGTCCACTAACACAAGTCAAAAATAATAAACTAACATCTAACAATAAATAAATAATATAATAAATAAATATACAATATGCATAATATTTAATTAATTATGAAATGACCAAAATATCCTTTCCTAGAAAATATGGTAGTGACAAGTTTACCGAACTTAAGCAAGGGAGCATGTTCGTCGAGGACTATGAGTCAGAATTCTCCACGCTTGCTAAGTTCGCTAGCTCAATGATTCCTAATGAGGGGGCACGTACACATCGGTTCATAAGAGGCCTAAATGACAACCTGAGAAATGGTGTAATGAACCGAGAGTGTAGATCGTACATCCAAGCTTTTGAGACAGTTGTACAGAATGAGCAGCTCATACCACGAAGTGCTCTGGAAAAGGCACCGGCTCCTCAAAATCCTCCTGCTAAAAGATACCACAATGGTGAGAAGAAGGCCGATACTGAGAAGAAGGCCAATGCTGACGATTACCACGAAAAGTGTGCAGCTTTTGTGGCCGTCTGGGTCACACTAAAGAATTTTGTCGTCACTTTAATAAGGGGTGCTTAAAATATGGACAACAAAGTCATATGATCCACGATTGTCCAATCCTTAAGGCCTTGGCACCGCACCATAAAGACAACACTAGTCAAAATAAGAATCTGAATCCCGTATCAGCGCCAGCCCAAGCTAATGGATAAAATGATTGGATGAGAAGGGCTAGAGTGTATCAGCTGAATATTGAGCATGATGCGAGCGAACATGATGTTGGTGAGTCTGATTCCTTTGACCTCTTGATGCCTTGATCTTCGACTCCTTGATCTCTTAAGTTTTGAGGATGAAACTTCTTTTCAGTGGGGTATTATGTAATGTCCCGCTCCTAGCGGGTTACTTATGGAACACTTGTTACTATGACTCGGTTGAGAATCGAGTCTCGGGAAAACCTTACCGCCAAATCAGCAAGGACGAAATACAATGAACCTTTCAAATTGATGGAACTGCTTCTATTAAAATAAGTCCAAGAGTTTTTGTTGGTTGTTTTGCTTCTTGGTTTTGTGTTGCTTTGTGTTTTGTCTTGCTTTCGATGACTTGGTTTTCATGATTCGCTTTTCTCGCTTGAGCATTATTTTTGAATCATAAGGGAAAGATATCGAATGATGCTAACCAAGTATTATTGCAAGTTTAGGACGCATAACTAAGGAGTGACCGTTGCATAAGGCTTCTCCATCCTCTCGTTCAATTCAATCGGTTAGTGGCTTCGGCCCTTCGATGAATCCTTAGTCTGCACGCCAAATAAAATAATCTCTAGTTCACTTGCATTGCTTATGTCAAATGATAGCTCACTAAAAATATAAGTCAAATGAAATAAACTGCAGGCTTGAAGTATTAGAATTATGCTTTTGCTATCAATTATGTTGAATATTCTTCGTTTCTATATTGCGCAACCTGATTTATGGCAAGTCCCTATGTTTTAAACATGATATGTGAGATAAGAATAAGAAGATGGAAATTGTGTATTTGTTGTTCAGAACTGTGCAATATAGTGTTATATCTGCTAGATGTTTCATGTCATGTATTGGTCTCGAACAACTTATGCACAAGGTCTTGTCTCTCGAACGGTTCCTGGGGCACTGGAAATCACTCAGTCCGGAAGAGATTTTTGTTTTGCCCTGAGGATACGGTCCTACGGGGTCTAGTGAGACGATATGTCTATTAGTGTTGTGCGAAACCCATGATGTCACAGCCGCTAGTATTCGTGTGTGTTGGTGAAGAGCTAAACCTTGAGTCACAGCTGCGGACACATGCACGTATTAGTGAAGAGCTGAACCTTGGGTTACCACTGCTAATAATGGGGCTACCCAGGGACCATCATATAGTTAGGGCGCATGTTAGGTTTTCCTTCTTGCATACCTAACACCTGATGCCAAGATTGATTCATAAGTTTATCCATATATGCAAATTGTGGCGAACTTGTGTGTCTGCTGTAGGGATAACCGCTCAACTGTGGGTAAGATTTATCATATGCATGGCCTTTCTATTATCTATGTTTTCTTGTAAATTGTTAAAAAGAAACTAGACAGCTAGAAAGATCACCTAATAATGCTAGCTTCACTTGTATACTTAGTGTGGATTTCAATGTGAGTTTGGCCACGGTTGCTCACCAGTACATGTTGTAGTACTGACCTACGTTTGTGGGCAAAATCTTCATGTTCTGGTAGTGAGAGCTTGGCGAGCATTTTAAACCAGTGTTATCGTATCCATCCAAAGGAACTGTGCTCGTGCTTCTTCCTTATTTTTCCTCTCATGTGTGCAAACTTCTCTTCGGCTAGTTATTTTAATTTTGTTCCTACTAAAAGGATATAATGTATGGGGATTGTTGGCTAGTTTTGGGTTTGTAAAAAGAGTTGTAAGCCTTCTATGACATATTTTTTAACTCAGCCAAGCAAGTACTTTGTAATCCAATCTTCAAGTATCAATAAACAAAGTATTTTGTGTTCCTATCAAATGTGTTCAACTTTGGTTCTCTTTCTATTGGTGGGGGTACCATCTCTTTCTATTGGTAAGCCTGGCAATTCTTCAGGAAAAACATCCTCGAATTCTGCAACTATTGGTGGGGGTACCATCTCCATAGCCATGTAAGTTCCAGCTATTTGTCCTACTCCTCTCTCGACGGTCCCTCGCATGTACTCGAACTTCCGTTGATCTAGCGATCTAAAAGTGATGCTACCCTTCCGGCAATTCAGCACGGTATTATACTGGCTTAACCAGTCCATTCCTAGCACAACATCAAAGTATGACATGGGTAATACCAAGAATCACGCTCTCATCTCTCTACCATATACGACTACCGAACACGTTCTAATAGTGCTGGTAACCGGCACGATACCTCCTCCGGTAAGAATCTTCCAACTCTTAGGTAAGGGGGAAGTAGCTACTCTATGCATTGCTACAAATCTACTAGATATGAATGATAATGTAGCTCCAGAATCAAATAATGTAGTTGCAGGTAATGATGCAACTAAAATGGTACCTGTGATAGCTTTCATTTTTGTCTCCTCCTCAGTAGTGGCTAGTGCAAAGGCCTGTCCGTGCCTCTGTCCTCTGGTCTGCTGTTGGGCTCGATCAAACTGTTCCTGCTGTGGGACCAAGGGTGGTCCCCTCTGAAATCCTCCCGGTGCTGGTGGACGCTGACCTCCTGGTGGGGGTAGTATCCTCAGAACTGGTGTTACTGGCCTCTGTCCGATCTGCGGTGCTGCCTCTCTGCGTTGTGGGCAATATCTGACAAGGTGCTGGCTCGCTCCAAAAATCATAGATGTCCCCAGTTTTTTTCGGTAGTCCTTCTCGAAGTGACCTCTCTTACCACAGAAGTGGCAAGTCAGAAGTTCCTGATGTGGGTATGGTGCAGCCCTCTGCTGTATCTGCGTTCCGGGGTAACAGATTTGTTCTCCGGCTCCGGGCTGGCTTTGGTTGGTGTGGTCGTGCTGGAACATCTTGCTCCTCATCCACTGCGCCAGTTCATCTTGCTGCAAGAGATTGGACTTCATCAAAAAGAGTACGGAATCAAACAAACAGGATGCAGATATTTAGAAGCAATACGAAGGAAGTTCAAAGATGCAATCAAGGTGGATGAGACCTAGAAATTTATATCCTATTGCAGTCTCGCTGGGCATGTTACCATACCACAAGCGAAAACATGACCTGCATGGGCTACCACTAAAATCATGTCACGCCCCAGTCCCAAAATATACGGGACCAGGCCACGTGGCAATAGCCAGTTGTCACGTCTCCGAGGATATCCTAATTTAATGGATCCAACGAAGAGTGCTACGCTGTCCTAAATACTAATAAGTCCAATATCAGCATCAAACAGGTAATCTAATCTCATCCACAATATAACCAAAAAGTACTAGAATAAATGCTGGAAGATAAACGCCAATCTCAAAATATCATAGTACAACCAAGAATGTCTGGTGGGAATAAACCCACTACTATGACAAAATAAAAGTACTGAAATGATAGATAAAATAGTAATGACTAGGGCATCGGCTGACTAGATAATGATGCACCCAATCCTAGGCAGAAGGCCTACCAACTGATCATGGAAACTCTGACGGTAGCACCTCTAGATCCTCCTTGGTAGCCTACCTCGTCTCCTGTCCTGGGCCATACACTGTGGGATAATATGCCTCGTCCAAATCTGAAAAGGTACCAGGTCCTCAGAGGGACGAAACAAGATACATAGAAGCATGTCATATATAAATACTGAATAAATAAATAAAGGGTGTGCTAACCATCTAAGTGAATGCAATGTGAAGACAACTTTGGCACGTATGGGTAGGCGTAGGCATATAATGTCCAACACTCCGGAGAGAGTGGCATCAGTACAGTATATCGTCCATATCACTCCGAAGAACGTGGCATCAGTATAGTATATCGTCCATATCGCTCCGAAGAACGTGGCATCAGTGTAAAGGAAATCATTGGATCCGTGGCTCCTCCGAACTACGGCTCCAATGTGTGTACCCCATATGCCTACTAGTTGTCCTCCCCGCCCAATGTAAATACACAAGCCGAATACTCGACATGCATACCACGCATCTATATGCCAAGTCTCTACTAATACAAATCCTAAATTACGTACTATCCGTAATGCATGTCACACGCACCGATAGCTAGTCGAGTACGCGAACCCGCATCCCAATATGAATTGTCACTGTGAAACGTGTAAGAGTGTCAGGTCTCAAAAAATACCAGAGTATCCTCCCAATGGGGTGAGTCTGCTAGCAACTAGGTCAAGTACACTACTCATCGACGCATCCGTCGACTGCACCCGAGTCAATCTCGGATGCGCACAGTTATATAAAATAAGCAACAAAATATCATACAACATATGCATAATTTAAATTAGACAGTAAACATAGCAAGGTATCTTGCCTGGGTCCTCAAGCTGTGAATGCTAATATCTTGCTCCTGCAGTATCTCCGGTCTGGTCCAGTGACCCTAAACATACAATATGATATAGCAATCCAGCATCAGACACTAAAGCAATACATATAGATACTACGTTGTTCTTAGGTACGGTCGCAAGTTTACGGTTGGTCGACTACAGAGCCGCGTGTGCACGTAGCTAAGGTGTACACGTATTCTGTCCTCTGTTGCCGTGTCTCTCGCGACAATAATTACTAAGTTATGGGTTACCAACTATCTCTGATCTGTACGAATACATGTCCTTGTTTTCCATGTTTTTAAGCATACTTGGTTTATGTCCACATTTTTAGGTAAATTTCTAGTCTTTGATAATAGGTCATAACTTTAGGGTAATTACTAATGTATTTAATTTAATCAACATTCATGCATTCACAACTATAGGTTAATGTTATTTAACTTGTG
Organism: Iris macrosiphon; assembly: GCA_036927795.1. Classification (NCBI taxonomy): domain Eukaryota; kingdom Viridiplantae; phylum Streptophyta; class Magnoliopsida; order Asparagales; family Iridaceae; genus Iris; species Iris macrosiphon. The sequence goes on from JAYESA010000004.1 coordinate 188,524,378, forward strand.
TCTATAAGCGACACGACGATACAATGAAACGACGATGGGATATAAGGAAGGAAGGGCTGGGGGTCGAGTACCTGATCGACAGAACGAGGGGGTCTGCTTCGTCGACATGCGCGCTCGTCTTGGGTCGGCGGAGCTCCGGTCGTCGGCGACAGCTAAGGCAGCAGCGGCAGCGGCAGTACTGCAGAAGATGCAGCAATGGCAGCAGCGGTGCAGCTGAGGGCGGTGCGGCTGAGGGCGGTGCAGGGGTGGCTGTCGGGTCGCGGGGAAGGTGGTGCTCCGCCTGACAGGGGTTGTCGGGGGTGCTGGAAGCGGTCGTGGCAGTGGGAGTGGCGACTTGAGGTGGTGGTGGGGTGCTTGTGAAGTCGGAGGAGGGGTTGGGGTTGTTCGGGTTTGAAGGGGGAAAGCTCGGCTAGGGTTGCTAGGTGTTAAGATTTTAATGTTTCATTAGGAACAAGTGTGTATTTATATAGGAGGGAGTCATGTGGGCTATCCTCGGGTTTTGGGCCGGTCCGGACCCCAGGGTATGGGGGCTGGTCCTCATGCAAGGGTGTAAATGGCTTGGTTAGGTATTGTTTTGGTTGAACTTGGCCTCTAATTTAATTAATTAAACAATGCGCATGGCGTTCTTACATGAATTAAAGACACATGGAATTAAAATTGGGTGGGACACAGGTGTCATGGACATAGCTGGCTCAACGTAGGCTAATACCCTAATTTGGGCTATTGGAAATTGGGTTATGGTTGTGCCTCAAATTCACGTAGAAATGGACAATTAAGGGAAATCGGATTTATTGAAATAATTCATAGACGTTTGCAACGAATATTGTGCAGCTAAATTGAAGCACAATATTGAGTATCTAAAAGATACACAAGGGTATGATGGGTTGCCTGGCATGTCTAGAAGATGTATATGAATTTGGTTTGAAGGCAACTACTAGTGTCGCTCTCCAAACATTGAAGCAACGGTAAGGTGTATTAAGTCACATAATTGTTGTACCTTAATTCTAATTGCATCCAAATAAATCCTAGTTTCTCAAATTAAATTAATTAAATCCTAATTTGGTCGAGGGGGTTTACACCTGCCCTCGGCTGAGCTCTGATACTCCTCAGAGATACATCCTCATACTGGGCTGTCTTGATTCTGTCCATCAACTCTGAGTGTATCTATAACCCCCACATCTTTATAGCAAAACCAGGAACTATCACCTCAATGTCCAAGCTCTCCAAGTTCTCTAACAAATATCGATCATGTGTCAAAAACATAGCTACCAGATACCTGCTCAAGGCATCGATAATTACATTGGCTTTTCCAGGATAATACGACAAAGATATATCAAAATTCTTTATCAGTTCCAACCACCGACGCTGCCTCATATTCAACTCCTTCTGGGTGAAAATGTACTTCAAGCTCTTTTGGTCTGTAAAGATCTCCACACACTCTCCGTACAAATAGTATTTCCACAACTTTAGGGCAAAGATGACTGTTGCCAACTCCAAATTGTGGGTAGGATAGTTCTTCTCATTAGGACGCAATTGCCTAGATGCATAGGCAATCACTTTTCCATTCTGCTGAAGAACACAACACAAATATTTTCTTGATGCATCACTATATATAGTGAAACCTCCAGACCCTGATGGCAACGTCAAAATAGGAGCAGACGTTAACCTCTTCTTCAATTCCTCAAAAGCAACCTGGAACTCCTCTGTCCAAACAAACTCTACATCCTTCCTGGTGAGTCTGGTCATCGGCTCGGCAATCCTCGAAAAATATTTTACAATCTTTCTATAGTAGCCTGCCAAACCCAAGAAACTCCTGATCTCTGCTACTGAACTCGGGGTCTTCCAAGACTCCACTGCTGTGATCTTCTTCGAATCTACTAAAATTCTATCACCAGTCACAACATGTCCTAAGAATTCTACCTTGTCCAGGAAGAACTCACACTTGGACAGCTTCCCATACAGCTTCTCCTTCCTCAGCATATCTAACACAATCCGCAAATGCTTCTCGTGCACCTCCAGTTCTTCGAGTATATGAGTATGTCATCGATGAACACCACCACGAACTTGTCAACGTACTGATGGAACACCTTGTTCATCAAATTCATAAATACCGCCGGGGCATTAGTCAACCCAAACGGCATCACCATAAACTTATATTGGCCATACCGGGTCATAAAAGCAGTCTTCAGAATGTCCTTCGGCTTCACTTTCGCCTAGTGGTAGCCTGATCTCAAGTCTATCTTGGAAAATACCTTGGCACCACTCAACTGATCGAACATGTCATCAATTCATGGCAACGGATATTTATTCTTGATAGTGAGATTATTCAATACCCTGTAATCAATGTACATGCACACCGATCCATCCTTCTTCAGTACAAACAATACCGGGGCTCCACACGGTGAAGAACTCGATCTGATAAACCCCTTATCCTGCAACTCGTCCACCTACTTCTTCAACTCGACCAGCTCGTTGTTGTTTACTCTATAGACATACTGTAAAATTAGTTATGCACCTGGCACCAAGTCTATAGCGAATTCAACATCTCGATCCGACGGCAATCCTGATAATTTCTCAGGAAACACATCTAAGAACACTGCTATCAATAGATGTGGCAACTCCTTGTCTTCTATCATAGCTCCACAGATAATGCCTTCTCCCTGCTCTGCAGCTCCTCTAACAAACTCAAACTCTGGCTCTCCTGGCGGGTTAAACAAAATCTACCTCATCTACAATCTATACTAGTATGGTGCCTACTCAACCAATCCATCATGAGTATAATATCATAGTTAGGAAGTGGCATTACAAGTAGACACACACTCAGTTCCTGGCCTCCCAGAGTAATTCTTTGATCCTTGTAAATATCATTAACCAGGATAATACCTCCCCCGGTCATGATCTTGCAAGTCCTAAGCAAATACTCAGCTACCAAACAATACTTCAGAGCAAAAAAAATAGATATAAAACTATGGGAAGCACCACTATCAAACAAAGCTAAAGCTGGAATAGAATCAAGAAGTACAGAACCTGCGATAATATCTCCGGTGGGCTCGACCTCCTCGACTATCATAGCAAATGCTCGTCCCTGACGTGCACCTCCCTGATGTTGGTGATGGGCATAACGTTGCTGCTGGTTCGAAAGCGGCGGTCCCCTCGGCTATGCTGCAGGTGGTCTCGCATGTGTTCTCAGAGTTGGAGCTTCTCCCTGAACTACACGATGAGGATTATAAGGACACTCTTTCAGTTGATGTCCCTCGGCACCACAATATAAATAAACTCCCTACATCTTCCTAAAAACTTCTCAAATATGGCCAGGCTTCTTGCAGAAGTGGCAGGAAGCTTGTTGTAACTGTCTTTGTTGTGGTGCCTAGTAAAACGGTGCCCTAGCTGGAGTCTGGTATTATTGTGGCTGCTAAAAAGGCCTGAACTGGAAATAAGGAGGCTTAGTAGTCACTGTGCTATTATTAGCCCCTGGAAAAGAATCACAATCTGTCTTGTACTTCAAATCCAACTTCTGCTCAACCTTGCGTGCCTCCGCAAGTATCTCCGAATAGGTTTCATAAAAAGACAGAATGAGGACCTTCACATTACTGTTTAGACCCTCACAAAAATGAATAGATTGAACCTCCGGCTCTTTCACCAAATACTCTGCAAATCGGCTCAGCCTACCAAACTCTGTAGCGTATTCCTCCACAGACATGCTACCCTGAATAAGGCTCTCAAACTGCCTCCCCAAGTCTAACCTGTCTACTCGAGCAAAGAACTTCCTCTTAAAGAGGTCCTTGAACACCTCCCAAGACTGCCCTGTATCAGCAAAAAGTGGCTCATTCCTGAACCAAATACGGGCGATATCGAACAGCTGAAGTCATACTTCCTCAACCATCAGATCCTCAGCAAGATGGGACACCCTCATAAGACGCTCAATATCCTTGAGCAAATCATCAGCGTAGATGATTCCCTCCGTCCCTTTGAATACCCGAGGCTCTAGCTTCTTGAAGTCTTGGATGTAGCCTGGTCGAAGCTGGGCAATCTACAAAGCAACCTGCTGCTGGACCGAAATTCCTCTCTCTACTACAACAAGAGCATAATGATGAGAACTCTCAATGCCCTGTCATAACACGTCGGTCTGCCTCTGGTGTGCCTCGAACTGAGCCCTCTATGCCTCCAATATCTCACGAAATAGTGTGAACATCTGTGTCGCATCTGTCGGCACAAAAGATGAAGGTGGAGGTCCCTCAGATACAACCAGAATAGTCCTCTGAGTAGGAGGTGGACCCTCGAACGCAGCTGACACGCCAATCACCAGAGAAGTGACTCGTACAGGCCCTCGGGAAGTCGTAAATCTCTCAGAAGTTCCTCTCCCCTGCTGTAATCTAGTCTTAGGCAACATCATGAGACAAAGCGAAAGAAAGAATTAATATGGCACATGATATAAAATACTCAAAGAAAGGGTTAAAGATCAAATATTAATATCAAGGAAGACAGTTGAAGGAATTAATAGAGTTTTCCTAGATGTGATTGAGTATTCTCAGCCTATAGCCTATAACCTATATCACGAAATAGGCTCGTAATAGCACTCAAATAAGAGTACCACTATGAATCACACTAATTGTGACCTCGAAGACTTGTATGGGCCACCACTAAAAATGTGTCACGATGCGCACCCGATGTAGGGATGCAAGTAGTGAACAACGCCCATCCTACACCGCAGCATCGACGGTAGAACGTTGTTTGGGTAAACTATCTATCAATATAAATATGCCACCAATAATATGAATATACTCAATCACAGATCTAAGATGGAAATAAGCACGAATATGATAAAAGAATAGAATAGCCACAAATACAACTCATGAGACAAATAATATCCAATGAGTCAGAGAAATACTAAAATAATATGCTGGAGACAAATCTAGTACAAAGAGTCTAACTAAGAAGCTATAAGTCATGGGTCATCGATCTCAGTCGGGATGAGGCCCTCCTGAGCCAAGGTCTCTGGCTCTAATACCACAACATCCTGAGGTCCGTAGAGAGTGGGGTACCACTCCTCAGTGTCATCTGGAAAAAATATATCCAGTCAGAAAAGGAGCAGAGTATATCTCTAACAGCAGTTCTAATAAATGATATAAACTATGTAACAGTAAATAGATGTGAATATACAAGATACAATATATAGATACAAGAGATATACAATAAAGAAAATACTAAAATAAATACAAGAATAAATAATATGGTAATGAACAAGAATACTAATGACTAAGTGAGTGAGTACCAGCTTTAATATGTGATCGGCTTGGAAACTTGCACAAGAAACTTGCACAAAGATAAAATAGCCTGGTTAATCATACGTGCGGTGTATAACCAACACTCACAAGGAACAAGACATGCACAAGGAGGGTATGATCACATATCTACACTAAATACTTCCTGCCCCCGACTGGTATAGTGGATCCAACCATGGTACGTTATGACACAGGTTTTCACAAGAAGGGAGCTACTCTTCTCGTGAACCAATGTATGTACTTGTACAAGAAGAACAAGGAACAAGGCTTATACAAGATACACTGTAAATACCAAAGAATAATATCTCATGACGAGATTAGGATATACCAATCCGTGTAACCATCAAGTCAAGAAATCAAGGATATCTACACTAGATACAAGAGACATAGAGGATATCATAAATGAGAAACTATCAGAGAATATACTCGCCTGAAATCTAGTAAACAGTATCACAAATGTCCGGTACGGTGCCTTGAAGACCTAAATATGGAATATTACATTAATACAAGATTTCGGAATGAAAATAAGTTAAACTAGTCAACATCTAGGTCAAAAAACCATTTCTAATTCAAAATAATCAAACTAGGTCAACTCTAAGTTAAACTTGGTCAAACTAGCTATTTCTAGGTTGCATGAGTCTAATTCTAGGATATAACTAAGCCACACTAGCTAAACTAGGATACTAAAAAATAATAGGATACCGTATCGTAAGATACGCAAGAAATTAGATAGGATATATCATAATATGTATATACAATCAATATTATATAACATTCCTAACTAGATTATGCTAAGTGGATACCTTGGCTTTGAACCAAGCGGTATCTCACCACTACACACATATCTCGATACTCAAACTTAAATACCTTGAGTATCCCTCAATACCTTGACATTTACCTTGATATCAAGGTAATATCACTTTAGCACATAATTAACTACCCAATTTTAACTATATACTAATATGTATTCACTAAGACCAAACTACTATACTAACTACTAATACATACTAAAACATATATACACACATATACATACCTATACTAACTAGAGATACAAAGACATATATATAGATCTAACTACTAACTATGAGTATACATACCTATTTATAACTACTATCAATAACTAACTACATATATATAACTGTAACAATAACTAGTTAACTAAACTACTAATAAACTAGCTAGCCATTAACTAGCTATACTAACAAATAACTAACTAAACCATACCTTAACTAGTTATAGCTGCTGACTGTAATGCTCGAGCTTGCACTTGATGTTGCATGCTAACACTGTTGCTGTAGTTGTTGTGCTTCAGTGCAGGGCCTGCTCTCCCCGACCTTGTTGCTACCTGCTGTTCTGCATACTGCTACAACACTACATGATGCGTTTGCTGCTGAATGTTCAATTTGCTGCTGCTCGCTGCTGCTCGTACATATTGCCTGCCTTGCTGCAGTTGCTGCACTGCAGCTCACTGCCTCGCTGTTGCAGCAGCTACTGGTGGTGTATGCTGCTAAATGCACTGCATTTTGCTGATGTGATGATGCCCGAGCCGTAGCACACACATCCACACATACACACACACAAACCCGTATATATCAATACACTTATATAACTATATACATATATATGTATAACCACTTTCTCCTACACACAACTATACACAATCACTTCTATATACATATATATAGATACATCTATATATATACATAGATATATACTTATATATATATATAAATATATATATATATATATATATATATATATATATACACACACACACACATACACACACCTATGAATACATATATCACTAATCTCTATAAACAATGCAAATTGAATCTAAAAATGCAATGGAACAAACACGTGGAGTGCATCGCACCCGTATCACACTAGGTCTATTATACGCTTATCATACTAGTCCACCACACAACCAAACGTACCCCGAAGGACACGAACAAGTCTAAAATAGTATATATGAACAATACGAAGAGTCAAATACACATCTACGTGTCTGTATCAAAATATGACATATACAAAGCCCTGTGTCAGAGAAAAACCCCCAAATCAATCCGTATCTTATTGGGATATGGCCTACATGTATCCAATTATGCATACAATACTAGCCACACACAATCAAACATATGTCAATTTGGTCTAATTGACCAATTGATAAACACAACATGTGTCAATCTCGGAATTCTCCCAAAATTGACACAAAATACACCATAACTTTCTCCATATGCCTTTTATGAACCTAATTCTAATTCCTATGGATATTCTTAGCATATGTGGTAGTTCCTAATAATTAAAACATATATTTAGAGTCTAAAAAAAGTGGGAAAACAAAATTGTACCTATTGGGAGATGGATTCCTAATGAAACTTCTAAATTTGATAAAATGAGCCTTCAACTTGTAGATCCTTGCTCCTCCTTGTAGATCCTTGCTTTCTCCTTGTAGATCCTTGCTTCAATAGCCTCTGATGATAATTTGGGAAGGATTTGGGAAGAAATTTGGTGTGAGAATGAAGAAATTGGGAAGAGAAAATTCTAGATCTATAATTGAAGTGAAAATGAGGAGGGAGAAATTTTCCTCATATATATTATGGCCGGCCAGTAGTCCCCTCCCCAAGCTATTATACAATATCTAAAATACCCCTTGGGGCCTCTCATAAAAAAATAATTAAGGAGGAAAGGTTCTAGTCTAATGTGTTTAATTTAATTAATCATCCTCCTAATGAATGGGCTTCTAATTGGGCTCAATTCTAACTAAATATAAATATTGGTCCATGGATCTAATCTAAACTAGTTAGGTCCACTAACACAAGTCCAAAATAATTAACTAACATATAAACAATAATTAATTATCACAATAAAGAATTATACAACAAGTACAATATTTAATTAATTATGAAATAACCAAAATATTCTTTTCTAGAAAATATGGTAGTGACACTATGAAAACAGAACCATGCGCCTAGTTCGGTTGCAAGAATAAGAAGGGTCCATCTCACAGCAAGTTTTCTCCAATAATTTGGTTGCAGTTTCTGCAGAAGAACCGGGTCAAGAAGCAAAATCTCCGCTTTTACCTCCATGTGCAAGGGTTGCTCGAACACATAAAATGGGGGTGAGAGTGAAGCTTCCATTATCTGATTTATACAATATGATTAGTTACAAGCGTAAGACGAGAGAAGCCACCCTTGCACAAGAACTGTCCCCTCATGGACATACTTGTGCGAGCATCGTCATCAACTTTTGCTGCACTCAAGAACCAGGACCGTCAAAAAGATAGTCGGTATTTCATTGATTGTCATAGTGCCCCACTCCGCGTTGGCATATGTATAGGAGATATCCCTTTGCTGGCTTGAGCGAAAGCCTTCTCGAAACACAAGACGATTGATCTAGGTGAGTAGGCAGAACTTCATTCTCTAATTTTTTTTACACCTTAATAATGAATCTGAATTTTATAATGCTCGTTGCTAAGAAGATTAATGTTTCCTATAATGTTTCCTTTATATGAATGGTAGAGCCTACTTAACTAGAGAACTTGTATGCTTATCTAAAGAGATAGAACCATTGCTATGCTAAGTTACATGGTTACCGCTATCGAACGAACCATTATCTTGCTAATAAGAAGAGTAAAAGAATTCTTGAACATGTTTCTTTATCATATGCTAAAGATATAATAGAATTGCATGCTTGCTAATGGAAAAATGCTTGAACATGTTTTATTGATCGCACTACAAGAAAATAGAACTGTTTGAATAACTTGTACTTGTGCTATTTAACCTATCTATTGAAAAAGAAGAAGATTGAACCTATCAAATTGATTGAATAGAAGAGATTAAAGGGCTATTGGCTCTATCATTTGATTAAAAACTCTGCTTGTTTCTAGACATGTGTATCATATAGTCTTTATCTGGTAGAATTGCATTCTTGCATTGGTCTTTAGACAACTAGTGGACAAGGATAATCCCACGACCGGTTCTTGGGGCACTGGGGACCGTTCGCTCTAGGGGGATCATCGATAACACCTTGAGGCAAAGAAGTCCTCGCGATCAGGCAGGTGTTTATGTCTATTAGTTAGCTAGTTGACGTATCAAAGCGGTCATTTTGAGCATATTTTGGTACAGTGCTGGGCCGTGATAACACCGCTATTAATCATGAGGAAGTAGACTCATGGGCCATCAAATAGTTAGGTCGCATGCTAGAACTTTAGCCTTCTTGCATACCTAACTGTTTGATGCAGAGACGAACATAAAATATAACCTTTATGATTATGCAAATTGTTCCTAACTTATATGTCTGTTGCAAGGATAACCGTTCAGCGAAGGGTAAGAATAACTGAATAAGTGATATTTTCATTGTTGATTATGCTTAGTATCGTATACTACCCCTAGATTTGCATACTTTACTTGAATATGCCAATGTTCCCTTGATAAGATGAATAGTCTACTAGAAGCTGCATATATTCCTTAGTGATAATAGATATGGCTCACGATATATGATGTGTACTTCAAGATAGAATACTTCCTACTGTATGCTTGAATGAATTAAAGAAAGTGAACTCTGATTTCAAAGATTTTTTCAAAAAGAAGTAATCTGACTTGATAATGTACTGTATAAAATGAATCTAGGTAAATGTAGAAAGATCACTAGTAATGTAATATTTTATCACGTGCTTACTTAGTGTTGGTTTTAGAGGGTGTTGCTTCTGTTCGTTATTTTTATACTCACCAGTGATTTTCCCAAAGTACTAACCCACCACCAATCTTGTTCGCAGGTATTAGAACGTACAAAGAAGCGATAGCAGATCCTCATCCTCAGGAACCGGAGATCATGAGTCAATGCCTTGAGATGTATCCAGATATTTTGAGATATTTTTGTATAAAAGGATGTAATGTATGGAACAATGTTATTGTATTCATAGAACCTCGTGCCTAGAGCTTCTCTTCGTATACTCTGATGGATCATTGTTTGTAATCTCCGTTGCAACTAGATCAATTTCAAAATAACCATGACGTTTAACGATGTTGCCTTGTGCGAGCGCAACTCCATGCTCATACAGCATCACGTTATAATGGGAACGATCGTCCTGCGAGAGCATTGGCGTAGTGATTCGCGTCCAACAGGGACGATCAAAACTGCGGGAGATTGGGGCATGATAATTGTAAACTGTGACACCAACCCGACGACATCCCAAGAAACAGCCGCACGATGAGAAGAAATTGCCCATCGCTTCATGTTGCTCAACATGGAGATCTCCTCCCCTGAAGAAAATTTTGAAGAAAAGATGACATAACCTAAGGATGTCAGTCGACGCATCACGAAGCCATCCACGGGATAGCAAACATGTACCTAGCATGGGGGTATTCCAAGGCACGCGCTCAAGAACGAAGGCTGAGGTAGCCATACTTCCCCGAATAAGGCTCCAATTGGAATTGTGGGTAGAAGTCCTCCGGTGTTCCACTCAACCATGCCTTCCAGGAGGATAGTGAATCCTTGTAAACAGAAGATAGCTTAACTGGGGTGGCCATACCTTCCAAGATGAGCCCGCAATCGAGACTGGAGGTAGCAATCCTCTAAAATTGGAAGACGTCTCTACAATGCCCATTATCCCTGAGGACAGCGAGACTCAGAAGTCTGCGACTGAAAGTGAGGCGTCCACCTTCCCGTCCACCTCATCCCACATAATGCCAGTATACATGGCGGAAGACGAGCATAACGCGGAATCTAGTACCCAACAACGCCTTGAAGCACTCGAAGCCATGATGCAGACTCTAAGCACCTCAATGCAGACTCTGACTTACACAGTACTGGAGCTCAGAGAAAACTTAGTCCCGACACAACAACAAGCCCTGGGGCGAACTAACCCAGATCAAGGGACCAACGAGGAATATGGCATGCCTGATTCGGCTCCTCATGTGGCAAGCAGTCAGACCGTACCTCGATCCCCTGTTGCTCTCCTGTCATATGACATCTAGGAGACTGTTAGGGACCTGCGTGCTCGCGTTGATGCTCGAGATAACCAAGAGATGCTCCAGAATCTTGGGATCCGGCAGCCCTATCTGCCCGAATGGGATAACGTAGTATACCCTCCTAAGTACAAACCACTATCTCTGACTATATTTGACGGAAAGACGTCACCCCGTCAATACATGAGATACTTATGAGACTCGTCTTACAATATTCGTATTTTATACGGATACGTATTTTTGTGCTAGTTATTACATTTTATTGGATCTCGAGGAAGTCTAAAAATTCTCAAAATTAAAACTTTACTACTTGACTGGTATACCAACGGTATATACAGTATACCGACGGTATACTATTCGGCAGATATTTGTTTCACTTTTGAGATATTTTTGAGATATTTTCCCTATAAATAGTACTCGAGATATTATATTTTCTTCTTTTCCTTTCTCTCTCCTCTCTTCTTCATTTCTCTCTCGAGCTTGGAAGCGTGGTCTTGAGACCTGGAGTGTGATTTTTGAACCAATTCGTGGTGTGGACAAGAAGATTTAGGCTGGGAGCTTGCGTTAGGCAAGTATACCTTGCCAATTTCGTGAACTTCTTTTACTTTCTGTCATTTTAATTTCTGGGAGCGTTGGTTATTGCTTTTTAGCTTAGACTTGCTTTACTATTATTGTTCATCTCGTATTTTCTAGCCTTTTGACCGTTTCAATTTTAATTTCTGGCAGAAGCTCATTCCGTCACTTTTTGGTAACCCGGTAACGGAAACGGTACCGGAGTTGTGACCGTGAGATTTAGTCCATATTGTGATATGAGACTTACCCTAGACTTGACTCCTTGCTAGACTTAGTTCTGGTAATTTTTAGGGTTTAATTTGGGTCCCAGAAATAAGACTTTATTTAACCATTATTATTCTTAGAAATTGGCATATCGACGGTGTACTGGACCGTACCGACGGTATACCGATTTCAACCGACTTGATTTCTAGTTATTTTTGTGTGAAACCTATTGGCATACTGACAGTGTACTGGATTGTGCCGATAATATACCGATCTTGCCGACATTGTTAGATATTTGTCTTGGCCGGTATACCGACGGTGTACTGGGTTGTGCTGACGGAATACCAATTTGTGGAACTTTATTTTCCAATAACATTTTGCCTATACGACATACCGACGGTATACTACGGTATATTGACAGTATACCGATTTGTTAGAATCCAGAACTTATTGTATTTTTCTTATCTCTGGACCGATGTACCGATGGTGTATTGGACTGTACCGACTGTATACCGATCGTGAAATTTATTTAGAAAGTCTTGGTTTTCATAATTTTATGTCGAAACTTCTGGCTTTTACTTGGACACACGATAAGTTGACCTGATCTTTGACATAAACTTACATTGCTTCAGATGACATGACTTGACTTGATTTGGCTTTACTTGATTTTACCCTGCTTTGCCCGACTACACGTGATGACAGGATTGACTGGACTTGATTTTCCATGACTTTACAAGGCTTCATCGGACATGGCTTGACTTGGTATCAATGGGTTTCGTCTGGTTGGACATGGCATGGTCGTACATGGCTTTACCTGGTTTCACATTGCTTTATCTGTCTTCAACTGGATTGACATGGCTTCACTTGGCTTTACCTGGCTTCACTTGATTACACTTGGCTTGATTATTGATATGGCATACATGAGTCTGTATGTACAATATATATTAAACCTATCTATATTACTATTAGAACTTAATTTGTCTGCATCATGTCTAGGATAGATTCTGCATAATGTCATATCCGGATTCATACAAGAAACTGCTAGGGGTTAAATAACTAGAGATTCACTTAGTACATGGCTAAGGATTTTCTTAGATTGCATGCAGTCCCGGTTATTCGTACTGTTATCTTAAGGAGTATCCAGTGGTTTATATTATGTCTTATCTTGAGGAGTATTCAGTTGGTTGTATGTATGGATATCCCGGAGGGACTGCTGGGGCATGCGATCAGAAGGAACTCTAGCATCGTGTTGTATTATAAAGTTAGTAATTAAGGATTGTAATAATCCTAGTTAGTTAAAGTATCAAGTTGTATTTACATGAATTACCGTGATTGATGGATGTCGGTTAGTCTAGGCTTTACATGATCATACCTTAATTTTAGCAATTGTTATTTTCTTATTAATTATCAGTTCATGATATGTCTCATTGTAGGTTTTATAGTATTTATTATCCTGAGATCTTTTACATTCAGTCTTTAGTTTCCAGTATTTGTACTACTTGTGTTGTTAGTTTAAGTTCCTAGATTGGCTTCCTTTGTGGTACTTGCTATTTAGGGGTCTGACCGCACTGGTTTTGTATGGCCAGATCTAGTAGCACCACCAGAGGATCTTCCGTACTTTCTTGAGGATGGTGGCCACCAGGAGCACCAGATCGCTTGAGTGGGTTTTCTTACTTTCCCACTCTGATGTACATTCTACTTTTGTTAGCGTTTAGCCATCAAGAACTTGTTTAGGTCGTGTTCTGGTTTGATCTGTTAGCCTAAGGACAATAGCATGATTGACATATCCTAGGTTTGATCATGCATGACTTAGATTCTGGCTAGTTTATTCTTTCTGTATTTACTAGCATCATGATCATCTGTATATTATCGTTTGGGACGCTTTACTATTATATTTCAGCTAATCTTAGATCTTGTTATTATTCATGTTGTTCTTGTGATTGAGATACTAGGGGTGCTGGACCTAGGCTTGACTGCTGGTTTATAGTAGTGACCCCTCATGTCTTATAGCTTCACCATATATGTGGTGTACCAGAGTGCTCAAGTATATGTAACTGGCCTTGTCTGTCTCACTTTCCAATAATTTAGTTCTGGGGCATGACACAGTTTTAGTGGTAGCCCATGCAGGTCTGTCTGAGCGGATTATATCTATTTGAGCAGATTTGATCTGGTTTTTACAGATATGTAGGGGTTGTTGTTGTTGCTAGATGTCTCAATTCTAAATATTTCTCTTGATCCCTAGTCATTTATCTCCATCCCTGATCCTTGACATGTTATCTGCTTATTCGTTGATCTATCATGTTCTTCGTTTGACTCTTGTGTCCTTAACTTTCAGGGGCACTTTTCCTGTTACTATCGGCCAGATGGATCGAGTACAGCTCGAGGAGGGTCAGCATTCGGGAGCCCAGCATATTCCTTAAGATCAGCCTCAGTATTCAGGGGCAAATTCTAGAGTAGATCCCAAGGCAGATCTGCCAACAGTACCGGACCAGCAGGCAGCACATGTGCACCCAGTTAAGAACAAAAAGCCAGAGGGTATTGCCCGAGCACCGATAGATGTCCTACAAGGTTTCATGATTACCCAACAGCACGAGAGTGATATACTTACTCATTCGGTCCAGACAACGTTGGAGCGAGGTGGTTCTCAAATTCATAATTTTGCGACCAGCTTCAGGCGTCTCAGTCCTCCGTACTTTTATGGTATAGAGGATGCAATTTTGCTTGATACTTGGCTGTAGGACACTGAGGCCATCTTAGAGGAAGCAGGGATTCTGCTATAGAGCGTGTAACAGTAGTGAGGCTACAGTTGTTGGACTTGGCTCACAAATGGTGGGCAGCGCAGGAGATTTCTCTCCAGCACCGATTCTATGGGCAGTTTTTACTGAGAGGTTTCAGGCAAGGTATTTTGACGCGGTGGCATGTTACGAGCTTCAGCAGAAGTTTAACAACCTCAGGCAGGAGAACTGGACCGTCGACGATTATACGGCAGAGTTTGTGAGACTTAGTCGGTTTGCTCCCACTTTGGTAGCAACTCAGTTGGAGAGAGCGAGAAGGTTCCAACAGGGACTCCATTTAGAGATTATCTTGGCAGTGGAGCAGCATGAGTTTCAGAACTTTGACGCTGTGATGCGGGTAGCCAGAAGCTATGAGTATATATCACAAAGGATTACTGATCGAGTTGGGAGTCAGAATAGGCCCAACGTTTCAGGAGGTTCAGCATCCCAGTCATCAGCACCAGCTCCAGCAGTTCGAGCTTTGACAATTGGATCCTCGAGGATAAGAAATTATCTCAGTAGTCTTCCCAGATGTTTCCTCGGTAGAGTAGTCATATTCTTCTTCTTTCCGTAGTTGTTTCCATTGCGAGAAACCTGGATATATTGTATCAGTGTGTCATAGAAAATAGGGATTGTACTTGGTATGTGGGGAATCATACCGTATGGTCGGGACATATCCTAGGAGGAATCAGAATAGATCATCATTGGCCCAGTCAGCAGTTCGGCCAGCAGCACTGTAATTCAGGGCACCAGCACTAGTGCAGCCGCAGATTCATAGGCCTTTGCCTCCACAAGCTCAGGCATTCCAGAAGGGGACGCAGAAGTATGCGCAAGCCCAGGCCTAGGCAAGAAATAGAGGTCAGCAATAAATGGGACCATCACCCAGAGGGCAAGGTCGAGCCTTCCTGCTAATGATGGAGGAGGCTTTGTAAACCCCCTGAATTTTTCAAAATTATTAAATCTTGGATTTTCCCAATTTTCTGGAATTTTCTGTGAATTTTCTGTAATTAAAATCAAGGCTTTTAATTAATAAATGATTTTTAATTAGCAATACATAATATTAAAATATTGTGAAAATAATATTTTTGGGTGTAAAATAGAAAACTGGACTTAGGGTAATTTTTCTGGAATTTATCGGACCCCGGACCTATTTTTTTAAATGCCTAAAGAGTATTTAATTAATTAATTAATTAATTATTATTATTATTATTATTATTATTATTATTATTATTATTATTATTATTATTATTATTATTATTATTATTATTATTAATAATTTAAAACTCGGCCCGGCCCAGCCCGTAGCCCGGCCCACGGGCCCAACCCGCAGCTGCTAGCGGGTCGGGTCGGATCTGACCGCCGCCCGACCCGCAAACCCGACCCGGCTGACCGCCTCTCCCCACGACCCTTTCCTCTCCGCTTCCGGCGCCGCCGCCTCCGCCGCCGGTGCAGCTCCGCTCGGCCACCCTCCGCTCCGCCCGGCCACGTAGCCCCGACCCCGGATCCTCCTCCGCCTTCCCCGGCCCTCGACGCCACCGTCTCCCTCTTTAAAACCCCCCCTCGTCAGCCTCGACCGCCACCGTCCGCAACGCCGCCAACCGCCCTGCTCCTCCCCTCGTCTCCTTCCTCTCCGGCGGCCACGAACAGCCGCAGTCGATAGCAGCAGCAGCGGCGGCCGATGAAGCCCCAGCGCCTCCGCCGTCGACGACGCCGCCGCCAGCCGGCCGGTCTCCCCCGCAGCGGCGCCGCCCCCTCCGGCCGAGCTCCCCTCGCCGGAATCCGCAGCGTCCCTGAACCCTAACCCTAATTTCCTATTTCTACCCCCCCTGTGTCGGACACGGACACAGGACACAGTGTCCGTGTCGTGTCGGACACGATTTTTGCCCTATTTTTGGGTCCCCTTCAGGTGCGTGTAACTTTCGCCTCGTAGCTCCGTTTTCAATTCCGCAAATTGCGTTGTGAAGCCTGTATGACCCTCTCGGTGTCCGGACAAACTGTTCGAGGCATCGCGTCCTGTGGTGATCGTGCACCGCGATCCAAAAACAGGAAAAATCGGACCCTGTTTCACCCCGGAACCGAGTACGTCCCGCCAAACGGGACGACTTGGTCGCGTGCGGTCTTCACAGATACGTCCGCATCATCGACACGGACGTGTGAGTCTTCGTGGAAGCTGATTCGGGTGTGCGTGCACACCGGAATCAACGCGTATCCGCGGACATCACCCCGTATCCGGCTTTTCTGCAATTCACCCTAACTTTGTGCACACTCGTCAGATCGAGACGAAACTTGCGCCATCGGACTCGTAGCGATAAGCTGGTCCTGTGGGTCAAGTTTGGTTCGATTCTGAGAACGTTGACGAAATCGCGTGTCGTGGGCCCCACAGGCCCTGCTCGACGGGCAATTTTGTGTTCGGCTCATCGGAATCCAAATCTGGAAGTTCCGTTGGGTTCGTATCAGCGTTCCTGACCTGTTGACACTAAGTTTGGTGAATTTGGAGACTTTTGACCCGGACACGTTTTTCGGTGCAAAGCGGGCCCAACGGCGGACCCCGTTTTGACCCGAAACTGTCGTTTTTGCCCTTGTCTCCAAATTGGACCCAAGGACAGGCGTTTCTAGCTATTTGACATCTTCTGAGCGTGATGGTAATGTCTATTTCAGCTTTTGGACTCATCTCTGGACTTTCCCCCCCCCAAGAACCTAACTAATCAGATCCAAACAACAGGCAAGTACCTGCACTTCAAGTTAATCTTTATATTATGATAATTAATTCCCTGCTCTACTAGTAACCTTGATGATTACACGTAGTGTTAGAATACTGTATTTCATGTCTTGAATACGGGATTTCATGTCTTGCTTTCGTGTCGGGTGGGAGAATACTAGGAGGCATGTAGTTTACCCTTCCCCAGGTCCAGATACTAGCTGTTGGTACGCGACTGCACCATCAGCCTTATACTTGATTGTTCCAGACACTAGTCGTCTATGACGGCCTTATTAGCCTTATAAACCCCTACATGCCAACTATGTATTCTAAAACAAACAAGTTCACACAGATAGTCTCTAGTCTTGTTATATTTCTTGCTGACAGTTGTAGTTTCATTTTCTGTCTCATTTATTCCCTGCTTTCTCATATTCTTGTTTATAGCTTTAAAACTCTGAAATATTGATGTTTCCTTTAAGTAATCTTCTCAATATGATACTCAATTTAATTGTCATAATTATTTAGTTTAATCTTGTTGTGCACTGTGTACTTTGCTCCTTTCCTGACTGGATACGTTGTTTAGGCGATGATGAGAACCTTGCCCCTACCTACTATGGACCCTATGAGCCAGCAGGTGATACAGTTGCAGAGCCGGTTCCCCCCCAGGAGACTACTCCTGCAGAGTAGTTAGCATTAGTTGTTTATTTCCTTCATCTTAGTAATCGGGTTTGTCCCCGATATAATCTTTGGTTCTGTAATAAACTCTGGATCTGATTATCATATTCTGGTTATAAAATCTTAGCATTCTTTTCCTGCTACTTTCCTTGTCTATTTAATTATTGTGAATGAGCTAGATTTATTACCTGTGATTATACCCTAGACAGCGCACTACCGCCGACACTGCGGCGTAGGCTGGACGTACCCACGCACTCGTGCCCGAATTTCCGGGTGCGGGTCGTGACACGTTTTTATGGTGGCCCATGCAGGTCAAACGACTAAATTGTTCGGTTCCAACTTAGGGACCGAACAGGCCTGCAACAAGATTGAGGGTTTTAGGATAAAGCTCATTCACAGTATAGGGTCCTTATTTCAATTCTTGATATCATTTCTGCTCAATTATCCTATCGCCTTTGATTTCCAAGTATTCTATTCTGATTCTCCCTATCCCTTAATCTTTCAGAATGGTTCAGACGAGGAATACAGTAGGAGGCACATCAGAACCAGCTGAGCAGAATGTGCCCGAAACTCTTGCACTCCCGCCGCCTCCATCTGTTCCAGCAGTTACTCTGGATGGGACACAACTACTTAGAGTGTTCCAGGGACTAGTGGAATCCCAGAAAGAACAGACTGCACTTCTGCGGACCAGCCTCTCGGAAGCTATTAAGTCCCAGGAGTCGCCACTCAAGAGGCCAGGAAGTGCTAAAGACTTCAAGAACCTTAGGCCTCTGGAATTCTACGGAACTGAGGGCATTCTCTACGCGGATGAGTGGATAGAGAATGTCGAGAGACTCCTGAAGACTGCTCGGGTTCCCGATGATCTCAAGGTGGAGTCTGCAAGCTTGCAACTGTTCGACATTGCTCGAACCTGGTTCAGAGATGAACCCCAACTATCTGCTCCCGACATCACCTGGGAGGACTTCAAGAGGCTATTCAAGGAGAAATTCTACCCCGAAGTGGCTCGGGAAGCTCTCGAAAGCCAATTCGAGAGACTGGAACAAGGTAACCTATCTGTTGATGAGTATACTGCTGAATTTAGCAGGTTAAGCCACTTTGCGGAGTACATGGTTCGTACCCCGGAGGACAGAGCCCGTAGATTCAAGAAGGGGCTATCTCCGGATATCCGCCTTACTGTCACCACCAGCCGAGCTCGCACCTATGAGGAAATCCTGAGCGTGGCACAAGGCGTTGAGAGAGACTTGGGGCATAAGCTAAAGCGAGAGAGAGACACCGGAAATGCGGGACCCAACAAACGCCTTTTTCAACAACAACAACAGCAGAGGTCCCCGCAGCAAGCCCAGCATCCTCTCCCTCGAGCTCCAGCACCCCAACATCAAGCCCAAGGGCAGACCCAACGAGTTCCCACTTGTGGCTTTTGTCGAAAACAAGGTCACACCTGGCAAGTTTGTAGGATGAGACTAGGTGTCTGTCTATATTGTGGATCAACAGAACATCTAGTGAGGGACTGCCCCACTGCTCCAGGACGCGGACAAGCTTACGTGATGACCGTGGAGAACGCGCAGACTTTGGGAGCAGCTAATGCGCGTAAGTGATTCGTAGATACCTTTTCTAGTATTGTTTAGCTCATGCCTACTGGTTCGTGACCTCAGCCTCAACCCAGTAATTTTGAACTTGCTAAATAACCTAGTATGCTTTTAAATTTGATAACTATAGAAGATTTTAGAGGTTGCTATTATGCTTACTATGTGTTGTTTTGTGGATTTAAATAATTTGCACCTCATTTTCATCATTATCTAGCGCACTTAAATTTTGCTGAACTTGACATATGCTGCTATTTATAGCCTAGTTTTGCAAGCCTGCCCTTTATCGGGCTTGTTCATGACACATGTATTATTGAGGCCTGATCAACCCCACTAATACAAGTGTCTACTCAGAATCAGTGTACTACGGTCTGATCAACCTTAGTGCATTTTGATTCGCACTTCGCACAACTACCTTACGTGGATTGAGAGATATAGTGACTAATATACTTACCCCTAAAATGTGTCCGAGCATATCGTATCAGTTACATAATTATACTGATACGAGCATGCGGATAAACGATTAACAGAATAGAATCTCAATCCATAACCGCCTGACAATCCCTATTAGAAATCTTTAAGCGCCTTGATCCCTATACCTCTGTTCTACCACCTACCCTTAAACTCTTAGTACTGATCCTCGGCTTCCCTCACTTCGGAAAGACAAATTCTGTGTTTGATTTGTAGTGCTAGATGATAACCCTTTATGACTAAGGCAATACCCTAGGTGATGTGTTTTGTGTTGCAGACTTAAAAATTTCAATGCCATGATTTATTAAGCTGGACCTAGCTTTACTAGTTGTACAGCCTTAGAGGATATGGGTAAAATTCTAAGTTGGGTAGCGACCGCAATCAAGTGAGATTGGACCGAGAGAACCCTGCTATAATTTTAAAATTTCGAGGACGAAATTTTTATAAGTTGGGTAGGTTGTAAACCCCCTGAATTTTTCAAAATTATTAAATCTTGGATTTTCCCAATTTTCTGGAATTTTCTGTGAATTTTCTGTAATTAAAATCAAGGCTTTTAATTAATAAATGATTTTTAATTAGCAATACATAATATTAAAATATTGTGAAAATAATATTTTTGGGTGTAAAATAGAAAACTGGACTTAGGGTAATTTTTCTGGAATTTATCGGACCCCGGACCTATTTTTTTAAATGCCTAAAGAGTATTTAATTAATTAATTAATTAATTATTATTATTATTATTATTATTATTATTATTATTATTATTATTATTATTATTATTAATAATTTAAAACTCGGCCCGGCCCAGCCCGTAGCCCGGCCCACGGGCCCAACCCGCAGCTGCTAGCGGGTCGGGTCGGATCTGACCGCCGCCCGACCCGCAAACCCGACCCGGCTGACCGCCTCTCCCCACGACCCTTTCCTCTCCGCTTCCGGCGCCGCCGCCTCCGCCGCCGGCGCAGCTCCGCTCGGCCACCCTCCGCTCCGCCCGGCCACGTAGCCCCGACCCCGGATCCTCCTCCGCCTTCCCCGGCCCTCGACGCCACCGTCTCCCTCTTTAAAACCCCCCCTCGTCAGCCTCGACCGCCACCGTCCGCAACGCCGCCAACCGCCCTGCTCCTCCCCTCGTCTCCTTCCTCTCCGGCGGCCACGAACAGCCGCAGTCGATAGCAGCAGCAGCGGCGGCCGACGAAGCCCCAGCGCCTCCGCCGTCGACGACGCCGCCGCCAGCCGGCCGGTCTCCCCCGCAGCGGCGCCGCCCCCTCCGGCCGAGCTCCCCTCGCCGGAATCCGCAGCGTCCCTGAACCCTAACCCTAATTTCCTATTTCTACCCCCCCTGTGTCGGACACGGACACAGGACACAGTGTCCGTGTCGTGTCGGACATGATTTTTGCCCTATTTTTGGGTCCCCTTCAGGTGCGTGTAACTTTCGCCTCGTAGCTCCGTTTTCAATTCCGCAAATTGCGTTGTGAAGCCTGTATGACCCTCTCGGTGTCCGGACAAACTGTTCGGGGCATCGCGTCCTGTGGTGATCGTGCACCGCGATCCAAAAATAGGAAAAACCGGACCCTGTTTCACCCCGGAACCGAGTACGTCCCGCCAAACGGGACGACTTGGTCGCGTGCGGTCTTCACAGATACGTCCGCATCATCGACACGGACGTGTGAGTCTTCGTGGAAGCTGATTCGGGTGTGCGTGCACACCGAAATCAACGCGTATCCGCGGACATCACCCCGTATCCGGCTTTTCTGCAATTCATCCTAACTTTGTGCACACTCGTCAGATCGAGACGAAACTTGCGCCATCGGACTCGTAGCGATACGCTGGTCCTGTGGGTCAAGTTTGGTTCGATTCTGAGAACGTTGACGAAATCGCGTGTCGTGGGCCCCACAAGTCCCGCTCGACGGGCAATTTTGTGTTCGTCTCATCGGAATCCAAATCTGAAAGTTCCGTTGGGTTCGTATCAGCGTTCCTGACCTGTTGACACTAAGTTTGGTGAATTTGGAGACTTTTGACCTGGACACGTTTTTCGGTGCAAAGCGGGCCCAACGGCGGACCCCGTTTTGACCCGAAACTGCCGTTTTTGCCCTTGTCTCCAAATTGGACCCAAGGACAGGCGTTTCTAGCTATTTGATATCTTCTGAGCGTGATGGTAATGTCTATTTCAGCTTTTGGACTCATCTCTGGACTTTCTCCCCCCCAAGAACCTAACTAATCAGATCCAAACAACAGGCAAGTACCTGCACTTCAAGTTAATCTTTATATTATGATAATTAATTCCCTGCTCTACTAGTAACCTTGATGATTACACGTAGTGTTAGAATACTGTATTTCATGTCTTGAATACGGGATTTCATGTCTTGCTTTCGTGTCGGGTGGGAGAATACTAGGAGGCATGTAGTTTACCCTTCCCCAGGTCCAGATACTAGCTGTTGGTACGCGACTGCACCATCAGCCTTATACTTGATTGTTCCAGACACTAGTCGTCTATGACGGCCTTATTAGCCTTATAAACCCCTACATGCCAACTATGTATTCTAAAACAAACAAGTTCACACAGATAGTCTCTAGTCTTGTTATATTTCTTGCTGACAGTTGTAGTTTTATTTTCTGTCTCATTTATTCCCTGCTTTCTCATATTCTTGTTTATAGCTTTAAAACTCTGAAATATTGATGTTTCCTTTAAGTAATGTTCTCAATATGATACTCAATTTAATTGTCATAATTATTTAGTTTAATCTTGTTGTGCACTGTGTACTTTGCTCCTTTCCTGACTGGATACGTTGTTTAGGCGATGATGAGAACCTTGCCCCTACCTACTATGGACCCTATGAGCCAGCAGGTGATACAGTTGCAGAGCCGGTTCCCCCCCAGGAGACTACTCCTGCAGAGTAGTTAGCATTAGTTGTTTATTTCCTTCATCTTAGTAATCGGGTTTGTCCCCGATATAATCTTTGGTTCTGTAATAAACTCTGGATCTGATTATCATATTCTGGTTATAAAATCTTAGCATTCTTTTCCTGCTACTTTCCTTGTCTATTTAATTATTGTGAATGAGCTAGATTTATTACCTGTGATTATACCCTAGACAGCGCACTACCGCCGACACTGCGGCGTAGGCTGGACGTACCCACGCACTCGTGCCCGAATTTCCGGGTGCGGGTCGTGACAGGCTTTGACAGCAGGAGAGGTGGTAGCAGGTACCATTCTCATCCACTTTTATCCAACTTTAGCTTTATTTGATTCTGGTACATCACATTCATTTATATCTACACGTTTTGTCATGCCCCAGTCCCAAAATACGTAGGACTAGAACACGTAAGCATGCCAGCCGCATGTATATGGCAACTCCAATATATGGAAGCCATAACACTTGCGTATACTGTAATATGAACAATAATTCACAAGTGGCAAAACTATCACAAGTCATAGTGTATAATCTAATTCTCATCCACAAAAATTAATGAATAAATGGATAGCCAATAACTATGTAACTAAATCTCAATATGAAGTACCAAAGGATAACAGTCGGATGGAAACAAATCCACTACCGAACTAGAGTATAAAATAAACAAGATAAATGCAATATAAGTACCATATCTAACAATCACGAGGCTCGAAGAGAAGACCTCCATGGAATATAAGTAACCAGTCCGGATCTGCGCTCCTGCGAATACTCATGAACTTCTACACCTGGAAAGGGACCAGGTCCTCAGAGGGACATAACAAGATACATAGAAGCATACCATAAAGTAAATACTGAATAAATAAAAGGATGCGCTAACCATCTAAGTGAATGTAATTTGAGGACAACTTTGAGTGTATGGAAAAGTGTAGGCTAGACATCTGCTGACGTAATTCACCAATCGTGACAACTGGCTAGTATATGCCATATATGCCCCCATACAAGGGCACTGTATAATAACGTCCATCTTCGAAGAGCTTGGCATCTGTATAATATATCATCCATATCACTCCAAAGAACGTGGCATCAGTATAGTATATCGTCCATATCGCTCCGAAGAATGTGGCATCAATGTAGTATATATCGTCCATATCACTCCGTCGAGTGTGGCATCAGTATAAAGGAAGTGGGTGTCCCATACGCCTACTAGTCATCCTCCCCGCCCAATGATCTATGCATGTTGTATCCACAACACGCTGTAGCTACTACACCGAGACGGAGTGCAAGTATCAGTGTCGTAACTCTGGCTCATAGTCTATTGTTAGAATAATAGTCCAACCTTACAACCAAACAAGGACAAGGATTGGACCTTCGTACTACAATAACCTATGCTTCGATTACTAACAACTGCTAAGTCTTCTAACATGTATCACTATTAGCAGTTATACCCTATCCGTCGCACGACCTACACGGACAGGTGGCCAACCGCATACGCAAGTCCGTGCCCTATATGAGACTCACAACACGTGTAAGAAATATGTCAAGTCCTGCGGAGTCATACCGATAACTCCACAACTTTAGGTGGGTCCACTAGATACTAGGTCAGACACAAGTCCTAATGTCAACGCCTTCGTTGACTGCACCCGAGTCTCTCTCGGACGTGCACAGTTATATAATATAAACATACAACTAATAATACAGAATTTAAATAGTACAACAAGGCAAGGTATACTTGCCTGACAAGAAAGGTGCATAGTCCCAATATCCGGCTCCGGAAGTCTCGCAGAATAATCTGATAGGTCTTCGGGGCCAACATGCACAGGACAAAAATTGGGGGTGACTGCTACGGGTTATCTGGCAAGGGTGACGGTCCTATAATGACGACGATGACAGTGATGATTACGAGGGTGATGATGATGACGATAATTATGTGATGGTGATGACGATGATAGGGTGATGGTGATGATGAGAATGATGATGTGGAGGATGGTGATGACGAGGATGATGATGTAGGTGATGGTGATGACGAGGATGATGATGTGGATAATAATGGGGATGATGTGGTTAATGGTAATATGTGTTAATAGTGATGATAATGGAGATGATGAAGAGATGAGGATGATGATGATGGCAATGGTGATACTGGTGGTGATGATGATGGGTTGCCGGAGGAGCTACTGTTCCGGCCAAGGGGAGCTGCTCCGGAGAGGGTAACAGGGGCAGGGAAGCAGGCAAGGTGTTCGTGCTGGTGGTGGTGACTGGCCAAGGGAGGTGGCCAGGGAGGAGAAGGAGTTAGGGAAGGAGGAGGAGGTGTTCGTGCTGGTGGTGGTGACTAGCCGATGGTGTGGTGCAGTGGTGGTGCTGGTAGTGTGGGGTGCTGCCGGCGGAGGTCGTGGCGTCGAGGAGGAGGACGGAGGAGATGGGGAGAAGTTGGGTTCGATGTTGGTCGGGAAGGTGACGGGGGACGGCGGGGAGTCGTTGTTGGGAGAGGGACCTTAATGGTGATGGTACAGGAGGTCGGGAACGATGACCGGAGTTTGGTTCGTCGAGGGAGGAGTCGGCATCGGCTCGGCGAGGATGGCGTCCTGATGGTGTGCTCGTCAAGTTGGTCAGCGGAGGACGTGGCATCGAGGAGGGATGCTGTTGAGGAGCGGTGCACCGACGGGGTTGGGTGACAGGGCTCCGGCAGCGGGGGAAGCGGAGGAAGAAGATGAAGTAGGAGATGGCCATGGTGGCGGTGGTGTTGGGGAGTCCGACGAGGGTCAGTTGAAGAGGAGGAGATGAGGAAGAGAGCAGGGCGGAGGTCGTGGGCTGCTCGCCGGGCTCCGGCGGTTGCAGAGGCTGAGGGTGGCGGCGTGAACAGGAGATGGGAGAGGGGATGGTCGGCTGGGAAATAGGGTTGGGTGATGGGGTTGATTTTAGGTAAAGTTATTAGGAAAAAGGTATTTATATATGTGAAGGGTTTGAATGTTTGACCTAAAATCTTGGTCAACATCTTGGAAAAAGGCCTTGGATTCTATAATTTGGGATTGTGCCTTGGCTCACATGGGGATGTTTGGGAGGGCTATAATTTGCATTATTTAAATGCAAGGCTAGAATTAAATGGGGGGCGATGTTGTGTGTTGCATATTCCATAAATTATAGGAAAATTCCTATGAAGGAAAATTAGGTTTCTACAAGTATTATGTCCAACGGTGTGGACACCTCAACGCACTTTTGTATAAAAGTGCCCAAAAATTAGAAAATTGCACAAAGACGAAATTTGGATTAAATTAATTAAAATTAGTGCCACGATGTTCTTGAATTAATTAGAAGTACATGGGGATAAAATTAGATGGGACACAAGTGTCATGGACATAGAGGGATCAGAGTATAATATTATCATAAATTAGGTTGCACGAAATGGGTCAAGATTGTGTCTCCAATTTCGATTGGAACGCACAAGGATACAAAGTCATATTTATTTAGAATTAATTATAAACGTCCGTGATGAATGTTGTACGACTAAAATATAGCACAAGAGAGAGTGGTTATGCGTTAGACAAGGGTCAGAATGGTAGGCTGGCACGTCTAGGACAAGGTTGTGAAATTTGTTGGAAGGCAATAGCTAGGGTAGTGCTCTAATTATTGAAGCAACGGTAAGGTGCACTAAATGATATAAATATTGCAAATTAAATAAAATACCGTGTTCTCTTTCTAATTGGATTCTAATTAGCCCTAATTTCTCTATCTAAACCAAGTAGGCCTAATTTTTGGTGAGGGGGTTTACACGCTTTATGACACAAGTTGGATTGGAGTCTGAGTCCTTACCTGTAAGGTTGAATATACTTATGGGTAATGGTCTCATGGGAGTAGATAGAGTATATCCCTCGTGTAGAGTTATAGTGTGTAGGAGAGAGTTTCTCGCAAAACTGATAGAGTTTTCTATGGGCGATTATGATGTCATTCTTGGGATGGATTGGTTGAGTACAAGACACACGATGATAGATTACCATAGTGGCAAGGTTATCTTTCGTGTACCTGATAGGGAGAAGTTTGCATTCTTGAGAGGTATCCTAGAGTCACCGGAGGTTACATTAATGATGGCAGAGGCTGAGGAGACACAGTTTCCTAGGGTAGTTTTTGAGTTTCCTGACGTATTTCTCGACAAATTACCAGGTGTACCACCAGTTAGAGACGTGGAGTTCTACATTGATTTGATCCGGGGAGCAGAGCCAGTATCAGAGAGAAATTATAGGATGTCACCATCTGAGTTGGAGATCTTATATCGGATAATTGAGTAGTTGAGAGCCAAGGGATTCATTAGACCTAGTGCATCACCTTGGGGAGCCCCGTTACTTCTTGTTAAAAATAAGAATGGTTTATCACGTTTAGTTATATATTATAGAACACTAAATGCGGCAACCATTAAGAATAGGTATCCCTTACCCAGGATAGATGACTTATTTGATCAGCTCAGTGGGGCGACTATATTTTTTAAGATCGATTTGCGGTTTGGGTATCATCATATCAGAGTTAGAGAGCAGGATATACCCAAGATACCATTCAAATCTAGATATGGTTATTGGGAGTTCCTAGTTATGCCATTTGGAGCGACCAATACACCAGCTATATTTATGTCTCTCATGAATATTTCTTTCATGCCCTACTTAGACCAGTTTGTGATAGTATTTATTGATGATATCTTGCTCTATAGTCGGAGTGAGGAAGAGTATGAGCAGTATCTTCGCGTCATTCTTCATATTCTTCGAGAACAGTAGCTGTACGTGAAGTTCAGCAAGTGTGAGTTCTGTCTTGATCGTATCTCACTCTTGGGACATATCATTTCTGGTGGAGGAGTCGAGGTGGATCCCAAGAAGGTGGAGGCTATTGAGAGTTGGCCGGTACCCCCTACAACTTCAGATGTGCATAGTTTCTTGGGTCTAGCAGGTTACTACATGCAGTTTATGGAAGACTTTACGAGAATCTCTACACCCTTGACATAGCTAACGTGTAAGGCTATGCACTTTGAGTGGTCAGACGCTTGTCAGACTTCTTTCGAGAGGCTCAAGCGGAGTTTAATTTTGGATCCTATTCTTACACATCTAGTGGGACCAGGTGGATTTTCAGAATATTGTGATGCTTCAGGAGTGGGATTAGGGTGTGTCTTTATGCAGCATGGCAGAGTGATAGCATATGCATCTCGGCAACTTCAAGACCATGAGAAGAGTTATCTGACGCATGATCTTGAGTTGGTGTTACTACCATATTCCAAAAACAGGGATATTTTCGACTTTTTATATACTATTAATATTATGGTATTTATATTAAATGATTTCTCGATATGTGTATTTAAATTAAATAATTGTATGATATGTGTATTTAAATATATTATTATATACAGTGTTCATTAATGTTTGAGCTGGTAGACTTGACCTAGAAGCTCACTAGACGAACACCTGACCGAATTATGGGATTATGTATTTAATTATTTTATTTAGAATTAAATTATTGGAGGTAGTAATTAATTACCGTAATTTTATTTAATTGTTGCACATTGCCGTTGCTTCGATATTTGGAGCGCTACCCTAGCTTTTGCCTTCCAACAAATTTTACAACCTTGCCCTAGACGTGCTCGCCTTCCATTTTGCCATTTTTGTAATTCATAATCATGCTCCCTTGTGCTTCATTTTAGCCGCACAATATTCGTCGTGGACGTTTATTTAATTTCTAAATAAATTCTAATTTTGTACCGTTGTGCGTTCCAATCGAAATTGGAGGCAATCTTGACCCATTTTTCGTGCAACCCAAATTAGGGTAATATTCTGTTCTGAGTCTTCTTCACTAATGATAATTGTGACCCAACCTAATTTTGGCCCCATGTACTCCTAATTAATTTTAGAACACAGCTTGCATTTATTTCTAATTAAATTAGGATACCATTTTGACTAATCCCGTTTAATCCCAATTTAATTCCAATGCCCCACTAATTAAGCCCATACCCAACACATAATACCCCCTCGCCCTACAAAATGCCAAACACCAAATCGCCCACCAAATTTTCATCATTTCATGTGTCTGTGCAAATACCCAAATTTAAGGGTGCTAATTTGCAAATATTGAATTAGGTGTCAACACCCCATTGGTTCACACCAAATGGAGAGCCCAAATAATTTGACTAGTCAACAACCATCATCCCTACATAAAGAAATTCCTCCATGTCTAATCCTGACCATCCATTCAATGGGTGCATCTACACCATTCATTCCCACACACCCTCTCCCTATTTAATGTCCCATCATCCCCTCTTCCCAAGAAAACCCTAATCCCCAAACCTAGGGAAGCCCTCATCTCCTCACAAGCCCCCAACCGTAGCCACCCTCCATTTCTTCATTCTTCCTTTCTTCTTCTCTTTTCTTCTTCTTCTTCTTTTCTTTTTCTCCTTCTCCTTGGGTTTTTTAAATTTAGAGAAGGGGGAAAAACCTCACATCTTCACTGTTCACCAAACAACCCCCAACCCCGGCGCTGTACTCTGGCTCCGGCACAGCTCCCTCCTTTAGTCAACCTCCTCCAACTCCTCTCCCGGCCGAGCTTTACTGCTCCGGTCACACACTCCCGACCCCAGCCAATCCTCGACCCGAAGCCCCTCCATCGAGTCGGCCTGCACACGACTTTACCCGACTTCAGCTCCGGCCCATCTCCGGCCCGGCCACGGTTCAACCTCCATCGGTTTCCTCCTCTTCTCCTTCGACCATGTTACTCCACCACTGCAGCCCGGCCACTGCGGCACCTCCCTACCCGGCTGTGCCACCACCACATCACTACCCACGCCATCGTCATCACCCGCACAGCCGAGCTCCGACCCCGACTCCTCCCTGCCTACTCCTCACACCACCACCACCACACGACCACTGCTTCTCCACCTCTGCAAGCCCCGACCAGGAGTCCCGAGCTCCTTCTCGACAACCCGGCCTAGCCCCGCAACTCCCCGGCCTCCTCCTACATTTCCTCCTCCTCCTTGCATCTACTCCAGCCCCGCACTGTCAAGCCCGGCCGAGTCCCGAGCTTCGACCCCGGCTACTCAGTTCCGGCTGCCTGCTACAACTCCGGCCAGCAGACCCAGCACCACAACCACCCTCCTCCGTGAGCTCCCTCTCCTCTCCCTCTCCCTCCTTCATTAGTAATATTTATACGTATTAATACGTATTTGTATGTATATGTATATGTATATATATACCTCGTGTATTTCTCTATATGTATTAAATGTATATATATATATATATATTATTATCTGTATATATATATATGATATATGTAAATGTACGTATTTTGGTATATATACCTGTATATAGTATACGTACTATTTTGGTACAAATATATATATATATATATATATATATATATATGTATTTGTATTGGTATATATATAGATACGTATTTTGGTATATGTATTAAGATTTGTATATATATATATATATATATATATATATATATATATATATATATATATATATATATATATATATATATATATATATATATTTAGTACATATATATTCTTTAGTATATATATATAAAACTTTGGTTTGTTGTATATATAAATATAAATGTATTTGGTATAAATATATATATTGTACTGGTATATAAATATGTACATATATACGTATATGGTATATATGTAATTTTACTTGGTATATACTATATATATATATATATATATATATATAGTACATCCTCAAATCAGTATATATGAATATATACATATTATATGTTAGTATATATGGTACATGTATTAGCATATGTTAATTGTATTTTGGAATTTAGTATATACAGTAAAATTTAATTTGGCTTATATTCATATGTATATATCTTGTATAAAGTATTTCCTAGTGGATATTTTTATAATTAAACATACAGTATTAATTTTACTTAAAAATATATAAATACACATATCTATTTTCGTACCGAATGAACATTAATGTATATGTTAGTAGTAATATGTATAATATATATATATATAGGTACTAGATGACCGAGGGTAAATACGGATACCCCGTAACTATACCTGATCTATGACCCTGTGAACTGTTAGCAGATTGCCACACATACACTGACGTATTGGCAAGCCCCGTACCGTTTTGATCGTTTGTCTTGTCCAGCAATCACAGACGCGACGCCCATGCAACTTGACGCACTTAACCCTAGCTGACTAGTGCCATACCTGGCATAGCCCCTGAGTCAATATATTTGTGTTGTGTTAGTGTAGCATCTGATGCAAATGTTGTATTATTTTATTATATGTCTATAGAACTGTTGGATCATCCAGACGATACTCTGGGACTGGACATTGGTAATACCAACTAAGGACCCAAGGCAAGTACATTCTCTGATTAGCTTCTCATTTATGATATCCCCTATGTTCATTGTATCTAGTATAAATATTCATATTCTTGACACGCTGGTTACACGAATTAGTGTATACGGATCTCGTCATGAGATGTTATTCCTTATTCATGGTGTAGCTTGTACAAATCTTGTTTTATTGTTATCTTGTACATGTACAGACACTGAATTCCGGGGAGACTTGCTACCTTCCTAGAGAATCTCGTGCCATAGCATACCATGGTTGGATCTACTATACCAGTCGGGGGTGGAGAGTATTTTAGTGTAGATATGTGATTATACCGAACTCTACATGCATCATAGCTCACCCCACATCTCACGTCGGGTGCGGCCTGACCATTACATGCCTTATAGCTGTTATATATGATTAGCCTGACCTCTACATGCCTCATAGCTAACCAAATGGTTAGCCTGACCTTACATGAATTATAGCTAATCATATGTAACCAGCCTGATCAAGTTCCCAAGCCGATCACATGTTAAAGCTAGTACTCACACACTTAGTCATAGTATTCTTGTTCATTGATATATTGTTCCTTCCCGCATTTACTTACAGTATTTCCAGTATTTTCTATTGTATATCTCTCGTACATGTACATGCATCTTGTATATTTGTATCTATTTTACTGCTACATAGCTTATATCATTGATATAGAACTGCTATTAGAAATGTACTTTGCTCCTTCCTAACTGGAAACATCTTTCCAGACTATGCCTTAGAGGACCGCTGTCCGACATTTTATGGACCACTTGGAGAGTAGCTGCAGACTTGGACTTGGTAGTTCGATTATGATTTCGGAAGGTCTAGCCGGAAATACTAGTTATCCAGTTCATTCCTTTCAGTAGTTTATTTGGTACCGGATTTGTCTCCGGCATATTTTGTTGAGACTTGGATATTTGTTGAGTTAGATTATTTATATTTTAGACTTGTGTTGTAGTTTATTTTACTTCTTCTATTTCTTATCGTGATGTAGTTATGTGATTGAGTCCATTGTTCATTTATATTGTGTTATCCGTGCCTCCTTATGGAGTTGGATACTCGTGCGAGATTGTTTTAGATACTGCTTGACCTAGACAGCGTTCTACCGCCGATGTTGCGGCGTAGGCTGGACGTACCCGTATACTCGTGCCCAAATTCCGGATGTGGGTCGTGACACATTTTTAGTGGTGGCCCATGCAGGTCAGACTTTGCAAGTTGTACGATATCGTTGTAGTGCGACATCATAGTTGTACTACTGCGTGCCTGCTGTAGAATATAGGACATAGGATACTAGGATGAGAGTGGATACTCAATCACAAAATTCTTGAGAGATTCCTGGGACGACCCCTTGAGAATCTTATTACAACTTCCAATTTAATTCCTTTCCCATTGTTTTCGTCTGTTCTTGCTTGTTGATATTGAGTTTGATTCTTGTTGACCAGTTGTTAACTTTAAATTCTTGGTATCGTTGTTGAGTTGATTTTATATTGAGATGAATTTTACGGGCTAAAATTTACGGTATCATCTGATGACATATATTGATGAGGACAGTGAGAAAGGTAAAATGTCTACTTTGGTTATGGAACCTAGAGTTTATCACAGCCATACTAGCTGTCGTGACGAGAACGTAGGAACCAGACTTGGATGTACATACTATAGTTATGAAACTTAGAGTCTCTCGCAGCCATACCAGTTGGCGTGGCGAGGATTCTAGATAACATGATTATAGGGTTGCATACCTTAGTTACGGAACCTGTCGTTTATCGCACCTATGCTTACTGGCATGGCGAGGATTCTGAGTATCATGATTTTGGATAGACGTGTATGATTATCAGGTTGTATCTTAAATTGGTTCTTAAAGTATCATCTCAACACTTATCTATTTTTATTATTACAAGACTTTTTTTTATCGTTCTTTTGTTGCTAGCAGTAGAAATACCTTCAGTCCTCAATCCAATCCTTGTTGAGCTTCTATTCTTTGAGGATTCCTTGTTAAGTATGATAACTTGTGACTTGTAATTATGTCTATGTCTTGAGTATTAGTATTGATTGAGTATTGCTTGTGAGTTTGTGAGTGTTTCCTAGTTGGACATATGAGCAGTAGGCCTTAATCTAGAGTTAACCCATAGCATAGTACCTTGTAGCAATAGCTCTAGGATAGGTGTCATTATAGTACTATGAGTAAAGGAGAGTATAGAGTATCAGTGATAGTTCCAAGAGTTAGTATCAGAGCCAACCTACCCGTCCTGGATAATCATGATTATGTAATTGGATAATCTATGTAAACAATTAAGTATCCAGGAATTGTGTTAAGGATTAATGGAGCATGATGTTCAATTTGATAATTGATATCGGGTGTGTTAAAAGTAAAAAAATATATATGCATAAAGAGTTATAAAGAGATGTGATGAGTAGAGAAATATCGGAATTGGTAATGAAAATGGTGAAGCGTATCACAGATTAGTTTAACAGGTTATAAAAGATTAAAGGGAAATACATAAACATCAATCGAGATGAGAAACCATATACTCGCCCATGAGAGTAAAGAAACATGAGTGTTATAGAAGGTACAGGTAATCATGAGTTCTAATAAGTTTAATGAGATGATCCAATAATGAAGCTAGTAATATCATACCAAGAGTACTAATGATTCTATATCGAGGATTAGTCGAGAATGATGCTAATAACAGTAAGCACTTTGCGTGATGATAATTAGATGATATACTAGTTAATATAGATTGAAAATCATGGAAGAAAATACGTGTGATGATAACTTTAATCATTGGGAGTAATAGTACAGGTAATTCGGGCAGTACAATTTTAGTACCCAGTTGAGAGTTGTAGACAATAGATGTATTGGGTGCACCTTGAGTATTAGAGACTGTGAGTATTTATATGTATGCTTATGGATTTAAAATTTGAAGAGTGGAAATGAATTTCAATTTTAAGGATTTTGAGGAGTTGAGATTCAATGTTATTAAATGTTTGAGGATTCAAAAATTTGATTCAATAAACACAGTCAAAACTATAGAGATTTTAGAAGTGATTAAAATTTTATTTCGATATTGGGTATTTGACTTTAAGAAAAGTATATGCATTTTACTTTAAATTGTTCGAGGAGTTGATTTTTGAGAATT
This sequence comes from Iris macrosiphon, assembly GCA_036927795.1. NCBI lineage: Eukaryota > Viridiplantae > Streptophyta > Magnoliopsida > Asparagales > Iridaceae > Iris > Iris macrosiphon. The sequence continues at coordinate 188,559,014 of JAYESA010000004.1, forward strand.
TTATTTTGAGGATAAAAAAAATTATGGCGGGTAAGAAAAATATATTAGTATATGAGTTGATGAAGTGCATACGTAAGGATCTGTTGACTTGGGCATGATTGAGATGGCACTGCAAACAGACTTTGGGTGTCCATCTAGAGTTGTATTAGGGAGAACAGTACTTAGTATGGTGTGTTACACCTGGTGTGCACTTGAGTGATAAGAACAACTAGTATGAACAATTGTAGTAGGAACGAGAACTAGCAGTGGGTGTACTTATAGTAGAACAGAGGTACCTAAAGAGATAGAGGTATCAAACTTTACATGCATCATTTGACCTATGATTGTGTTAGAGGTTCTTGGTATCAGATTTTGGTATTAATAGACAGGTGTGTGAAATATGGATGTATTTATGAATGTTGTGGACTAATAATTAGTTGATATGGGTACCAGTATACAAGGATAGGAATTAGTTAGTGAATGTGCCAGAGTTAAGTGTATATTAGAAGATGAAGATATCCAAGTAATGGGTTAGAAGACTATGTTCTATTCTTCCTTCTGTTCCTTTCTATTTTGATTGATTGACTGATTTCCCTAGTACTATAGTTCGTATGCATGATTTTCTTGTTAGAATGTAGTTAGTAGTACACCCTGACAGAGACTGCAATACCATGACAAAAGATACATGACCGTACATATTTTTCTTAGATTGCATGGCTGTAGGTAGAATTTTCTTAGACCATGATTATTGGGATTTGACCATAGTAGGTTTATGAAGAGGTTATGACTTTATAAGAGAAACAAGATGCTTAAAATTTTGGAGGATAAGCATAAAGAGTTAAGGATTTAATATGGCAGAGTTGATGAATCATTGATTTTATCAAGATTGAGATATGATTAAATTATCATTAAAATTTAAGGATAAACATTAATTTAAATGAGAGGTTAAGAATTTAATATGGTAGGATTGATGATTATTGATTATGATATATTTATCATTAAAAACTTGAGGAAATTAAGGAGATTATCATTATATTTATTTGACTGCAAGTTATGAATTTTAAAATTTTATATTTTGGATGTTGCATTTGGAGAATCCATAAGTGTCGCATTGTTGAGTATTTTGAGGAAAAAGAAAACCGAGGAATAAGATCATTGATGGATTAGTGTTTGAATTCAAACTTTTTGGGACGAGATTTAAATTTTATTTATATGCATTGATTAAAATTAAATTAGAGGAGTGGATATTAAATTCCGAGTATTGAATTATTAACTTAACATTTCGAAGGAAATCGTGATAAAAAAATGGAATTTGATTAAATTTCGAGGATTTTTCAGGAATACAATAATTTCAGAATTTTTTTGTTAAATGACAAGGTGGATTATTTCAGGATTATGTGGGTTGGTGAATTTAACTATTGATGAAAAATAATATAATAAATAAACACCATTATGAGGATTTTAAATTTCGAGGACAAAATTCTTTTAAGGCGGGTAGACTTATCACAACCACATTCTAAAAATAGGGGTATTTTTGACTTTTTATATACTATTAATATTATGGTATTTATATTAAATGATTTCTCGATATGTGTATTTAAATTAAATAATTGTGTGAGATGTATATTTAAATATATTATTATATACAATGTTCATTAATGTTTGAGCTGGTAGACTTGACATAGAAGCTCACTAGACGAACACCTGACCGAATTAAGGGATTATGTATTTAATTGTTTTATTTAGAATTAAATTATTGGAGGTAGTAATTAATTACCGTAATTTTATTTAATTGTTGCGCATTGTCGTTGCTTCGATATTTGGAGCGCTACCCTAGCTTTTGCCTTCCAACAAATTTTGCAACCTTGTCCTAGACGTGCCTGCCTTCCATTTTGCCATTTTTGTAATTCATAATCATGCTCCCTTGTGCTTTATTTTAGCCGCACAATATTCGTCGCGGACGTTTATTTAATTTTAAATAAATTCTAATTTTGTACCGTTGTGCGTTCCAATCGAAATTGGAGGCAATCTTGACCCATTTTTCGTGCAACCCAAATTAGGATAATATTCTGTTCTGAGTCTTCTTCACTAATGATAATTGTGACCCAACCTAATTTTGGCCCCATGTACTCCTAATTAATTTTAGAACACAGCTTGCATTTATTTCTAATTAAATTAGGGATACTATTTTGACTAATCCCGTTTAATCCCAATTTAATTCCAATACCCCACTAATTAAGCCCATACCCAATATACAACACCCCCTCACCCTACAAAATGCCAAACACCAAATCACCCACCAAATTTTTATCATTTCATGTGTCTGTGCAAATACCCAAATTTAAGGGGGCTAATTTATAAATATTGAATTAGGTGTCAACACCCTATTGGTTCACACCAAATGGAGAGCCCAAATAATTTCACTAATCAACAACCATCATTCCCACATGAAGAAATTCCTCCATGTCTAATCCTGACCATCCATTCAATGGGTGCATCTACACCATTCATTCCCACACACCCTCTCTCTATTTAATGTCCCATCATCCCCTCTTCCCAAGAAAACCCTAATCCCCAAACCTAGGGAAGCCCCCATCTCCTCACAAGCCCCCAACCGTAGCCACCCTCCATTTCTATATTCTTCCTTTCTTCTTCTCTTTTCTTCTTCTTCCTTTCTTCTTCTCCTTCTCCTTGGGTTTTTTAAATTTAGAGAAGGGGGGAAACCTCACATCTTCACTGTTCACCATACAACCCCCAACCCCGGCGCTGTACTCCGGCTCCGGTACAGCTCCCTCCTTCAGTCAACCTCCTCCAACTCCTCTCCCGGCCGAGCTTCACTACTCCGGTCACACACTCCCGACCACGGCCAGGCCTCGACCCGAAGCCCCTCCATCGAGCCGGCCTGCACACGACTTCACCCGACTTCAGCTCCGGCCCATCTCCGGCCCGGCCACGGTTCAGCCTCCGCCGGTTTCCTCCTCTTCTCCTTCGACCACGTTACTCCACCACTGCAGCCCGGCCACTGCGGTACCTCCCTTCCCGGCTGTGCCACCACCACATCACCACCGACGCCATCGTCATCACCCGCACAGCCGAGCTCCGACCCTGACTCCTCCCTGCCTACTCCTCACACCACCACCACCACACGACCACTACTCCTCCACCTCTGCAAGCCCCGACCCGGAGTCCCGAGCTCCTTTTCGACCACCCGGCCGAGCCCCGCAACTCCCCGGCCTCCTCCTACATTTCCTCCTCCTCCTTGCATCTACTCCGGCCCCGCACTGTCAAGCCCGGCCGAGTCCCGAGCTTCGACCCCGGCTTCTCAGCTCCGGCTCCCTGCTACAACTCCAGCCAGCCGACCCAGCACCACCACCACCCTCCTCCGTGAGCTCCCTCTCCTCTCCCTCTCCCTCTCCCTCCTTCATTAGTAATATTTATACGTATTAATACGTATTTGTATGTATATGTATATGTATATATATACCTCGTGTATTTCTCTATATGTATTAAATGTATATATATATATATATATATATATATATATATATATATATATATATATATATATATATATATATTATCTGTATATATATATATGATATATGTAAATGTACGTATTTTGGTATATATACCTGTATATAGTATACGTACTATTTTGGTATAAATATGTATATATATGCATTTGTATTGGTATATATATAGATACGTATTTTGGTATATGTATTAAGATTTGTATATATATATATATATATATTTAGTACATATATATTCTTTAGTATATATATATATAACTTTGGTTTGTTGTATATATAAATGTAAATGTATTTGGTATAAATATATATATTGTACTGGTATATAAATATGTACATATATACGTATATGGTATATGTGTAATTTCACTTGGTATACACTATATATATATATATATATATATATAGTACATCCTCAAATCAGTATATATGAATATATACATATTATATGTTAGTATATATGGTACATGTATTAGCATATGTTAATTGTATTTTGGAATTTAGTATATATAGTAAAATTCTAATTTGGCTTATATTCATATGTATATATCTTGTATAAAGTATTTCCTAGTGGATATTTTTATAATTAAACATACAGTATTAATTTTACTTAAAAATATATAAATACACATATTTATTTTCGTAACGAATGAACATTAATGTATATGTTAGTAGTAATATATATAATATATATATATAGGTACTAGATGACCGAGTGTAAATACGGATACCCCGTAACTACACCTGACCTATGACCCTGTGAACTGTTAGCAGATTGCCACACGTACACTGACGTATTGACAAGCCCCATACCGTTTTGATCGTCTGACTTGCCCAGCAATCACAGACGCGACGCCCGTGCAACTTGACGCACTTAACCCTAGCTGACTAGTGCCATACCTGGCATAGCCCCTGAGTTCAATGTATTTGTGTTATGTTAGTGTAGCATCTGATGCAAATGTTATATTATTTTATTATATGTCTATAGGACTGTTGGATCATCTAGACGATACTCTGAGACTGGACATTGGTAATACCAGCTAAGGACCCAAGGCGAGTACATTCTCTGATTAGCTTTTCATTTATGATATCCCCTATGTTCATTGTATCTAGTGTAAATATCCATATTCTCGACATGCTGGTTACACGGATTGGTGTATACGGATCTCGTCATGAGATGTTATTCCTTGTTCATGGTGTAGCTTGTACAAGTCTTGTTTCATTATTATCTTGTACATGTACAGACATTGAATTCCGGGGAGACTTGCTACCTTCCTAGGGAATCCTGTGCCATAGCATACCATGGTTGGATCTACTATACCAGTCGGGAGTGGGGAGTATTTTAGTGTAGATATGTGATCATACCCAACTCTACATTCATCATAGCTCATCCCACATCTCACGTCGGGTGCGGCCTGACCATTACATGCCTCATAGTTGTTATATATGATTAGCCTGACCTCTACATGCCTCATAGCTGATCAAATGGTTAGCCTGACCTTACATGAATCATAGCTAATTATATGTAACCAGCCTGATCAAGTTCCCAAGCCGATCACATGTTAAAGCTAGTACTCACACACTTAGTCATAGTATTCTTGTTCATTGACATATTGTTCCTTCCCGCATTTACTTACAGTATTTCCAGTATTTCCTATTATATATCTCTCGTACATGTACATGCATCTTGTATATTTCCATCTATTTCACTGCTACATAGCTTATATCATTGATATAGAACTGCTATTAGAAATGTACTTTGCTCCTTCCTGACTGGAAACATCTTTCCAGACTATGCCTTAGAGGACCGCTGTCCGACATTTTATGGACCACTTGGAGAGTAGCTACAGACTTGGACTTGGTAGTTCAGTTGTGATTCCGGGAGGTCTAGCCGGAATCACTAGTTATCTAGTTCGTTCCTTTCAGTAGTTTATTTGGTACCGGATTTATCTCCGGCATATTTTGTTAAGACTTGGATATTTGTTGAGTTAGATTATTTATATTTTAGACTTGTGTTGTAGTTTATTTTACTTTTTCTATTTCTTATCGTGCTGTAGTTATGTGATTGAGTATGTTGTTCATTTATATTGTCTTATCCGTGTCTCCTTATGGAGTTGGATACTCGTGCGAGATTGTTTTAGATAGTGCTTGACCTAGACAACGTTCTACCGTCGATTCTGCGGTGTAGACTGGACGTACCCGCGTACTCGTGTCCAAATTCAGGGTGCGGGTCGTGACAGTTGGCAACAGTAGTATTTGCACTTAAGCTCTGGAGACATTACCTATATGGTGATCGAGTGGAGATCTTCACTGACCACAAGAGCTTGAGGTATGTGTTCACATAGAAGAAACTCAACATGCGTCAGAGGAGGTGGCTTGAGTTATTATCGTACTACGATATTGACCTTCAATATCATCCAAGAAAGGCCAATATCATTGTAGACGCCTTGAGCAGGAGAGGAGAAACTTACTTCTTGACGGAGCAACACCATATTTTGGAGGATCTGTAGAAAATGGGTATCGAGGTAGTATTACCTGGCGATATCGGTTTTATGGCGAGTCTGCAAGTTTAATCTTCTATAGTTGAGAGGATCAGAGCAGAGCAGACTGGTGATGTCAGACTTCAGTAGCTCAGAGCAGAGTGTGAGTTAGGACGCAGACTAGAGTTGAGCATTCATGAGGATGGGACTCTCAGGTTTGGGAACTAACTTTGTGTGCAGAGAGAAGATATCTGGTAGAAGATTTTGTTAGAGGCCCACAGTTCTCAGTACTCAATGCATCCAAGAGAGACGAAGATGTATCAGGATATTTGCCAACACTTCTGGTGGAATGGTATAAAGAGGAAGATAGCTCGGTTCATTTTTCGATGTTTAGTCTGTCAGCAGGTCAAGGCTGAGAATCAGAGATCGGTCGGAGTACTTCATCCTTTACCGATTTCGGAGTGGAAGTGTGACCATATTACTATAGGCTTTGTGACCGGTCTTCCTAGATCCTCGTCTGGTAGAGATGCTATTTGGGTTAAAGTGGATCGACTCATGAAGGTTACTCACTTTCTTTCTTTCAGAATGGGCCAGTCTACAGAGCTGCTAGCCGAGATGTACATGAGACAAATAGTCAGATTGCATGATATACTAGTTAGCATAGTCTCAGATAGAGATTCACGATTCACGTCGCATTTCTGGTAGAGCCTACAAAAGAGTCTGGGTATTAGGTTGAACTTTAGTTTAGCCTACCATCCACAGACAGACGGACAGTCGGAGCATACTATTCAGACTTTGGAGGATATGCTTCGAGCTTGTACACTTGACTTCGGTGGATCTTGGTAGGATCATTTGCATTTAGTGGAGTTATCCTATAACAATAGCTTCCAGGAAGCATTCAGATGGCACCCTTCGAGGCTTTATATGGTAGAAGAAGCATATCACCGTTAGCTTAGGATGATATTGGTGAGAGACAGATGCTTGGTCCAGAGATAATTGCTCAATCCGTTAGAGTGATTAGGCAGATCAGAGAGCATCTCATAGTGGCTCAGGATCGTCAGCGTCATTGGGCAGATCAGCACTGTCGTCATATTGAGTTCTCTGTCGGCAACCATGTATTTCTGAGAATTTTGCCTACCCGTGGAGTTATCAGATTTTGAGTACAGGAAAAGCTTAGTCCCAGATATATAGGCATGTTTGATATTCTCGAGCTAGTTGGAGACGTATCATATCGTCTAGATCTTTCACCATTATTTCATGAAGTACATGACGTCTTTCACGTATCTTAGTTACTTCGGTATATTCCAGACCCGAGCCATATCCTGGATCATTCTGAGTTGGTCGTTGGTACCGACCTATCATATAAGGAGAGGCCCGTGTTATTTTGGACCAGAGAGAGAAGGTTCTCAAGAACCGGACTATCAGGTTATTTCACGTTGCATGGGGGCATAACTCATAGGGCGAGTCGACGTAGGAGTGCTAGGACAATATGCGTACTCGTTATCCATTTTTTTTTTGACTTGGGAGGTATACTTATTCGTATATCTGTATCATATCTTAGTATGTGCATGTGATTGATTATTAGCTAATATGTTATGTCTATTATCATTATTTTTTAATTTCTTGTTATTGCTCAAAAAAATTTATGCTCACATGAATTTTTTGTTTATTTTTTATTTTGAGCTGGCTTTCTTGGATTTTCTTGTTAGTGATTTTTGGATCATTATAAAAATTTCAAGGACAAAATTTTTCTAAGGAGGGGAGAGTTGTGAGACTCGTCTTACAGTATTCATATTTTATGCGGATACGTATTTTGTGCTAGTTATTACATTTTATTGGATCTCGAGGAAGCCCAAAAATTCTCAAAATTGAAACTTTACTACTTGACCGGTATACTGACGGTATACTATAGTATACCTACACCGGCAGATATTTGTTTCACTTTCGAGATATTTTTGAGATATTTTCTCTATAAATAGTACTCGAGATATTTTATTTTCTTCTTTCTTTTTCTCTCTCCTCTCTTCTTTATTTATTTCTCAAGTTTGGAAGCATGGTCTTGAGACCTAGAGTGTGGTTTTTGAACCCCTTCGTGGCAGTGGACTAGGAGATTTAAGCTGGGAGCTCATGTTAGGCAAGTAGGCCGATTTCTTGAACTTCTTTTACTTTCTGTCATTTTACTTTTCGGGAGCTTTGGTTATTGCTTTTTAGCTTAGACTTGCTTTACTATTATTGTTCATCTCGTATTTTCTAGACTTTTGACCGTCTCAGTTTTGATTTCTGGTAGAATCTTGTTTCGTCCCTTTTTGGTAACTCGGTAATAGAAACGGTACAGGAGTTATGACCGTGAGATTTAGTCCATATTATGATATGAGACTTACCCTAGACTTGACTCCATATTGGACTTGGTTTTGGTAATTTTTGGGGTTTAATTTGGGTCCCAAAAATTAGACTGTATTTAACATGATTATTCTTGGAAACCGACATACCGACTGTGTACTGGACTGTACCGACAGTATACCGATTTCAACCGACTTGATTTCTAGATATTTTTGTGTGAACCCTATTGGCATACCAATAGTGTACTGGGTTATGTCGACAATATACCGATCTTGCCGACATTGTTAGATATTTATCTTGGCCCACATACCGACGGTGTACTGGGCTATGCTTACGGTATACCGATTTATAGAACTTTATTTTCCAGTAATATTTTGCCTAATTGGAACGGCATACCGACGGTATACTACGGTATACCGACATTGTACCAATTTTTGGAATCCTGAACTTGCTATATTTTTCTTATCTCTAGACCGGTGTATCGACAGTGTACTGGACTGTACCGACGGTATACCGATCGTGCAATTTCTTTATAAATTCTTGGTTTTTCGTGATTTCATGCTGAAACTTCTGGCTTTTGCTTGGACACGTGATAACTTGACCTAATCTTTGACATAAACTTACATGGCTTCAAATGAGATGACTTGATTTGACTTGGCTTGGCTTTACTCGATTTCACCCGGCTTTGCCCGGCTACACGTGATGACATGATTGACTGGACTTGATTTGGCATGACTTTACATGGCTTCTTCGGACATGGCTTGACTTGTATCACTGGGTTTCATCTGTCACGCCCCGATCTTCCGCAGGAACCGGCCGTCCCCGCTAGGCGCGAATCACCGCGCCAGCGCTCCCGCGGGATGTACGTTTCCATCGGGACGCGATGTCGCGCGAGCCTGGGGTTGCGCCCGCGCAAGGCAAATACCGAAACGGCCGTTGATAACTTGTTCACAGAGTCGTCAAAGCGGAAACATAAATGAACAATTGTATTGAATCCAAATCAAGCTCTTTATTGATATGAAGTAAAGATTACAAGCGACGCTAGGCCGAGATTACAAACCGCTCATGCTCTCTCTCTCTCTCTCTCTCTCTCACAATGAGTATGCCCTTAGGCTTAGAACCACTACAAACGATCTGGATGATGATGTTCCCATACATTATGTCCCGTATATGTGAGCTCCAGGTCCGTGCGCCACGCTCCAAGACGCCAAGTGCGGTCCGACGCCTCATTGCGCTAAGCGATCTCCAAAACCGTACGAGTTCCCCCTGCACCCTGCATGCAGACTGGTTGGGTATCAGTACATTGAATGCACTAGTGGGGAGGCCTCTCGCCCACGCCATAAAACAAGCACATTTATTAGTTATGTGCACCGACTGGCTTCGTTGTCTTTCTATTCTTTTGCCTTAGGATCAGTTACATGGCAATATAAAGAAAGTAATCTCCGTGTCAACTCAATGGTGTCATAATAATGAACAATTGAGTTTATCTTACCATTTCTTACCATTCGGCCTACCCTGTCATAAGCAGCAATATAAACAATAATCTACGGAATATCAAGAAGCAACTGTGAAACCCGTGTTATGCCGTGCCTCTGCCTCACAAGACCCATTTTACTAGAACTATGTGTGATACCGTGCATCCATTCTACTTATACAAATTATCGTGCAAACGCACTCCTTCCCGTTTCTCCTTTTCTCAATGCGGATAGCCACTATGCAAACATGACTTATCTATATGAAGGTCACTGGCTCTGCTAGCCATATTGGACATAATCTACGATGGACGGCCGTCTTCCCAGCTCGGTTGCTAGCCTTGCTGGGCCTCCTAGCCGTCTAACGAGTCGACGCCCATCTAGGTCGGTAGCAAGCCTTGCTGGATGTCTCGCCCTCGCCCGCTAGTCATCAGCTAGCGTATTGCCAGGACTACACTGGCACTGTCCTCCCGGGCCGACACGATTCGGATGCCTCAGCAATCGTGTCGAGGACTCTCTCAACCTGGTGCGTAACCAGTTGTCCGTGACCATGCAACTACTCCCCCACATTCCATTCCTAGCCGAGGACAACTCTCGGATCTATCTTAGCCGAGGACTACACTCGAATCTTTTCTTCCTTACGCAGCTCTCAGATTTGAGACTGCCTCGGTGATCTGCATATCCCGAGTACCTTATTTTCCTTCCATCTCCTGACTCGAAATGACTACTTGATAGCCTTCCTCGTCTATGCATGCAACATGATTTTACTCCATCCCGTGTTGTGTTCCGTACGGTGCAATGCCTCAGTATAAACTCATACTACTTTATAGCATATATGAAGGAAATTACTACATTCCAACTCAACAATCCCGACTACGCAAATAGCAAGTAAAATCTCCATGTTCTATACAGTGATAAGGCGAGGTTATTCCCTTAGCTATGTGCGTTCATCTCTTTTATTAGCATGCGAAGGTTATCGCCTGTAAACTAGCATGTAACATTCATTTTCTTAGTGTGCAACTAAGTAGAGACAGGTTCACCGGAGCTACCCACCTTAGCGATGTATCGCATCGGTCGAGCGAGACTCCGGACGCGCCTCTGATAGCCTAAGTCTGACTCCATTGAAGATCCCAGCATGAATGCCTTTGCATCGAACGAGCTATCTCGCTGAGCAAGGCGGGTTGAATAGCTACATTTGTGCCGTTTGAATCGGCCCTCCGGGTTGAGCGGAGCGGGTCGTTACATCATACACCACTCAGAACAAGTCTCGTCCTCGAGACTTCCTGAGCGCAACTCATACTATCGCACATCATCTAAACCAAACTCCACACACCTTGTCTAACTTCCAAGGACTGTCTTAATACCATAATCAATTATTTTTCTCACCATGCGTTATGCCAATACTTAGCCAACTCTCATCGAACGACTCTACCGTTTCAATGCTATCGAACTATACTCAACTCAATCGTTGCACTCCCGACTCAAAACCTACTACACCTGGTGCAGGATTGCAATACCCAAGCACGGAGTATTCTATAACTTAATGGGCACTTACAACTCATAATTGGGTGGTCTTGCCCAACTAGCTATGTTATCTCCATAGGAGCCCAACGCAACCGAACACATTGACAGTTTACTTGACGTCGCCCATCGAAACCCATCGTTACGCCTAAATCCAAAAGTTTGAATCACTGCTAATTTTCCAATCTCATTTGGATCAAATCTCTATGAGTCACCGTCCAATCTCGCTAAGTAATTCGCACCCAATCACCTACGTTTTCTGACTCAGTCTATATTGCGCCTTAGCACAGAGCTAACTCGTCCACCTGGGGTACGCTCTAATCCTTTGCGTCTTTTGGTTTAGTGGAACTTAACTTCCTATTCGTTTTACTCGTTCCGTTCGTACGAGTGCTTAATCATTTTATCCGAATGATCCCTTCGTACAACTTATTGTATTCCCAAACTCAGTCTCTTGCTGCGCCTTAGCGCAGAACTATCTCGGTAGCACGGGGAACGATACAATCTTTCCTCTATAATAATTTAGGTTGAGGCTAACCTATTTCAGTTGCCATACTCATCCGTGCGAATCCGAACATTTTCCTTTGCAACTGCATCAGAGTTATGCATATCGCTAAGTCTGGATCGTACCCATATTCAAGGCATCCCCCAAATATGTGTATTTCAACCAAGCTTAGTGACAGCTAAGTCTGACAAGCTACTCGTAAAAATCTATCGAAACGCGGATCGTTCTGCTATATGAATGACCGAATATTGGTTCGATTTAGTTATCGTCTACTCCAATCTCACCCAATTTCAAGTTTAGCATTACTAATAGCAACGCACATCATCCAAGCGACGATCCAACTCATACGCCAACTTATCTCCAATATCACCAATTCTAATCGTGAAAGTTTCGTCCGACAATTCTCTAATACCGTCTTATTTCTCACCGTCACATAACCGATTCGACCAAATCAATTATTACCCGAGTCCTATCTCGCATTGCGTTTTGTCTTAACACCAACATCACTAGTATACATTCTCAGTTCCAAATCCTAACTCTAAGTCTCGTTGCCCCAGTTCCATCATTCTTCCCGAACGATACTCTGAAGTTAGCCACTCCAGTCTAACTTCAAGGCATAGGGTCGTCTGCTAGCTACTAGGTCAGCTCGCAAAGTCATAGGTACCGCTCAAATTTATGACTCATCGTGTAACCGTATTGCACAACGCTCGCCCCAAACACCCTAAGGTCAAACCATTGTTCCTTTACACGGGTATTCTACCCAAGCTCGTTTCACTCAGATTTCTAAACATCGAGCACAGATCATCCTAACACACCAACACGTTCGTTCAACCGAACCCACGATACGCCCACGTTACAGGTCTAACCCATCGACTCGTACACACTATCTCTATCAACACGTTTGATAGAATTCACCAATCCATCCTCTTCTACGCTTGTATCACTAAGCCACAATTCCATTATAAATCATCGATGTATATCATAAACTCTAAGTCGTCCAGCTCGATCTTCATATTCCGTTCATGAAACTATCCCGCACCTCTTATTTCATATTCTAGACTAATTTCTCACCCAAAAATCCTTAGATTCATTTGTATCCTGAAACTTGTCTTATCGTATCGAACCACAAGTCAAAATGATCCTTCAATTGTCACGTTTTGGTCTCCCGCAAGTTCAATCATCCCCGTCGGACGTGATATCACCACGCCAACACTCCAGCAGAATGATTGTCCTAATCCGGACGTGACGCATGTACGAGCAAGAAGTCGTACTCGCACAAGACAAGAAGGTCAATTGTTATGGTTATCATCAAACGAACAGACACCTTATCTTCACCTTTCGTTTTATCCCAAGTTGTAGATTGATCCACTAAGCCATGTTCTTCTTAAAACCGTTCTTACCGCCACCAAGTTCGCCTAACCAAACCGTCCAACTTCAATATTACCATTTGATCGCTTCTTAGTCTACTCTTAGCATTCCTCAAACAACTAAATTCAAGTCCCAAACCCAAGTCTATCCCATTTGATACATTCCATCATCGAGTTCGTTCGGAATAATCACCGAACATGTTCCTTTGAGTTCGATTATCCCCGCCATACGTGAAATCACCACGCCGGCGCTCCCGCAGGATAATCATTCTCGCTGGGACAGATTTCGGATGTTATCTTTCTGAACTTGATTTCAGGATTGCCCTTCCAAACTCCAAGCCAAATTTGTTACCGCTTACCTCAATTCCATCAAAATCCCAATTTTTTCAACTTGCATCAATCCGAGCTATCTTCCAACCATTGTTATAGTCTAAAATCTCCCAAAAGTGAAATCATCGCGTTCGTACTCAAACCGAACTCTATCGAGCGATATCCTACTCAAATCCAAATTTTTCATGTACGTTATCATTCGTTGGCGCCATTGTTTTCAATCGCACTACTCCGATCGCATCTCAGATTATTCAATCTTAACTCAAGCTTTTAATTCGCTGTTTCAACTCAAAATCGCTCGTACAATCCTTTAAGTTTCTCTGTCCATGTAATCAATTTCAATTGCCCTGAATTCCTATTCGATGTAAGCCTAATCCCTTATTCAAATCATTATAACCCGTTCGAACCAAGTATTGCATGCTCCTCCAAGTTCGCTTACTTGCTAGGCATTACCCGATCTCGTCGCTATCCGCTAGACTCGCTTAATACTTCGAAATCCCTGATTTGTTCGAATACTTCTAAGCCGACCAATACACCACTCAGGGTTCGAGTTATACTCCATGAATCTGTACGACTCATCGTATCCATAATTCGCATAATCGAACAGGGACTTATCGTATACACCACTCAGGAATTGAGTCATCCTAATAACTCCTGAATCCCGTTCGCATCCTTCACTCGTATTCCCAATTCGTTCCTTAGAACTCCAACACGATCCCTGTTCATCGCCTTAGCGATCTTAGACTCATATACACCTTTATTTATAGTCCTCCATACGGACTATACCCAAATTATAGCTTATTGTTACGGATAACCGTCTAGACTATATCTAAAAATTTCATACACGATTCCCATTACTCGCCTTAGCGGCACTCCGATAACGTCTCTACCAATTTTCCTCCTAAGTTAAACTTTATTCTCATCCGAAAATACCCAAATCTTGCTACAACCCACTAGCACCAAGGGTCTTGGTGCACGATACTCAACGCAACTTGGCCAAAAGGCCCTGTGCATAGACCACTGTCTGAACGATATTCTTATCTCGTACTCTACTCGCTCGGTGTTTCATATAGTTACATAACTTGCCGATTATAACACGAGCCTACTATCATAATGTCTTTCACGGGTTGGGATAAAAGCCCACGTATCATAATCCCGTTCGAGCAATCATATATTTCACATGCACTTTTCAAAAATATTTAGACTTATTGTATGGAACATCCATCGAAGCATCGAGAGAGAGCATCTACCACTTCTTCAATACACAAGTTCAAAATTGAGAGAATCAAAACGAATTCCAAGGACGTAAAGCCGTGCTCTGATACCAATATGTCACGCCCCGATCTCCCGCAGGAACCGGCCGTCTCCGCTAGGCGCGAATCACCGCGCCAGCGCTCCCGCGGGACGTACGTTTCCATCGGGACGCGATGCCGCGCGAGCCTGGGGTTGCACCCGTGCAAGGCAAATACCGAAACGGCCGTTGATAACTTGTTCACAGAGTCGTCAAAGCGAAAACATAAATGAACAATTATATTGAATCCAAATCAAGCTCTTTATTGATATGAAGTAAAGATTACAAGCGGCGCTAGGCCGAGATTACAAACTGCTCATGCTCTCTCTCTCTCTCTCTCTCATAATGAGTATGCCCTTAGGCTTAGAACCACTACAAACGATCTGGATGATGATGTTCCCATACATTATGTCCCGTATATATGAGCTCCAGGTCTGTGCGCAACGCTCCAAGACGCCAAGTGCGGTCCGACACCTCATTGCGCTAAGCGATCTCCGAAACCGTACGAGTTTCCCCTGCATCCTGCATGCAGACTGGTTGGGTATCAGTACATTGAATGCACTGGTAGGGAGGCCTCTCGCCCACGCCATAAAACAAGCACGTTTATTAGTTATGTGCACCGACTGGCTTCGTTGTCTTTCTATTCTTTTGCCTTAGGATCAGTTACATGGCAATATAAAGAAAGTAATCTCCGTGTCAACTCAATAGTGTCATAATAATGAACAATTGAGTTTACCTTACCATTTCTTACCATTCGGCCTTCCCTGTCATAAGCAGTAATATAAACAATAATCTACGGAATATCAAGAAGTAACTGTGAAACCCAAGTGTTATGCCGTGCCTCTGCCTCATAAGACCCATTTTACTAGAACTATGTGTGATACCGTGCATCCATTCTACTTATGCAAATTATCGTGCAAACGCACTCCTTCCCGTTTCTCCTTTTCTCAATGCGGATAGCCGCTATGCAAACATGACTTATCTATATGAAGGTCACTGGCTCTGCTAGCCATATTGGACATAATCTACGATAGACGGCCGTCTTTCCAGTTCGGTTGCTAGCCTTGCTGGGCCTTCTAGCCGTCTAACGAGTCGACGCCCATCCAGGTCGGTAGCAAGCCTTGTTGGATGTCTCGCCCTCGCCCGCTAGTCATCAGCTAGCGTATTGCCAGGACTACACTGGCACTGTCCTCCCCGGCCGACATGATTCGGATGCCTCAGCAATCGTGTCGAGGACTCTCTCAACCTGGTGCGCAACCAGTTGTCCGTGAACATGCAACTACTCTCCCACATTCCATTCCTAGCCGAGGACAACTCTCGGATCTATCTTAGCCGAGGACTACACTCGGATTTTTTCTTCCTTACGCAGCTCTCAGATTTGAGACTGCCTCGGTGATCTGCATATCCCGAGTACCTTCCTTTCCTTCCATCTCCTGACTCGGAATGACTACTTGATAGCCTTCCTCGTCTATGCATGCAACATGATTTTACTCCATCCCGAGTTGTGTTCCGTACGGTGCAACACCTCAGTATAAACTCACACTACTTTATAGCATATATGAAAGAAATTACTATATTCCAACTCAACAATCCCGACTACGCAAATAGCAAGTAAAATCTCCATGTTCTATACAGTGATAAGGCGAGGTTATCCCCTTAGCTATGTGCGTTCATCTCTTTTATTAGCATGCAAAGGTTATCGCCTGTAAACTAGCATGTAACATTCATTTTCTTAGTGTGCAGCTAAGTAGAGACAGGTTCACCGGGGCCACCCACCTTAGCGATGTATCGCATCGGTCGAGCGAGACTCCGGACGCGCCTCTGATAGCCTAAGTCTGACTCCATTGAAGATCCCAGCATGAATGCCTTTGCATCGAACGAGCTATCTCGCTGAGCAAGGCGGGTTGAATAGCTATATTTGTGCCGTTTGAATCGGCCCTCCGGGTTGAGCGGAGCGGGTCGTTACATCATCTGGTTGGACATAGCTTCACATGGTCGTATATGGTTGTACCTAGTTTCACATGGATTTACCAGGCTTTACCTAGATTGACACGACTTTACTTGGCTTTACCTGGCTTCACTTGATTATACGTGGCTTGAATGTTGATATATCATACATGAGTCCGTATGTACAATGTATAATAAACCTTTTCATATTACTATTAGAACTTGATTTGTCTGCATCATGTCTAGGATGGATTCTGAGGAATGCCACACTCGGATTCATACAAGAAACTGCTAGGGGTTAAATAACTAAAGATTCACTTAGTATATGGCTAGGGATTTTCCTAGATTGCATGTAGTTTCGGTTATTCGTACTGTTATCTTGGGGAGTATCCAGTGGTTTATATTATGGCGTATCTTAAGGAGTATCTAGTTGGTTGTATGTATGGATATCCCGGACGGACTGCAGGGACATGCGATCAGAAGGAACTCTAGCATCGTGTAGCATTATAAAGTTAGTAATTAAGGATTGTGATAAACCTATTTAGTTAAAGTATCAGTCGTACTTACATGAATTGTCGTAATTGATAGATGTCGGTTAATCTAGGCTTTAAATGATCACACCTTACTTTCAACACTTGTTATTTTCTATTGATTATCAGTTTATGATATGTCTTATTGCAAGTTTTACAGTATTTATTATCCTGAGATCTTTTATATTCAGTCTTTAGCTTCCAGTATTTGTATTACTTGTGTTGTTGGTTTAAGTTCCTAGATTGGCTTTCTTTGTGGTACTTGCTATTTGGGGGTATGACCCTACTGGTTTTGTATAGCCAGATCCAGTAGCAGCACCGGAGGATCTTTCGTACTTTCCTGATGATGGTAGCTACCGGGAGCACCAAACCACTTGAGTAGATTTTCTTACTTCCCCACTCTGATATACATTCTACTTTTGTTGGCATTTAGCCACCGGATACGTATTTAGCTCGTGTTCTGGTTTGATCTGTTAGCCTACGGGCAATAGCATGATTGACATATCCTAGGGTTGATCATGTATGACTCAGATTCTGGTTAGTTTATTCTTTATATGTTTACTAGCATCATGATCATCTGTATATTATAGTTCGGGACGCTTTACTATTATATTTCAACCAATCTTATATCTTGTTATTATTCTTGTTGTTCTTGTGATTGAGACACTAGGGTTGCTGGACTTAGGCTTGACTGCTAGTTTATAGTAGTGACTCCTCATGTCATACAGCTTCACCATATAGGCGGTGTACCGGAGTGCTCTAAGTATATGTAGCTGGCCATGTCTGTCCCGCTTTCCAATAATTTGGTTCTTGGGTATGACAATACTTCAAATCTATAATGGGTTACCTACCTCAGGATGATGCCTTACTCACCAACTTGTTCATCGGAGCACTATCCGGAGTAGCATTTGAGTGGTTCTGCAGTCTCCCAGCTAAGTGCATTTCATCCTTCGATGACCTAAAGTCCCTTTTTCTCGTACGATTCTATGAAGGAGGGATGAATATGACTATGTCCGCCCTCATGGACATTATCCAAGGGGACATAGAACTTGCACAGAATTACATCAAATGCTTCCGACAGGCGGCACTAAAATTTCCTTCCAGTATTCCCGAATCCTCGTTAATGGACATGTGCCGAAAGAACCTTCTACCATCAATAAGACTCTAGACGGCATCTGGTTCGTTCAGCGATTGGACGACATTTATCATAAGTGTCGTTGCTGTTGAAAAGAGCACAAAAGATGCCCACTTATTGGGATTCCAAGCTCCCAACGTTGAAGTCAAGGGAAAATGTCCTCTCACTGCTAACAATAATTGTGATAGTAAAGGAAAATAGGCCCTGGCGGTTGACCTGTCTAAGAGTTCGACCGCACCCGTCACCCAGCCAACGGAGCCGGCAAGAGTACAAGAAACTTACTCCTTTGATGACGATGATGCCATGGGACTCTTTGTAGTATTGATAAAGGGCAACAAACTCTGGCTACCCGACATCAAATGCCACGATGAAGCAGGCAAGGTTGACATCCCCAAATATTGCCACTACCATTGATATGTCCATCTGTCACGTGTGACTGTTACATCTTTAAAAGGCAAATACAATGACTGGTCGACTCCAAAGGATTCACTTTGGACTATAAAGACAAGACAATCACTACAAATATGGTGTCCCTCCAATTCGGCACTTTTTCGACAACAGAGGCCCAATATGGTATCGTTCCCATACCTAGGGAAACCATGGAGGTCGTTAACCTTCCTCCAGCCCAGGCAGAAAGGTTGGTTCCCCTCACTACTCCAAAAGAAGAAGTCATGTGGGTTCACCCAGACCTCGTCCAAGACATGGCCCGGTCAGTAGCACCACCTACCTCCAAGTCCTAAAGAAAGAACACCAAGTCATATCATTAGATCTCTCCGACAACTAACGAAGCTCTAGCAGGGCTAACCAGGTCGGGACTAGCCTATTAGCGATACTATAATACCCCCGACAACTCTGCACCTCTAGCAGTTGAACCTTCTACCTCCAATCCAGATCCATCCCAGCTTTTGGCAGCAGAAAAGCAAAATCAGAAGGAAACTTGCTATGATAAACCTCTGTGAAAATACACAACTCAAATGTTATTGAAGCCTTACAACTTCGACATACTTGTACAGCTGGCCAACACTCCTGCGAAGTTATCACTCTTCGAGCTCCTGCGTCTTTCCAAAAAGACTCGTGATGCTCTAAATGAGACATTGTAAAATACCAACTCTTATTTGGCCAAGGTCAAGCCACCGGCCGAGAATTCTACCGTATGTCCTTTCTGTAACAACGTAATAGAGGTAATCTCGAACATCGCATTCTCTCAACAGGACATGTTGTTGAAGAACAATAGGTATGATTGCCCCCTGTATTACTCAGGATATATCAAAGCCATTAAGGTGGATTGAATGCATATCGACCCTGGCTCATCTCTCAATATTATCCTACAAAGTCTGCTACAAACCTTGGGGATTTTGATGCATCGGCTGGTAGCCACCAATACTACCATCGACGGCTTCAATGTCAGGAGAAGCTACCCTCTAGGCAAGATTCGTCTGAAATGCCAAATAGGCGATCTCCGAACAGAAGTAACTTGCTATATCATTAGCATGGAGGTATCCTACAATATCCTGCTCGGACGTCCATGGATACATGAATATATGATTATTCCATCCACTCTCTACCAGTGCTTAAAATACGTCAGCAAAGACGGCGTTGTCAATACAAAATTCGCCAACGTAGATCCTTTCAAAGGGATCGAGACGTACTACTCTGACTTAATCTTGTATAAACAAATCCATCTAGACGAATGTGGTAATGACGTCGATGATGAAGATGACACTCTTACAAATTCAGGCACTCCTCTAAGGGTCCATCTCAAAGGACGCCCAATCCTCGCAGCTAATCCCCAATTGGTCAAGCTTCGAAAAAAGTCACTTAAACCCATTGTGGTCAAACTTTGAGGACAGAGATGCTCTTCGAACAAAGATCCTCCTACCATAAAAACCCCAAGGTAACTAGTACTCAAACTCCACAGGAAAACTTCAGTACCGTCAGTTTCACTGGCAGCTACTGAAGAAGATGAACTGGAAGAGTACATTAAGCATCTACCGATGTATCATCTTATGATGACATAATTCCTGCAAAAGAGATACCTTATTTTCTTAATAAAGGTCTGTCCGGAAGGTGGTAGAATATAACTTCACCGCTACAATGACCAGACTAAGCATATCATCCAGAGGAACGGATATGACCTAAAAAATGACCGAGGCATGAACTACGACAAGGGACGACGATTACCATTTCATCATTTTGCTCCCAAAGGCAAGCCTGAGATGTACTACCAGCGGACCGGTCATGGTTTGGGATATGTCACACCTCATACAAATCCCAAAGATTTAGAAAAGGAAGATGACACGCATTCTCATTCTTCGTAGTCTTTCGCTTAGGACTCTGACACTAGCATTGGAGAGATACTCAAGCAAACATTGTCCATCAATATGGCATCAGCGAATCCGGAAGAGGACGACGAGCACCCTCCATTGAACTCTTCAAAGTAGAACCGTGGTCTAAAAAACTGGAGTCCCAATGGGAGTTACGGTTCGAGCAGCGGGAACCCCTAATGAAGATGAAGTAGTGCAAGTCGATCTGAGCGACTATTTTGCTCCTAAGCCCATCTTCATCAACAAAACCTCTCGACAGAA
The DNA here is from genome assembly GCA_036927795.1 of Iris macrosiphon. Lineage (NCBI taxonomy): Eukaryota > Viridiplantae > Streptophyta > Magnoliopsida > Asparagales > Iridaceae > Iris > Iris macrosiphon. The sequence goes on from JAYESA010000004.1 coordinate 188,580,023, forward strand.
GAACGGGAATCCCTTGTCCAGGTGGTAAGGAAATACATCAATGTCTTTGCATGGAACTACGAGGATATGCAGGGTCTGGATCCACAGATCGCCATACACAAGCTCAATATGCGACCTGATGCCAAGCCAGTGAAACAACAACGACGACAATTCGCGAAGAACAGTATCTAGACTGGGTAGCTAACATTGTCCCCGTCATTAAAAAAATAACGGTAAAATCTGAGTCTATATCAAATTTCTTGATTTAAATGCGGCTTGCCCAAAGGACAAATTTTCTCTCCCGATTATAGTCATAATAATCGACAACGCTTGTGGCTAATGGCGTATGTCCTTCATGGACGGGTTCTCAGGCTACAACCTGATCAAGATATTTCAAGACGATGAGAAACATACATCATTTTGGATGCCAATAGGGATGTACTATTTATAAACCCCCTCGACCAATTTAGGATCATTTTAATTTAGATTGAGAGACTAGGATTAATTTGGATTCAATTAATATTAATGTGCAATAATTATGTGACTTAATACACCCTATCGTTGCTTCGATGTTCGGAGCACTACACTAGTAGTTACCTTCAATCCAATTTCATACATTTCTTAGACATGCCAGACAACCCATCTGACCTTTGTGTAAATTTTAAATACTCAATATTGTGCTTCATTTTAGCTACGCAATATTCGTTACAAACGTCCATGAATAATTTCAATAAATCCAATTTTTCTTAACTGTCCATTCCTACTTGAAATTGAGGCACAACCACAACCCAATTCCCTATAACCCAAATTAGGGTATTAACCTATTATGAACCTGCTACGGCCATGACTCTTGCGTCCCACCCAATTTTAATCCCATGCATTTTTAATTGACAATAGAACACTTTGTGCAATTATTTTAATTAAATTAAATTAGAGGCCAAACTCACCCCAAAGCAAGACCTAACCAAGCCCATGTATACCTTTCATGTGGACCAGCCCCCACCCCAAGGAGCCAGGCCGGCCCAAATCCCGAGGTTAGCCTATATTCCCTCTCCCCTATATAAATATATATTTCTCTAATGAAACCCTAATAATCAAAACCCTAGCAAACCCCTAGCCGAACTCCCTCTTCAAAACCGAGCACCCTCACCCTTCCCCCGACTTCACAAAAACCACCACCACCTCAGGCCGCCACCTCCTCAGCCACGACCGCCGCCTGCACCCCTAGCCGCTGGACCACCCCAAGCCGCCTGCACCTCCACCCTCACCATCATCAATGTGCCGTCACCATCCCCGTCACCAGCATTAACTCCATCCAGCCCTTCCCGACTCCCTCAATCAACTCCACCACCCGCCTGACCACCGACGCACCACTGCTAAACCGACCAGTGCCACCTTCTCCCCCGACCAGCAGCGTCCAAACCCGCCAAACCTCCGCTGCCACCGCTTCCAGGTTGCTGCTGCCGCTGTTGCAACTGATGCAGTTGCTGCCGCTGCTGCTGTTGTCCGTCGCACGTCGACCGGAGCTCCATCGATCGCCGGAGTACATGCCGTCGACGAGCGCAGACCCCCCCATTCCGCCATGCCTAGGTAACCACCTAATTTTCTTTTCCTTTATTATATCATTGTGTAGTTGTATCATCGTTTTACCGTGTCGAGTGTCGACATAAACAAATTAATGTGAAGCATATATAGGTGAATATGTATGTTAACTAGATTAGTCAGTATGTATGTTAACTAGATTAGTCAGTAATTAATAAATAATAATTACTCTAATAATATGACTTGTATAAGGGACTTGTACTTCACCTAAAAACCTGGACATAAATCAAGTACACTTAACATGGAAAATAAGGACATATATTCGTACAAAACATAAATAGTTTGGTAACCCATAACTTCGGTAACTAATTATCGCGAGAGATACGGTAACTGAGGACAGGACACGTGTGCACCTTAGCTACGTGCACACGAGACTCTTTAGTTGTCCAGTCGTGACATTGCGTTAGTACTTAAGAGCAGCATCGTAGTTCTGTGTATGTATTACTTTAGTGTCTGATGCTAGAATTGCTATATTATATTGTATGTTTAAGGTCACTAGACCAGCCAGGAGACACTACAGGAGCAGGCTATTGACATTCACAGCTTGAGGACCCAGGCAAGATACCTTGCCATATTTACTGTCTAATTTAAATTATGCATATGTTGTATGATATCTTGTTGCTTTATTTTATATGACTGTGTGCATCCGAGATTGACTCAGATGCAGTTGACGGATGCGTCGATGAGTAGTGTACTTGACCTAGTTGCTAGCAGACTTACCCCATTGGGAGGATACTATGATATCTTCCAAGACCTGACACTCTTACAGGTTTCAAAGTGACAAATTCATATTGGGATGCGGATTCGGGTACTCGACTAGCTATCGGTGCGTGTGACATGTATCACGGTTAGTACGTATTTCAGGATTATAGTTTATTAGAGACTTGGCATGTAGATACGTGGTATACACGTCGAGTATTTCGATGTGTATATTTACATTGGGCGGGGAGGACAACTAGTAGGTGTGTGGGATACACACATTGGAATCCGTAGTATCCGGATGAGCCACGGATCCAATGACTTCCTTTACACTGCTGCCACGTTCTTCGGAGCGATATGGATAATATACTACACTACTGCCACGTTCTTCGGAGCAATATGGACGATATACTATACTGCTGCCACTCTCTTCGGAGTGTTGGACGTTATATGCCTACGCCTACCCATACGTACCAATATTGCCCTCACATTGCATTCACTTAGATGGTTAGCACACCATTTATTGTATTTATTTTATTCAGTATTTATATATATGGCATGCTTCTATGTATCTTGTTATGTCCCTCTGAGGACCTGGTACCTTTCCAGATTTGGACGAGGAATATTACCCCATAGTGTACGGCCCAGGACAGAAGATGAGGTACGCTACCGCGGAGGAGCTAGAGGTGCTACCGTCAGAGTTTTCGTGATCAGTTGGTAGGCCTTCTGCCTAGGATTGGGAGCATCATTATCTAGTCAGCCGATGCCCTAGTCATTATTTATTTTATCTGTCATTCAGTACTTTTATTTCGTCATAGTAGTGGGTTTGTTCCCACCAGACATTCTTGGTTGTACTATAATATTTGAGACTGGCGTTATGTTCCAGTATTTATTTTAGTACTTCTTGCTGGTTATATTGTGGATGAGATTAGATTTCCTGTTGTTGATTAATATTGGACATGTTAGTATTTTAGGACAGCGTAGCACTCTTCGTTAGGATCCATTAAATTGGGATATCCTCGGAGACGTGACAGCTGGCTATTACCACGTGGCCTGGTCCCGTGTATTTTGGGACTGGGGCATGACACTATTACACCGTGGTGCCCTTTAGTTTGAAGAACTCAGGTGCAACATATCAACAAGATATGAGTACTATCTTTCGCGACCACTGTAACGACCCGCTCCGCATCAATGCAAATAGCCAATTCAAACGACACAAGTGTGACGACCTATCCCGCCTTGCTCTGCGATAAGACTCAGGCAAATGATTCAGACTTGGCCCTTCAGGAGTTCAGATTTAGACTTTCAAAGACGCGCTCGAAATATTACTCGGCCGAGGTGACTCATCGCAAAGTTGGGTGGCTACGACGAACCTATCTTTGCTTAGCCTGCACACTTAAAAATATAGATGATACATGTTATTCACTAGGTGAATCTCTCCTTGCATACTAATAAAGAATATAACACACCTAGCCAAGGAAATAATCCCATCTTATATCTCTTTGCATAGAACATGGAAGTAGATCGGTTGAACGGAATAGTATGCTCGCTTTACAGTTCTTATAACCTCACCCTCGTAGTGTTACTTTTGTTCATTATATGTTAATTCAAGTATATTGCTTCATATGTTTTAAAATGTTCGTCACATAGATATTGCCTCGATATAAAAGTACAATACAGATCATGGTTCACTTACCTAAGGTAGAAAGACTATCAAAATAGTTGTTTTTGAGCCAAGTAATAGAAACATAAAAAGTCTTCGGGACCGTTGGGTCACCAAGTCAACTTCCGAAATGGGAGCTGCAATAAGTGGTAAAATATCAGCATAATTGTGCATTGACTAGAACGCACCTGATCATGAGATTTTTGAACGAGTATATGCATTCGTACTGTGTCGAGTAGTTATATTCATTCAAGGCTGTCGAGTAGTTATGTTCATTCAAGGCCTTAAAATATTGCATATAATAAAAGCTTAGTGTTGATCGTCAATAGTCATAGACAACCTATGCACAGGCTTATGGTTCCTGCGAACGGTACGTGGTTGCACCGGGGCTGATTCAAACCGGTCAGGAACATTCAGATAGTCATTTACTTTGGACGAAAAGACGTGTAGCTGGGCTCACTACCTGCGTTGCATCTTATTTCCGTGTCGAGACTATAACCTTGTCCATGGCGGCTCGTTAGGTCATAAGACCAAATATGTATCAGTAAGTATATTGCGTACGTGGCGACAACCCGTGTATAGACTCGTATAGACTTATGGCAAGTAAGGGATGTACGATATACTCTGCGTGTAGATCATTAATTGAACTAAGTAATCTGAAGCTTTGAACACATTTGAATGGTCTGAGTATAACATGCCTGAACAAGTATAACATGCCTGAATAATATGAGTATAAGATATCTGAGTAATCTGTACGACTTGAGTATAATGCATGTGAACAACCTGAGTCACAAAGTAATATGAGTATCATAATTTGTGTATATTATGCACCTAATTTAGAAACATGCTTGTAACATACATGTATTCGTTATGCGATTCTCCTATTTTATTATATATATATTTGTGCTTGATTAACTTGGTTTATAATTGGGTAGGGAAGGACAAATGCTAAGTTGGTAAGTTTTACCGTATTACTCTTATATCGCTTGGCGCACTGTCACACGAGTTAGGCTTTGTATCTTATATCTTGAATTTGATCCTAAGGCAATACTAGAAAGATAACTTAATAGATGGTGCACGAAACTGATATAACGTATTTAGATTTGTCGAGCAGGTGAGAAGCCTCTCCACCAATGCATTCATGTACTGATAACCCACTAGATTGCTTGAAGGGTGTGGGAGAACCTCGTTCGGTGCAGAGTGTTGCGTCTGGAGCTGAAGCACATATACAAGACATAATGTTGGAATATCGCCTATATATCATCCCAAGACATAAGCCGCTTGGCACGCCCTTATTGTTTGAGAGAGAGAGCTTGAGTGACTTATAATCTCGGCCTAGCGCCGCTTGTAACCTTATTCATTATCAATAAAGAGCTTGTTTATGTATCATACTTGTATTTATTCTATATTTCGCTATATCGACTTGGTGAACTAGTTATCAAACGGCCATTTACTATTATCGTTCAATTTTTTTGTTGTATTGGAGACTATCTATGTAACTCTGTGACTTAGCTAATTTTATGCCTGTTCGGATAATAGCCTTACGCGGGCTCAGCTTGTGATCGCGAGGCATCACGTCCCGATAGGAACGATCGTCCTACGGGAGCACTGGCGCGATAATTTGCGCCAAACCTGCGGGGACGGCCAATCCCGCGGGAGATCAGGGCGTGACATATTAGTATCAGAGCATGGCTTTACGTCCTTGGACTTCTTATCAATTCTCTCAGTTTCGAAAGCTCGTTCATGGGTTATGTTACAGACGCTCTCTCTCAATGTTACAACGGGATGTTCTATATAATGAGTCTAAATATTTTTGAAAGTGCGTGTGAATGATATGATTTATTTGGACGGGATAGTAATGCAAAGGCCTTTGTGCCAAACTACGTCAGACTTAGTTTTAATAGACTCATGCTCAAAATTTGCAAGTTTTGGGGATTTATTATAACTTCAAAGGGTATTAATATTTACCCCGAGAAGACTAGAGCCATCATGAATATGCACCCTCCAAGAATCTGCAAGAACTTTGTGGTCTGTAGGAAAGACCAGTATACAATAGGAGGTTCATAGCCAATCTCTCCGGATGATGCCATCCCTTTACTCAACTCATGAAGAAAGGAGTCTATTTCGCCTGAACGGAGGAATGCTCGCAAGCGTTCGACGACATTAATAAGTATCTCACAAACCCCCAATGCTGGTGGCCCCAATCATGGGAAAGCCTTTCTTACTCTATGTCCGAGCAATGGATCATTCCCTCGACTCTCTTCTTGCTCATAATAGTGATGAAGGCTATGAGAAAGTTATATATTATCTCAGCCGAATAATGATCAGCACAGAACATAGGTACAATCTGGTTGAGAAAGAATGTCTTGCTCTGGTATTTATTGTCTAAAAGATATATCATTACTTGACAGGGCAAACCATATATGTAATATCTCGAGTGAACCCCCTCAGAGTTCTCATGACCAAGTCTGGGGCATTCAATTCTTGCCTAGCCACATAAGCAATCCTACCGTCACCCTACGATATGGTATTCATCCAGCAAAAGGCTGTCAAGTGCCAAGCATTGGCCGACTTTCCAGCAACTAATCCAGTACCAGAGGCTTCAAAACTCTATGATGAAATCACCAAAGAGGTATTAGAATCTAATATAGTCACGATAGGAGGGTCAGTTTGGCGAATGTTTTTCGACGGTGCTTCCAGAACAGGGCCCAAAGGCAATATTGTCATCAGAGTTGGGATATTGCTAATCTAACCCGACGACCTAGTCATCCATCGCACATACTCGCTTACGGAAACATGTTCCAATAATGTGGCAGAGTACAAGGCTCTCATCATTAGGCTTCAGCTGGCTAAACAACTAAAGGTTGACTACCTAGAAGCCTATGGCGACTCCAAATTAATAGCCAGTCAAGTCCGTAGCGAGTATGAAGTTTGCCACGAAAACCTACTCCCTTCTACCAAGCGGCCATCGGCATAATTTTTACGTTTACAGAATTATTCATAGAACATGTACTGTGACTACAAAACATCGAGGCCGATGCACTCGCTGGCCTCACCGCATCCTTGGCAGTCCCAATCAAGACTCATCTATTAGTCACAGTTGTCGGTCAAGAGCTGGCCTGCCCAAAGAATAACCTGTGCTTGAATCTGATCCAATCCGCAAAAACAGATACCAATGTCAAAGACTGGAGGCTCTCATTCATAGACTATGCAGTCTACGGATTCCTTCCAGATAATCGAAAGGAGGCCACGTCTGTTAGAAGGCATTCCCTCTGGTTCTACTATGATACATTCACCAAGATGTTGTACCGTTGTTCCTATGATGGACTCCTGCTACGATATCTATTAGATGTCGAAGCAAAGCAAGCTCTCCATGAAGCTCACGACGGTACTTGTGGTGCTCATCAGCTCAAACCTAATCTTTAGGACCGTATTCAACGAATAGGCTATTATTTGCCAATGATGGTGGTAGATGTTGTCAACTATGCAAATAAGTGTAGGATATCTTAGATCCATGCCGACTTCATCCACCAACACTCAAAGTTTCTATTCCCGACTATTGCATCTTGGCCATTTAAAGCCTGGGGTATGGACATCATATGACTAATCAGTCCAGCTTCGTCTAAGGGGCGCCGGTTTATCATGTCTATCACAGACTACTTCTCTAAATGGGTGAAAACTATTTCGCTGGCAGAAGTAAAGACATCTAACATGATCAGTTTCCTTAAATATTACGTCATCTACCGCTTTGACTTACCTCGCATGATCATTCATGACAACGGTCCACAATTTATAAGCTACGCTTTCTTCCAGTTTTATGATAAAAATTGAATCTAAAATGTAGCTTTAACTGCCTATAATACAGCAGCAAATGGATTAGCTGAAGCATTCAACAAGACTAACATCAAGCTGCTCAAAAAGTTTATTTCAACCAACAAACGTGACTGGAATGAGAAGCTGGGTGAATGTCTATGGGCCTAACGTACGATGGTCCGAACCCCAACTAGCAGGACGTCGTTCTCCTTGGTCTACGGAAGCGAGGTTGTGCTTCCTTTAGAGACCCAAATTCCTTCCCTTCGGGTGTCCCTTTCCAATCAGCTAACTGACAAAGACAACCACCGTCGACGTCTACAGGAATTTGAGGCACTCGATAAAAAGTGCCTCCTAGCTCAACAGCGTATTGAGCCTTATCAAGCACAACTTTTTGGCACCTTCAACAAGAAAGTAAAGGAAATTACCTTCCAGGTCGGTAATCTCGTCCTAACTGTGAGGAGACCGATGATCATGACCCACAGGAAGTCAAGAAAATTATACCCGAGTGGGAGGGTCCTTTCGTAGTGGAGACAGTTTACTCCAACGGTGCATACAGGCTCGCTAAGCCTAATGATGAGTTGCTCATGATGACAATCAACATCAAGCTCCTAAAGAAATATTATGCCTAAGTTAGACACAAAAAAGGTCATTACTATCCCTAGCAATGGGACATAAAAGTGTAATGTTCATGAATCTGTTATCCGAACTCGGAGTTCCCGAATACGTAATGGATAATAGATCCACAAAACTTCACCAACGCAAATGGTTCACGTCCATATCACATCTGAACTAGAATCCGCCTTTCCCTTGAAAAGAAGAGAGTCACGGCCATACTACCTCTGACTCGTCCCTTTTGTCGTTATTTCCACCAAACCTCTACAAAGCAAATAGTTCAAGAGCTTCCTATGTTCCCCAATCATGTCCATACTACCTCTGACTCATTTGCTTAACTATATGTTCTACACCAAAGTATCTCTATTATCGTAGATAATGTCTCCACCAAATTTTCTTAATAGAACTACTCTAACCTATCACATTCATACTATCTCTTATAGGGCTTCGTGTTATCGCCATTATGATGTTATACTATGTCCATATTGCCTCTGGTATAATACTCATAGGCACGATGACCATAACGACAAAAAAAGTTCTAAATAGGAAAGAAGACAAAAATTTTATTAATATTCAAGATCATGAGTACATATGGAAAGTCCAATACATTTAAGGATTTTTCATTAATATTCAAGATCAGGGGTACATTTAAAAAGAAGGAGACCCTTCTGTGCTATTTTTGGTACCAACACGTGTAAGGCCAACAGCTCAACGCATTCTGGATCATCACTTTAGCAAGACTCCTCAGTGCAAGCCACAGTACGAGAAAAGAATCCATACTGATGGATAACAACGAAGCTTACAACACAGAACCAAGAGGCCCAACTATGTCGTGTGAAAGGACGCAACTAGAAATCCCTGTTGGGATAACTAGCCCCATCACTTCTACGCAGATGCGTTGCCAGGATCTGACCCGAGATCCAGCTATCACGTCATGGCCACGTAAGGGGAGTAGCTACAATGAGCTAGGGTGGAATATCACAGACAATTCTCTGGGTAATGTGCTTGTTTATCACGTACAATGACAATTATGATATCCTTTCATACTCCATCAGGACCCAAGCTAGCCAAGGCGGTCCCTGCAAGACGAACAGATAAAGTCAAAAAAATAAGCCAGAAGGCACGCATTAGCAGGATTATATGCCATTCAACAAACTAGCAATATGTACATTCAGATGAGATGCGTCTAGATATCAAGTTATATACTTATGCGCAGAGTCACCATAGTACACAAATGGAAAACCCCAAGGGGAAGAATGCATCCCTGCAACATGGTTACACGCAATCTCCCAGCGCATGTGAGTGTCCGAAGATAGTGTCACATATGCCACTGAGTAAGAATTCTTGCCGTTGGTGCATCTTCATGTCAAAGCTCCTCGACAAAGACCATGCGTGTTAGGCTGTGGGGAGCGTCTGTGCATGAACGGGTGATCTCTCGCCCATACAAGTAGATAGTGAGGAAGTACCTTCGTGCCCCAAAAATAAGAGCAAGAGTTTTGGTCTTTACCTCCATCGAGGGCAACGAGGTGGCCGACCATCAGAGAAAGAGGATCGACGAACCGCTCCATCGATCTTCCCGCACTCAGCTTCCTCAGAGACATTAGTAGAGAATGAAAACGGTATGCTTCATATTTCCTAGCCCTCTATTTATAGGCATAAAAAGCCATTAATGGCTTCCGAGTTGCTCGGCACCAAGAACGAGGAATGAACTTGACAGTCTGTCAGTCACGCTAAGTGGCCTCCCTATGCGCGCAAAGTTGAAAAGTACCCCACAGATGCGCCAAGTTGAGAAGTACTCTACAGATGTACCAAACCAGTTCATGTGCCTATCTCCTCCATGTTCTTGTTCAAAATATTCCAAACTTAAAAAATTAATAAAATTTAAAGTTTATACACTTTGAAGGGGGTATAATAGAAGCATAAAAAATCTACACCATGCGCCGTAGTGATCAAGTCCCATGCGCCAATATGATCCAAAGCCATACGCCACTATTGTACTAAGTTTTTCCATGTGCCAAGCAGCGCCAAGTGTAAGTATTGTACTAAGTGTTCCCATGTGCCAAGCAGCGCCATGCCCTACTATTGTACTAAGTGTTCCCATGTGCCAAGCAGCGCCATGTGCCACTATTATACTAAGTGTTCTCATGTGCCGAGCAGTGTCATGAGCCACTAGTATAGTAAGTGTTCTCATGTGCCAAGCAGTGCCATGTGCCACTACTACCCCCATTGACTTCCATGCGCAAGGCGGACGTACTCCTAAGGTGCAATCGGAATCATCATATGACACGTGTCATGAGTGTTATGCGCATCAAAAACCCCAAATCTTATGCGACCACGTGATAATTTATGACAGCATGCATCGCTGATTGCAACATGCGCCACTACTCTCCAGCATGAGATTTACGCACGCATGTCCCCTTAAAGCTATAAATAGTGGGTGTTTCCTATGAAAATAGAGGACTCCATCATAAAAAAAGGGCAAAAGAGGACATAGCTGATCAGAGGAAAAAATGAGAAGAAGACAAAAGTGCCAGCCTCGTCACCCTCCTTGGCCCTGGATCATCAACAAAGTAAAGGGGTCGCGGCAGTGCTCGATCTCCACTGTCACAACTTCCCCAAACTTTTTATTTTTCTTTTACTCCATGTATTGTTGATTCTGTTGTACTGCTTGTCAATTTGAATCAATACAAAAAAAAGTTCTTGTACTTCTTTTTTCTTTTTTTTGCGATATCGACAATGAGTGTTCATCTGCTCCATAGACATAGTTGCCAAAACCAAACCTGTAGATCTAATACCACTTGATGGGAATGCGGTGTGACCCTAACCAAAGTTAGCCCATGAGGTATGATATTAAATTGGACCCATATGCCTTAAAAGAAAATTCTCATGTAAGGCCTGAACCAATCCCAATTATTTATACCTCATGGTCCATGCCACCTTTGTCACGACCCGCACCCAGATTTTAGGGCATGAGTACGTGGGTACGTCCAGCCTATGTCACAGCATCGGCGGTAGAACGCTGTCTAGGTCACAATGCTATCTAGTCATTCTCACACGAGCATCCAACTCCATAAGGAGTCACAGATATCACAATATAATATGAATAATACTCAATCACATAGCTAAAGCACGATAAGATATCGAAGAAAAATAAATAATCAAAATGCAACACAAGTTTAAAAAAAATAGTCTAACTCAAACGATAACATCCAAGTCTCAAAGTATGCCGGAAATAAATCTGGTACCAATAAACTGCTAAAAGAAACTAACTAAATAACTAGTGATCCCGGCTAGACCTCCCGGAATTACACCTGGCTACAAGGGTCAAGTCTGCAGCTACTCTCCCTGTGGTCCATAAAATGTCGGACACCAGTCCTCTAAGGCGCAGTTTAGAAAAATATTTCCAGTCAGGATGGAGCAAAGTACATCTCAAATAACAGTTCCAGTTAATTGATAAAGACTATAAAACAATAAATAGATAATGCTATATACTGAGAGAAACAATAAATAGATGCAATAACAACAGTAAAAAGAACAGACAATAGGCAATATGGCAATATGGTACAGTCAGTGCATATATGAAATGAAAAGAATGAGGTACAATATCATATACGGGTGATGTAGTATATAAACTAAAATAGAGAACTGTAACTATTCTAAGTGTTTGAAATCGTAGTTTCGAAATATGATCGGCTTGGGAACTTGTTCGATAGCTACATGGCCTGGCTAATCATACGTGAGGTGTATGATTAACACCGTTCAATGTCTACACTTGTACGATAGGTATTTGATCACATCTCTCACTAGCAATTTCCCTGCCCCCACTAGTACTGTGGATCCAACCATGACATGTCATGATACACGATCAATGTCCAATATATCATGTACGATATCTAATATCAATATCGTGTACAATGTCAATACGATAACCAATGTAACATCTCATGCATAAAGATCCAAAATATATACTAGTCCGTGTAGCACTGTGTCAAGAATCAGATGTAATATTTCTAAATACTAGAATTATAGGAATTATCAAATAACAAAAATTATCAGAGAATGTACTCGCCTGGGTCCTGCTGCTGGCAATAGCAATAACCTGACTCCGAAGTCTTGTCTGAATAATCCAACAATCCTATAGACATCATATAATACAATATTTGCATCAGACATTACACTAACATACAATCATAAATACATTAAACTCAGGGGCTACGCTAGGTATGACACTGGTCAACTAGGGTCAAGTGCGCGTCTAATTGCGCGGGTGTTGCGTCTGTAATTGCTATACAAAACAGACAGTCAAAATGATACGGGTCACGCCAGTACGTCAGTGTACATAATGGCAGTCTTCTAACACTTCACTTGGTCCCAGGTCAATGTAACTACGGGATATCCGTATTTACCCTCGAGTCACCTAGTTCATATATAAATATACAAATTATTAACTAGCATATAATATTAATACTCATAATATATATATATATACACTAATTAAATACATATATAATATATATGTATACCAATTAAATGCATATATTATATATATATATATATATATATATATATATATATATATATATATATATATATATATATATATATATATTTATATATATATATTTATATATATATATATATATATATGCACTAATTGAATTCACGTACTATATATATATATATATATATATATATATATATATATATATATATATATATATATATATATATATATATATATATATATATATATATATATACCAATTAAATATATACATATTAAACGTATACTAGGGAATATATATACATATGTATATATAGATACTAATTTGAGAAATATATTATATATATATTTATATATATACCAATTATATATTATACATATACTAATACATATACTAACACTAATATGTACATACATACATACATACATACTATCCACGTACGAAAATACAATATGCGTATTCATGCGTACACAACAATCACAAGAGGAATGCTCCTCACCTTGGCTTCGGCGTGCACGTGTACGAGATTGGCGATGACGACGCTGACGACGATGTTGATGACGACAACGACGATGATGTTGACGATGATGATAACGGTGATGATGATAATGGTAATGGTTATGGAGGTGGTGAACAGGGATGGCCCGAGTTCGGCGAGGGGAGAGAAGGTCGAGGGTGAACTGTTGGACGGTGGTGTTGGTGTAGAGTGGTGGTTGGTTGGTTTCATTGGAGTGATTAGGGTGGTGGTGATTATGATGATGATGGTGGTGATTAAAGAGGAGGAGGTAGGGAAGAAGGAGGAGATCCGAGGTGGAGGAGAGAAGAGGGTGGTGGTTCAGATGCAGTCGGCGGGACTGGCTTCTCCGGCGAGTTCAGTGAGAGAGAGAGTGGCAGCGGGTCATCGAGCGGTGTTCTCTGGTCGTGCTCCGGCGTGTCTACTCCAGTCAGCGGGGTCGAGGATGGCCGGGGCGGTTGCTCGATGGTTCTGGTCGACGGACAGTCGACTCCAGTAGCGGGTGTATGGCGGGTCTCCGGCTTCAGGCGAACGCAGTCGAGTCGCAGCGGCTCCGGTCGACGTGCAGGTGGTCCAGCGGCTGACAGGTCGAGGTGCTGCTCGACATGGAGGCGGGGATGGCAGTTGGTTGAAGGGAATGGTGAGGCGGAGGAGAAGAAGAGGAGGTCAAGGGTGGTTCGGTTCAGTGGCGGAGGAGGCGGCGGGTCTGTCGGAGGTGGCGAGCTCCGGCGAGGGGTTCGGGATGGGGATGATGGGTGAAGGTGATGAACAGTAAGGTGAAAGGGGGTCGAATGTGGCTACGTTTTAGGAATAGGAAAAATAAAGGAAAAAAATAAGAAAGGAATATTTATACATAAAGGAGGTTGGTTGGTTTGACCTAGAAAGATTTGACTTTGGTCAACTCCTTGGGAAAAGGGCCTTCTCATGTAGGTATTTCAAGGGCTATGATTCAAATAAATTAAAATGAATGGCTATGATGCATTGGTTCAAGGTTTGGAGGCCATGGCTCAAGGAGGTTGATGTTGCAATTGTACATTCCCGAAAATTATGGAAAAATACACATGAAGGAGAAATAGGTTTATTTACGTATCGTGTCCAACGGGGTGGATACCTTGATGCACTGTTGCACAAAAGTGCCCAACAATTGAAAAATTGCATAAAGTGAGGTTTATAATTTAATTTAATTAAAATAAATACAAGTGGTGTTCTAAAATTAATTAGAATTACAAGGGACTGAAATTAAGTAGAACATAAGTGTTATGAATAAAGTAGACTCAGAATAGAATATTACCCTAATTTGGGTTGCTCAAAATGGGTCGAGATTGTGACTCCAATTTCGATTGGAACACACAAGGATACAAGTTTGATTTATATAGAATTAAATATAGTCGTTTGTGATGAATGTTGTGTGTCTAAAATGAAGCATAACAAGACATAATTATGAGTCACACAAGGATTAAAATAACAGTCTGGCACGTCTAGGACAAGGGTGTGAGATCAGTTGGAAGACAATGTGTAAACCCCCACACCCGAAATTAGGTCTACTTGGCTTAGATAGTGAAACTAGGGCTAGTTTGAATCCAAATAGAAATAGAACACGGTATTTTATTTAATTATACAATGTTTATATCACTTAGTGTACATTACCGTTGCTTCGATAATTGGAACACCTCACTAGCCATTATCTTCCTACAAATTTCACAACCTTGTCCTAGACATGCCTGCTACTATTCTGACCTCGGTGTAACTTATAATTATGCTTTCTGGTGCTATATTTTAGTCGCACAACATTCGTCGTAGACGTTATTTCTTAATTCTAAATAAATTCAACTTTGTATCCTTGTGCGTTATAATCGAAATTGGAGACACAATCTTGACCCATTATATGCAACCCAAATTATGATAATATTCTACACTGAATCATCTACACCTATGACACTTGCGTCCCACCAAATTTTATCTCCATGTACTTTCAATTAATTCAAGAACATCATGCGCATTCAATTTAATTAATTAAAATCCAATTTTTATCTTTGTGCAATTTTCCTAATTATTGGGCGCTTTTATGCAAAATTTTATTGAGGTGTCCACCCCATTGGACAATACATGAAGGAATCCAACTTTTCCCTTCATAGAAATTTTTCCATAAATTTTGGGATGTGCAACTCGCACATCGCCCCCTCAATTAAACATATCCTTACATTTTAAACAATGTAAATTAAAGCCTCCAAACATCCCCATGTGAGCCCAAGGCCCAATCCCAAGGAGTGTTGACCAAGTCCTAATCCTAGTTCAACCCCAAACCTAAAAAATCGTACATGTATAAATATCTCCTTCTCCTTTTTTTTTCCCAAAATCTCAAAACCCAAAACCTAGAAAACTACACAGCCGACACCCCCTCCCCTATTCCCTGTTCACCACCTACCCCGGCCAAACCATCGCCAGAGCCTCGCCGGACCGTTCCCTCGACGTCTCCTTCCCTCCGTCGTGCCCCGCTACACCCGTACTACCACCTCCTTCCTCCTCGACACCCCGCTGCACCTCGCCACAACCGAGCCCCCTCTCCCTCGTCGACTTCTTCTTCTTCGGCCTCATCCCCGGCGTCCCCGAGCCACCGTGATGACCTCAACCCTGAGCCAAACCACCCTCGCCGTGCTCCTCCAAGCCGCCGCCTCGCCGGCGTTCTACACCACCGCCTGCACCGAGCACCCGTCGACCTCACCCCGCGACTCATCCCCCTGGCCATCTCCCTGCAGAGCCACCACCAATGTCGGTCGCCACTACCGTCTTCCCCATGACATCACCTCACCCCCGCATTCATCTCCTCCTCCCTCTCTTCTCCTCTTCTCCGGCCTGACCTCCCCCTCGTCGACATCACCAACCACCATACCACCAGCGAGCCGCCACCTGAACTCCACCCTGGCCCCCATCTCCTCTTCCCCTTCCCTGTCCACCATAACGCAGCACCAACACCTCCACCTCCCCTCATCCCTGACCTCGACCCAGCACCTCCCTGTCCTCTCCTCCTCCTCCCCCACTGGCCGGACCTCCCCCTGGCCGGACTCCGGTCATCTCCTTGTCGTCATCATCATCATCTCATCATCGACACCATCACCATCTCATCATCGTCATCATCATTTTTCATCATTGACATCATCATCATCTCCTCATCGTCATCATCATTATCTCATCATCGACACCATCACCATCTCATCATCGTCATCATCATTATTTATCATCTCATCATCATTATCTCACCTTAATCATCGTCGTTATCATCATCAACACCCATCATCATCATCAACATCACCCCATCATCAATATCTCATCCTCGTCATCACCATCGTCCACATCATCGCCCTCGTCATCACTATCGTCCACGTTATCGTCCTCGTCCTCACCATCATCCACATCATCATCACCATAATCCCCGTCACCATCTACATCACCACCATTATCATAATTTCCATCATCATCACCATTGTAATCATCATCACCATTATAACCCCCCATTATCAACATAACTACCATCTTTGGCCTAATCATCACCTTAACCATAACATAATCATCTCATCATCATTACCATCGTCATCGTCGTTATCGTGGACCCATCACCCTTGCCAGACAACCCGCAGCAGTCAACCCTGATTCCCGTGCCTGTGTACGCTGACCTCGAGGATATTGGATAGATTCTATGCGACTTCCGGAGCCGGATATTGGGACTACATAGCTTCTTGCCAGGCAAGTATACCTTGCCTTGTTGTACTGTTTAAATTATGTATTATTAGTTGCATGTTTATATTATATAACTGTGCGCGTCCGAGAGAGACTCGGGTGCAGTCAATAAAGGCGTTGACGTTAGGACTTGTGTCTGACCTAGTGTCTAGTAGACCCACCTAAAGTTGTGGAGTTATCGGTATGACTCCCCAGGCCTTGACATATTTCTTACACGTGTTGTGAGTCTCATGTAGGGCACGGACAATTGGAAAATTGCACAAAGTGAGGTTTATGATTTAATTTAATTAAAATAAATGCAAGTAGTGTTCTAAAATTAATTAGAAGTACAAGGGACTAAAATTAAGTGGAACATAAGTGTTATGAATAAAGTAGACTCAGAATAGAATATTATCCTAATTTGGGTTGCTAAAAATGGGTCGAGATTGTGTCTCCAATTTTGATTGGAACACTCAAGGATACAAGTTTGATTTATATAGAATTAAATATAGTCGTTTGCGATGAATGTTGTGCGTCTAAAATGAAGCACAACAAGACATAATTATGAGTCACACAAGGATCAAAATAACAGTCCGGCACGTCTAGGATAAGGGTGTGAGATCAGTTGGAAGACAATTTGTAAATCCCCACACCTGAAATTAGGTCTACTTGGCTTAGATAGTGAAACTAGGGCTAGTTTGAATCCAAATAGAAATAGAACACGGTATTTTAGTTAATTATTTTATTGTTTGAGTATTATGTGGAAAATAATAATATAAAGAAAAAGATCGAGAGAATAGTTTTAAATTCAAATTTTGTGGATGAAAATTTGAATTAAAATTTATTAAAGAAATATGCAATTATTGTATTTAAATTAGAGGATTGGATTTAAACTTGAATTGTTGAGATTGAGTTATTAAATGAAGTTTTGAGGAATTGGATTTAAATTGGAAATTTTAAATGATAGAATTTAAACTTTTAAAACTTTGAGAAGAGTTTGATAAAATAGATTTATATTTCCTTGAGAAAATTTTAGAGGTTAAATAATATTTAGTGAATTTGAGTAAGTTTTGCGATAATTGTTGAATTAAAGGTAAGTAAAAATTATGGTGCAGAAATTATGGTTGATTATATAAAGAAAAACTAATATATAGAGCAGTAAAATTTGATAGAATAATTTTTGGAATTCAAAATTTTAGATGAGATTATTTTAAACCTTGTGATTGGATTTAAATTTTAAGAATAGATGAAATTAAATTAAGTTTTGAGATTTGATGAGATAAATATATAATGTATTAAAGATTATAAATTTTGGGGATTTGATTTGATCTTAGAAGGTTGGCTAGAATTAGATATGTCATATATGAATTATTTTGTTTGGTAGTTTTATGATTGCTAGGTTTAATGAGGTTATAGAGGGTAAAATTGATTAAGTTATCAGTATTATTGTTTCAAAAAAAATTTAATTTTTTTTTTAGAAATTGAGGAGAAGACTATTTGAGAATTAAATTTTAAAATAGTGAAATGAGACAAACTTTGAGGATGAAATTTGAAGGTATTATATGATAAGTTTGAATTTTAAATTCTGGAAAGACCATGATATTGATTTGATTTCTTTTTAAATTTGAAGGGCTTAAATATAGAGTTTAAATTTTAGAATTTAATTTTGGAGAATAGAATTTTTGAGATTCGATTTAAAATTTTGAGTAATGGGTTGTTAATTTTAAATTTTAAGAAAATTAAGAAGATTAACATCATAGATAGTGGACTACATGATTTGGATTCATATTATATTTTTAAAGATTTGAATTAAATTCAAGTTTAAGAATTTGAGGACTTGGGATCTTATGAATTTAATTTTGAGAATTTAAAAAAAAGAAATTTGAATGAGTAGAATAATAATAATTTTTAAAAAAGGTGAGAATTGAGTTTAATTTAAATTTGAGCAGTTTAAATCTTGAAGTAGTTAAATTTTGAAGATTTAATTTTAAAAATTTAATTAAAAGTTTGAGATATAATTCAAGGAATTAAGGATAATGTTGAGGATTTTGAGTATTAGGAGTTCAATATAATATTGATATTTGATTTATAGGTTGGGATATACCAATAGAATAACAATATAAAGACTGACTTTATCACTTATAGAATTGACTTTTAAGGACTTAATTTGAATTCGAAATTTGAAGAATTTTGATGGAGCAGATTTTGAATTCAAATTTTGATGATGAGACTTTGAATATTTAAATTTATTCATGATATATGCATTAGTAGGATTTAAATTGAGGAATTATTTTAACTTTTAAATTTTTAGGATTGACTCATTAATTGATGTTTGAGGATGATCATTAATTTAAAATACCAAAAATTCATATATACATACTAGCAGTGAGGACAAGACAAATTATGACTATAAGGACAAATCGAATTATTAGAAAATTTTGAGAAATGACTACAATATGAGATACAAATTTTCAAGGATGGAAATAATTTTTTGGATTTAATTTTTTTAAGTTTGGATATGGAATTAAATTTGAAGGATTAAATTATTAAATTTTTGAAGACAGTCATAAATGAGATTTAAAATTTTGAGAAAATAATGTTAGATTGTAATTAATAGTTACGACTTGAGAATCTGATTTAAAAAGAAAATTATTGGATTTTAAAAGTTTGAAGATAAATTTGAATTTCAAAGATTTACTTTAAAATTTTAAACTGTGATGATGAAGTAAATTTTGAGGACTTTGTTAAATAACAAAAGTGATTTGACTACTTGAATTTTTATGGAGAAAAAAATATATGTTATTGAAGATCTTAAATTTGGAGGACGAAATTCTTTTAAGGTGGGTAGATTGTAAACCCCCTCATTTTAGAATAGGAATAATTTGGTAATTTGTAATTTTTTTTATTATTTTATTTAAAGAATTAATTTCTAAAATTCTTTTTAATATATATGACACTTTGCCATGGCTTCGATATTTTGAGCAATGCACGACCTTTTTTCTTCCAACAAAATTTATAATAATATTTTTACTTGATTCTAATATAGTTGGAACATGAATGTTGTATTTATTTGATCTCCTCCATGCTCCAAAAATATTAAAGAACGTCAAGAATTACGGTTACCGTAAAATTGCCTTATTTTGACTAGAACTTGACCCAAACCCAAACCCAAACCCAACCCAAACACATGTAGGCATGTAGTGCACCCCAAATATTCCCATATAAATATATATTATATATATAAATGATATTTAAATTTAGTTATATATATTTATAGGATTTCTAACTATAGAAAGTTGTATAGGTGGCAACCTAGTTGGCAAATAACTATCTAACCACTTCCCTAACCAACCCAACAACCAAATCTTATCCAATCCTAACCATAACAACCAACCCCACCCTCAAAATTTTGGCCAAGAGTATCCCCCCTTGGCCAAACCCCTTAGCAATAGGATAAACCCCCTCATTTATTTAAATCTATTTAAAAAGCCCTTATATATATCAACTTATCACCAAACTCTAACCCTAACATCTACTTCCCTCTTTGTGGCCTCCCCTATATCCTCCCTCCTCTCTTCCATGACCCCTTCAGCCTCTCCCTCTCCTTCTCCACTTCCTTTTTACTCCTTCCCAACCTCCACTTTATCCCCCACAAGCTGACAAGCCCTAGAGCAAGAGATTAGTCACCGTAGAGGCCGACTACTTGCTGCTGGTTGTAGCTGCTGTTTGCCCCTATCACATCCCTAAAAACCACCTCCAAACTAAATATTTACCTCCTAAATGAATTCCTCAAGCACCCCCTTAAGTTTTGTGGAGTTTGGAGTCCGTTTGGTGCTCCGAATGGTCCGTGTCGTGAGAAAGGACCACGTCGTAATCACATACGGGTAAGTCTTCCAACTTAGATTCTTTTTCCTATTCTCCATAAACCAAAGATTATGTAAATCATGATAATATTATATGATGAGTATGATTAAATCCATATATAAGAAACTCACATTTCTATGTAGAAACTATTCCAAGGAAATTGAACAATCATGACACGGACACGACGCACCAATGGTAGACAAGGTTCAATGAGTATTGCCATGATAAATATATATAAAATAATTCAATAAAATTATATGTTATTAATTTAGAATATAAATATTATAATTATATAATTAATCATATTTTATGCTGATGGAAAGATTAGATGCAAAGACTACTTGGCTAAGTTGCAAGAATAGCTAGATAACCTAGTTGAGATGGTTGCATGAATGATGTGATATAATTATATATATAATTACTATTAAATTCCAGAAAATTAAATAATATAATTTTATATTAAAAATACTTTATTACTCAAGTTGGTAATGTTGCATGTACAAACTAGCATCAAGTTGCCAGAATACCTAGTCGACGCACAACATGACTTTGTGATACGATTGTTGGAGGGTTTGATCTTAATTTCTAAAACTGAATTTATATGTATTTTAATTATGGAAATAAAGTATTTTTAATTTATATTTATGGTATTTTTATGTCAAACCTGAACCCTAAAAATAAGGGTCACTAGCCTATATTTCGGGTGACTTTATGACATTGTTTTGCTAGTAAATAAAGGTTATTTTGGAAGGAATAAATAGGTGATTATTTTCTGAGATTATAACAAAATATAATAGTATATAAAATAATTTTTAGTAGATATAAAAAATAATAATGGATTGGCTATGTCTCGGACAAGTTTCGGACAAAACTAGTCAACATAAAGTTGCCAAAATCTTGAAATATGTTATTTTTGTCAAATCTGGAATTTATTGCTATAAATTCATATAAATCATGTTTATATATGAAACATATAACTTATTATGATTTATTTCTATGTCCTTTAATTAGGGACTTAAACTTTAACTTTGGAAGTCAAAAACCAAGAAACTAGGTCCCGATACCCTGTAAAAGTAAGCAAAGTTGTTAGAAATAATAATGGGCTTAGTTTTGCATGGCATCGAAGAAATTATAGAATTAAGTTATAATTACAAGAATTTATGATTGGACCCTTAAGTATTTAATTGGTATTTAAGTCAATTGAATTCTGAAGGAGTGGACGCGGGATCATCTTTACCACCGCTGACTGCAGAATCAGGCAAGTGTACCTTGCCAAGATGTTTATAGTTCTAAATTATTTATTTGATATTATTTATGCATTGGATATTGTAATTGTGTGGCTTATTTATGTACTTGTGAGCCTAGGGCCGTTAAATGATACTTTGTGTTCGGACAAGATTCGGGTACCGACATCCTCTGCGGAGTCAAGTATCGTAGTTAGAGAGACATTCTTTTGAACCCATATTTTGTGCATATGTCATTTGCACATCTTACTGTAGGACACTTGACACGATATTCATGTGGCAGAGTATTTCTTGACTTGATCGTGGTACTTGGACTCTGGATAGAACTACATGATACATATTATAGTGATAATTATAGTTATACATATTGACTATGACTTGTGTTGATAGTTAGAGGTCATGATCTTGCGTGTCTTGATTGAGACGTGAGGTTACATTGGGTGGGGAGAGTCTTCATCATGCTCTGGGCATATTTTACTATTACTACTTGAGTGTACTATTAGCATACGGAAGTGTCCACTGGGATCTTTCGTGAGTACCAGCCCTATATATATACATCTTCCTCCTGGTTCCCCCACATGGAGTCTTGAGTATACTATTAGCATACGGAAGTGTCCATTGGGATATTTCGTGAGTACCAGCCCAGGGTACGATACCATACTCTCATTTGCATATCACATAGATGGTTACAGTAGTTTACCCTTGAGTATGTGGCATTATACTGTTTTACTTTTTGGCATGCTATTTCTTGTACCTTGTTATGTCCCTCTGAGGACCTGGTCCCCTGCCAGTTTTTACAGCATAGACGTTTATGGAGCCTTTGAAGTTGCTGATGGAGTTGCTTGTCTTGCTGGCATTGGTACCAGGTACTTATATCATTTCTACCGGAGTTATGGTTATTTATTCATATTTTTTATTTATATGCTGATGTAGCCTAGTTTTATAGACTCATATTTCTTTCTCGGGTCTATTCGAGTTTGTGTGTTACTGGCGGTCGACTTTAGCACATGTAGCTCATTCTTGTGTATTTTGTTCATTGTGGATTAAGGCATTGATATTCATATTTACTTGATTATTTAGACAGTGACCATTATAATACAGCTTATACGTATTCGAGTCGGACCAGAGTCTTATCGAATGCGTAGCTGGCATTTTACGTATTCCTAGTCCTACGTATTTTAGGATTGGGGCGTGACAATTCTAATAGCCATTACCATGGCAAATTGAATCTAAATGCAAGAAAACAAACACGTGGAGTGCACCGCACCCGTATCACACTCATTCTATGATACGCTTGCGATACGGCTCCACCACACAACCAAACGTATCCCAAAGGACACGAGCAAGTCTAAAATTATAATTAAAATTAACACGAAGAGTTAACTACTCAACTACGTGCTCGTATCAAAATGTGATATGCTCAAACCCCCGTATCGAAAAAAAACTTCCAAATCAACCCGTATCGCCAAATTATCGGGATACGGCCTACACGTATCCAATTGTGGACATGATACTAGTTAAACACGATCAAACACATGTCAATTTGGTCTAATTGACCTATGACAAACATAAGATGTGCAAATCTCGAAATTCCTCCAAAATTGACACAAAATACCACATAACTTTCTCTATAGGCCTCCTATGAACTTAATTCTAATTCTTATGGGTAGCCTTAGTACATGGGAGGATTCTTAATGATTAAATTATATATTTAGAGTCTAATTAGAGAGTGAAAATTAAATTGTACCTATTGGGAGATGGATTTCCAATGAAATTCCTAAATTGAGTGTCAAGAACCTCCAACTTGTAGATTCTTGCTCCTCTTTATAGATCTTTATTCTAATAGCCTCCAATAATGAATAAGGAAGGAGGAATTGGGAAGAAATTTGAGTAGGAATTGGTGTGGGAATGAAGAAATTTGAAGAAAAAAAATTCTAGATCTAGATTTGGAATAAAAAATGAGGAGAGAGAGAGACTCTCTCTACCCCTATGGTGGCCGGCCCTGGAGGTGGTAGTATGACTCCTTCAATTCCCGTTTGCGGTGCTTCCAATGCTGGATAGGCTGGCCTCGGTACTGGTAAAGCTTGTTGGTTAACCATTGGTGCTCCTTCTCGACGCTCAAGGCATTCCCTTACTAAATGCTGACTCGATCCACAAGCTAAACATAATCTCATTTTGTGTCTGCACTCGTTCTCAATATGGCCTCACTTACGACAATATTGACAGACAGGTAGTGCCTGTGGAAATGCTCCGGATGGCTCCTGTGGTGCTCTGACTGGTTCTGATGTGGAAGGCCGCTTCAGGCTGGTCTCTCTCCTGGTGAAGCGCTCCATGCGTCGGGCTGCAGCAAGGATGTCCGAGTAAGATGTAGGTGTAACGGATCCAATTAGTTTCTGTAGCTTGAAGTTTAGTCCGTCGAAGAACTTTTCAGCCTTCTCTTCTTCTGTCGGGATCAAGGTTGGGGCGAAGCGACTCAGACGAATGAATTCTGCGTTGTATTCTTCCACTGTCATACTGTCTTGAGTGAGGCGATTGAACATGTCCGAAGTTCTGATCGAGCGATAACTGGAATGTACATCTCCTGAAAGAGTTTGGAAAACTCTTCCCAAGTGACTCGGTCTGGTCCGAGCCGTGTCTCTTCAGATAGCCACCAGTGATGTGCATTGTCTGTCAACTGTATTCTGACGGCAATCATCCAACATTCCCTTGGAAGCTCAGCTGCTTCTAATTGATGTTGAGTGTTGGTGATCCACTCATGAACTTCAGTGAGCTCCTCCTTGCCTGAGAAGGTACGAGGCTTCAGCTGGCAGAGATCGGTGATAGAGCCTATCGTTGGCGGTCGTACTGATAAATTCGCCTGCTCCAGTGCGATTGCTAGGCTGTGACTCAAAGCCTCTTGTTGAGCTTGCATTATTGTATAGATCATTTGAAACATCTGTTGCCCATCCATAGCCTGCCCTTGTGGGAATACGGGCATGGGTGGAGTAAACTGCTGCGGTGGTGCGATGTCATCTTATTGGATTCTCGAGGCATGCTGATTTGCTTGACTGTGTTGTTGAGCTGATTGAGCTTCTCCTAGTGGTGTTACTTCCTCTTCGTTGGTTACTACAGTATCTCATGGTAATCTTGCAGAAGTCTCGTCGTTTGCTCTTGGATCCATTTCTCTACATCCAAAATAAACAATAAGAGGCGTACAGGAATCAAGGGAGGATGCAAGTCAAGAAATAAATTCGAATCCGATATAAATGTCAAGAATAATTCAAGCAAGTGGATGAGATTCTAAAACCTTAACTTATTCTTATTGCAGGCTTGCTCAGCCCTAAGTTAAAACCGAAGCAATTTAGTCGTTGACCTGCATGGGCCACCACAAAAACCATGTCACGCCCCAGTCCCAAAATATCGAGGGACTAGACACGTGGCAATGGCCAACAGCACATACGATGGGCAAACCCAATTTAATGGACCCATCAGGATGTACTTAAGCTGTAGTACAACAATAAGAGTCTAAATATACTAATCTCATCCACAGAAATGAATACAATAATATCAGAATCATAAAGCAAGATCAATCTCAATAAAACATAAACTCAGGAAATAACCCGATAATGAGTCTGATACAATAGTCAAGATACAGAAATAAAGATAACAACAGCAAATACTGAGTATGGATAAAGCATATACTCAGAAGATATCCTCGGTGATCACTCGTCTACTGGATCTGGTACTGCTCCAGGGCCTGCTCCTGTTCCTGCTCCTACTAATGCTCCTGTCCCGTATACCTCGTGGTAGATCTCGTCTGCTATACCTGGGGACATAATCCGAATCCAGGTCCTCCGGGGATATAGCAAGGTACAAAATAACTCAAGCCATAAATAATGCAGTGTAGCAATAAATGAATCAATAGGGTAAACTATATAACCAGCTAAGTGATATACAAGATGAGAGCATCATTAGAACTCAGGCTGAGACCACTACAAGCTCAGTGTCGGGGAGTCGGTAGCAGAGATATTATACAGTTGTCTAGCTCGGAGAGAGACTACGACGCCGTCATAATATAATCAACCTGTAGCCTGTGTGTCTCTCCCCACCCAATGTAATCATACGTCTCATGTCCATGTCACGCAAGATCATAACTAATACAGCAAGTTATATAATATCTAAGCAAAAGAATATGTCATAAAACCTGTAACCTATACAGAATCACCATGAATATCTCAGAAAGATTCTGTCTCATGAATAGTGTCAGGTGTCCTGGATATGACGTACTTGATAATGCAAGCACGAGAATGTATAGGGTATCAATATCCATGTCTAAGTGACGTTACTCAACTCCGCGTACGGTATTGGCACCCGAATATTAATCGGATGCTAAGTAATATCACATGGTCCTAGGTTAAGCATGTACAACATATTAATAAATTAAGACAATAATATGAAGCAGGTACTGCAAGTTTTGGCAAGGTACACTTTCCTGGGGTTCTGACTCCAACTGTAGCTCTGGTAGCAGTGGGATTTGCAGGTACTCCTCCAGTTGCTGAAATAGACATCACCATCAGATTTATAAGACATCAAATAGCTAGAAACGCCTGTCCTTGAGTCCAATTTGGACAAAGGGACAAAAATGACAGTTTTTGGTCAAAACGAGGTCTACACGTGGGTTGCTTCGCACCGAAAAATGTGTCAGAGATAATGTTCTCCAAATTCGTCAAACTTAGTGTCAACAAGTCCGGAATGATGATACGAACACAACGGAACATCTAGAACTGGATTCCGATGAGTCGATCACAAAATCGCCCGACAAGTGGAGCCATAGGGCCCACGATACGTGATTTTGTCAACGTTCTCAGAATCGAACCAAACTTGGGTCACAGGACCAGCATATTGCTACAAGTCCTATGGCATAAGTTTCTTTTCGATCCGACGTGTGTACACGAAGTTACAATAAGTTCTAGAACAGGGCCGATACGGGACATTGTCGACGGATACGTGTTGATTCCGGTGTGCACGCACATCCAAATCAACTTCCGCGAAATTCCACACGCCCGTATCAGCGGCGCACACCTTTCGGTGAAGTCCACACACAACCAAGTCGTCCCATTTGGCGGGGCGCACTCAGTTTCGGGGAAAGCAGGACAAATATTTTCCTGATTTTGGATCGCAGTTCGCGATCGCCACAGGACGCGACACACCGAGCGGGTTGTATGGGCATCGAGAGGGTCACGCAGGGTTCACGTCACAATAGACGGAACAAAAAATGGGGCAGCGAGGAGAGAGAAAGAACTACCTGAACAGGGTTCCGCAGAGGGCTAAAATGCGCGCTCTCGCGAGGCTACGCGACACGGTGGCTAGGGTTTCGGCCACTGTGCTGTGCTGCTGGGTCATCGGGGCTTCGCCGGAGGAGGAGGCAGCTCTGGTGGCGGCTGGAGCTGCTCGTCTTCGTTGTGGCGGCGCTGGAGGGGCTCGGCGGAGCTAGCGGGGGGGGCGAGGCGGCCGCTGCTGCTGCTGCTGCTGGAGATGGCCGAAGGAGAAGGGGCGGAGGCGGGGACTGGTTGCAGCAGGCGAGGGCGACGACGAGGGCGACGGCGGTGAGGGAAGAGAGCGGAGGATGGGGGTTTGGGGGCTGCGCTCGGGGAGACGACGGGGTGAGGCGGTGGGGTTGGCCAGGGACGATGGTGGCGGTGGCACTGTGGGGTTGACGGTGAGGTAGAGGTGGCGAGGAGATGGGTTTATATAGGAGGCGGTCCGGCGGGTAGGGAGGTGAACCGACTGGGGGAGGCGATGCGGCGGGCGGCCGTTCTGGCGGAGATGAAGGGGAATCGCTGCGGCGGCCGGCGATTACTGGCGGAGGGCGGCAGAGGCGAAGCGCCACGGTCGGGGGTTAGGGATTTAGGGATTACGGGTTAGCGGGTCCGGGTCGGGTCGGGCGGTGGATGGGATCCGACCTGATCCGATAGGCTAAGGGTGCGGGTTCGGATTTCGGTTTGGTTTGGTTCAAAAATAAACCGGGTTTATTTGGGTTTAATTAAAACTTAGTTTTTAGGTCTTTAAAAATGTTTCTGGGGTCCTTTAAATTCCAAGAAAATTATCCTATGTCTAATATTTTATTTTACACATAAAAATATTATTTTCATAATATTTTAATATTGATTAACATCATTTAAAATTTGTTTAAATCCAAATTACCTTGATTTTAATTAGTTAAAAATTTCAGAAAATTATAAAAAATTGATTTTAGAAATTCCTGAAAAATCAGGGGGTTTACAATCTACCCCCCTTAAGAGGATTGCATCCTCACAATCAAAGAATAACCGATCAACAGAGATGACACGGTTGCAAGCATTGTTTGAAGCACATCACGATCAAGGAGAATCAAGAATGAGGGTTTAAGCAAAAACACCTAGGGAATTATTTCCCTAAGCAATGGAAGTTATGCAATTTCCAGAGTGGAGGAAATTTAGAAAACTACAGTTTAGAGAAACTATATTATCAATTATAAAATATACTAGGTTATTAATTACTAGCAACATCAAAACTACCAGGTTAAGGCTAAGGTCACGAACCAATAGGCACGAGCTAAAGCAATACTAGACGAGATAGCTACGAAAACTTACGCGCATTAGCTACTCCACGAGTTTGCGCGTTCTCCAAGGTCATCGCCAGAGCTTGCCCGCGTCCTTGCAGTTGATTCCTCTGCTGCTGCTGAGCCTGCTGGAAGAGTAGTGCCTGGGATATCAAAGGTGGCCTCGGCTGATACCCTCCTGGAGGTGGTAGTATGACTCCTTTAACTCCCGTTTACGGTGCTCCCAATGCTGGATAGGCTGGACTCGGTACTAGTAAAGCTTGTTGGTTAACCATTGGTGCTCCTTCTCGACGCTCAAGGTATTCCCTCACTAAATACTGACTGGATCCGCAAGCTAAACATAATCCCATTTTGCGTCTGCACTCGTTCTCAATATGGCCTCGCTTGCGACAATATTGACAGACAGGTAGTGCCTGTGGAGATGCTACCGATGGCTGGTGCATGTGAGGTCTCTTTGCAGCTTCTTCCTGTGGTGCTCTGGCTGGTTCTGATGTGGAAGGCCGCTTCAGGCTGGTCTCTCTCCTGGTGACGCGCTTCATGCGTCGGGCTGCAGCAAGGACGTTCGAGTAAGATGTAGGTGCAAGGATCCAATTAGTTTCTGTAGCTCAAAGTTTAGTCCGTCGAAGAACTTCTCAGCCTTCTCTTCTTCTATCGGGATCAAGGTTGGGGCGAAGCGACTTAGACGAATAAATTCTGCGTTGTATTCTTCCATTGTCATACTGTCTTGAGTGAGGCGATTGAACTTGTCCCGAAGTTCTGATCGAGCGATAGCTGGAATGTACATCTCCTGAAAGAGTCTAGAAAACTCTTCCCAAGTGACTCGGTCTGGTCCGAGCCATGTCCCCTCAGATAGCCACCAGTGATGTGCATTGTCTGTCAACTACATTCTGACAGCAGTCATCCAACATTCCTGTCACGCCCCAGTCCCAAAATACCGAGGGACCAGACACGTGGCAATGGCCAGCAGTACGCACCGATGGACAAACCCAATTTAATGGATCCATCAGGGTATATTAAGCTATAAAATCAAGTCTACGACAACATGGCACAACTAATCACATCCATACAAGATATAAAATATGATCCACGGAATAAATAAGGAATGTAAATCATCAGCTAGTCTCAACAAAGTATTTCGGGGAACAACCCGATAAATATCTGATACAATGGTTCAACAGACCAGAATATAAATGACTGAAATAAATAATAAATACTGAGCATGAACATGGATGCTCAGGAGAAGTCTTCAGCTAACACCTCATCCTCGGATGGAGGCACAGCTCCTGGATCAGCTCCTGCTGCGGTCCCGTATACCTCGGGATAGATCTCGTCCTCAAATCCTGAGAACATAATCCATATCCAGGTCCTCAGAGGACATAGCAAGGTACAGAAAATATACAAGCCAAAATATAAGCAGTGCAGCAATAATAAGATAAATAGGGTAAATAAGTAACCATCTATGTGAAAATGCAAGTGAGAGCATCACGAATACTCAGGCTGAGCCACTACAAGCTCTGTGTCGGGGAGCCGGTAGCGGTAATAACCGGTAGTGGGTCTAGCTCTGCTCCGAGAGTCTATGACCTCTCAATAATAGTGGATGTATATATATATATGGAACAGCCTGTAGCCTGTGTGTCTCTCCCCACCCAATGTAACCACACATATCATGACCATAACGTCTCATGTCCATGTCAAGCGGGATCATAGCTAATGCAACAAGTCATACGATATCTAAGAATAAAATATCCATGTCAAGTCCTGTATCCTATACAGAATCACCACGAATATCTCAGGAAGATTCTGTCTCATGAGAAGTGTCAAGTGTCCTGGGTCAAAGTGTAAGCCCCCTGATTTTCAGAATTTTAATTTGGATTTCCCCCAATTTTTCTGTAATTTTCGGAAATTAAACCCTAGGCCTTTGTTGATTCCATGATTTTTAAGTGTGGTTATTTCATATTAAAATATTATGGAAATAATATTTTACGGTGTAAAACGGAAAATCGGACATAAGGTAATTTTCGGTGAATTTATTGGACTCCGAAATCATTTATAAAGCCCTAAAAACTATTAAATAAATAAACCGATGTAGAATTAAACCCGTGTCAACGTCCGACATCCCCATGAGAGCCGAAGCCAAGCCCAAGGAGCGTTGGCCTTGCCCAAATCCTAGGTCTAACCCTAGTCCAATTTCAGTTTGCATAAATACATATTTTTCCCTAAGTTTTCTCCACAAAGAATAAAGAGAAAAAGAAAATAAAAGAAAATCCCTAATTTCTAATTATCCCTAAATTTAAACCTAACCCTAACCCTAAGCCGCTTCCCCGCCGCCAGCGCTGGCCACGTCGCCGGAGACCCGTCCGCACCCTCCGGCCCGCACCCCTCGGCCCGTCTCCGCCTTCGGCGCCGCCTCCCTCGGCATCCTCCTCCTCCTCCGCCTTCATCCTCTCCCCCACGTTCTGCCTCGCCGTGCCAACCGCCACCCTTCGCCGCAGTCGACACCTCGACCCGCCCCCGACCTAACTTCCCTTCAGCAACCCTAGATCCGTCCCCTCCGCCTCCGTCAACCCACAGCACTCCGCCGTTTCCCTTCTCCCTCCCTGAAACCTAGCTGCTACTCTCCTCCTCCGCCGGCGTAGCCACCCGCAAAGCTCACCTCCGCCAGCTCCGTCCGGCGAGCTTTCCCCGAGCCCAGCCGAGCTTCCCCCTATCCGGCACCGCCCTGAGTTGCCGCCGCCTCCTCCAGTAACTCTCCGCCGAACCCAGGACCACCACGAGCCTGTTCCCTCCGTCCCTGTCGATGACCGGCCGCCCACAGCACCAGATCCGGCCGGCCTCCCCCACTGCAGCGCCGCCACCACCGGTCAGCACCGCCCTGCCGTGCCTCCTCCCTGCTGCGGCCTCGACTCATCCGGACCCCTCAACTCCCAACCACCGCTGCTTCGCCCAGCCGACCCCGATCTCGCCGCCAGAGCTCGACCGCAGTACCTCCACCGCCCAGCGCCTCTCCCGGCGAGCCCTCCGACGAGTCACCGACGGACACGAAGCAGGAACAGAAACCCTAAAACCTAGGGTGGACACAGGACTCGACACAGGACACTTCGCGTCGTGTCGGACACGAGATATCTCGATTTTTCATACCATATTCAGGTACCCGTAACTTCTTGCTCGTAGCTCGGATTTCAATTCCGTAAATTGTATCACGTAGCCTGTATGACCTTCTCGGTGCCCGTGCAAACCGCTCGGGGCATCGCGTCCTGTAGTGATCGCACACCGCGATCCAAAAATAGGAAAACCAACGCCCTGTTTCACCCCGGAACTGAGTACGCCCCGCCAAACGGGACGACTTGGTCGTGCGCGGTCTTTACAGAACTGTGCGCGACGTTGATACGGTCGTGTGGGATTTCGCAGAAGTCGATTCAGAGGTGCGTGCACCCCGAAATCAACGCGTATCCGCCGACGACACCCCGTATCCGTTCTTTCTGGAACACGCCGTAACTTTGTGTACACACGTCGGATCGAAACGAAACTTGCGCCATCGGACTCATAGCAATACGCTGGTCCTGTGACCCAAGTTTGGTTCGATTCTGAGAACGTTGACAAAATCGCGTATCGTGGGCCCCACAGGCTCCACTCGACGGGCGATTTTGAGAACGGCTCATCGGAATCCAATTCTGGAAGTTTCGTTGGGTTCGTATCATCGTTCCTGACCTGTTGACACTAAGTTTGACTGTTTTGGAGACCTTTGACCCTGACGTGCTTTTCGGTGCAAAGTGGCCCACATGTGGACCCCGCTTTGGCCCGGAAATGTCATTTTTGCCCTTGTGTCCAAATTGGACTCAAGGACAGGCGTTTTTAGCTATTTGATATTTTCTGAATCTAATGGTGATGTTTATTTCAGCAACCGGAGTAGTACCTGCAGATCACACTGAGACCAGAGCTACAGTTGGAGCCAGGACCCCAGGCAAGTGTACCTTGCCAAACCTTGCAGTTCTTGTTGCATATTTCCTTGCTTATTTATATTGTGGTGCATGCTTAACCTAGGACCGTGTGACGTACTTAGCGTCCGATTATCAGTCGGGTGCCGACACTGTACGCAGTGTTGAGTACTGTCATATAGAGATGGACATTCGTGACACTTTATTCTCGTACTTGTCTTATCAAGTACCATATGACCCAGGACACTTGACACTATTCATGAGACAGGATTTTCCTGAGATATTCGTGGTGATTCTGTATAGGATGCAGGACATGGACATTATATTCTTAGATACTTTATGACTTGTTGCATTAGCTATGATCCCGCTTGACATGGACATGAGACGTTATGGTCATGATATGCGTGATTACATTGGGTGGGGAGAGACACACAGGCTACAAGTTGATTTTATATATTATGACAGCGTCTCAGTCTTTCTCTGAGCTAGACGACTGCTGGCGTCTCAGTCTCACGCTGAGCTAGACGACCACATGATATCACTGCTACCGGCTCTCCGACACAGAGCTTGTAGTGGCTTCAGCCTGAGTTCTAGTGCTGCTCTCATATTGCATATCACTTAGATGGTTACATATTTACCCTATTGCTTTATTTATTTCATTATCTGCTGCCCTGCATTTATTTTGGCATGAGCTTTCTTGTACCTTGCTATGTCCCCTGAGGACCTGGATCCGGATTATGTCTCCAGATATTGCAGACGAGATCTACCCAGAGTTGTACAGTACAGGAGCATTAGCAGGATCAGAAGCAGGTGCCTACATTGGAGCAGTACCAGGATCAGAGGACGAGATCGTACCAGAGGACTTCTCCTGGGTATTGGTTTGAGATACTCATTTACTTCTGTTCCTATTTACGTTACTTCCAGTCTATTGTATTATTGTATTAGACTTGTTCTCGGATTGTTCTCCGAGACTCTTTATTGAGATATGCTAGATTATATTTACTTGCATTATTCTGGCATTTGATCTGTGATTATCTGTTGTGGATGAGATTAGTATAGACTGAGACATGTATTATTGGACCTGCTTATTGTTATATTACAGCTTAAGTATGCCCTGATGGATCCATTAAATTGGGTTGTCTATCGGTGCGTACTGCTGGCCATTATCACGCGTCTGGTCCCTCGGTATTTTGGGACTGGGGCGTGACATGGTTTTTGTGGTGGCCCATGCAGGTCAACGACTAAATTGTTCGGTTTTAACTTAGGGACCGAGCAAGCTTGCAATAAGAATAGTATAAGTTTTTAGGAATCTCATCCACTTGCTTGAAACGTTCTTGATATCTATATCAGATTCGAATTTAATTCTTGACTTACATCCTGCCTTGATTTCTGTACGCCTCTTATCGTTTATTTTGGTTGCAGAGTTATGGATTCATAAGCAAACGACGAGACACCTGCAATATCACCACGAGATGCTTTGGTAACCAATGAAGAGAAAGTAACACCAGTAGAAGAAGGTCAATCCGCTCAACAGCACAGTCAAGCGAATCAGCAAGATGACATTTCACCATCGACGCAATTGCCCGTAATTCCACCAGGGCAGGCCATGGACGGACAGCAGATGTTTCAAATGATCTATGCAATAATACAAGCTCAACAAGAGGCCTTGAGTCGCAGCCTAGCAGTCGCACTAGCGCAGGCAGATTTACCAGCACGACGACCAACGACGGGCTCTATTTTCGATTTCTGCCAGCTGAAGCCTCGTACCTTCTCAGACAAGGAGGAGCCCACAGAAGTTCATGAGTGGCTCACCAACACACGACATCAATTAGAAGCAACCGAGCTTCCAAGAGAACGTTGGATGACTGCCGTCAGAATGCAGTTGACGGACAATTCCCATCACTGGTGGCTATCTGAGGAGACACGGCTCGGACCAGACCGAGTCACTTGGGAAGAGTTCTCTAGACTTTTTCAGGAGATGTACATACCAGCCATCGCTCGATCAGAACTTCGCGACAAGTTCAATAGCCTTACTCAAGACAATCTGACAGTAGAAGAATACAACGCAGAATTTATTCGTCTAAGTCGCTTTGCCCCAACCCTGATCCCGACAGAAGAAGAGAAGGCCGAGAAGTTCTTCGACGGACTAAACATTGAGCTACAGAAACTGATCGGATCCGTCGCACCTACTTCTTACTCAGACGTTCTTGCTGCAGCCCGACGCATGGAGCTTGTCATCAGGAGAGAGACCAGTCTGAAGCGATCATCCACATCAGCACCCGCCGGAGCACCACAGGAAGAAGCTACAAAGAGACCTCACGTACATCAGCCATCAGAAGCATCTCCACAGTCTCTACCTATCTGTCAATATTGTCGCAAACGAGGCCATATTGAGGACGAGTGTAGACGAAAAAGAAAAGTATGTTTAGCTTGCGGATCCAGTCAGCATTCATTGAGAGAATGCCCCGAACGTCGAGATAGAGCACCAATGGTTAACCAACAAGAAGTACCAGTACCAAGGCCAGTCTATCCAGCATTGGGAGTACCACAGACGAGAGTTCAAGGAATCAGACCACCAGCCCCAGGAGGGAATCAGCCGAGGCCACCCTTGGCACCACAAGCAACACTCTTTCAGCAGGCTCAACAGCAGCAGAGGAATCAACTACAAGGACGTGAACAAGCTCCAGCGATGACTTTGGAAGACGCACAGACCCATGGAGTAGCTAATGCGCGTAATTCTTCGTAGTTTTCTGTTTCTAGATTTGTTTTATCTCGTGCCTATTGGTTCGTGACCTCAGACTTAACATATGTAATTTTGAACTTGCTTATAATTGATAACCGTAGAGATTATAGAGTCTTTTTGCGATTGTGCTTACTTTGTGTTGTTTTGTGAACTTGAATTAAGTTGTACCTTCTTTCATCATCATCTAGCGTACTTATATTTGTTGTACTACCTTGACTCATGCTACTATTTTATAGCCTAGTTTTTTAAGCTTATTCTTTATCGAGCTTGTTCATGACATATGTGTTATTGGGGCCTGATCCACCCCACTAATACAATTGTCTATTCAGAATCAGTGTATTACGGTCTGATCAACCTTAGTGCATTTTGATTCGCCCTTCGTAATACTACTATACGTGGATTGAGATATGTAGTGATTAGTAGACGAATATACTTGCCCTAGACATGTCTGAGCATATCGTATCAGTTACATAATTGTACTAATACGAGCACATGAATAAGGATTACCATAGGATTTCAATCCATAACTGTCTTGACAAATCCTATTTGAATTCGTTGAACGCCTTGATCCCGATACTTCTATTCTATTACCTCACCCTTGAACTCTTTATTTTTGATCTTCGTCTTCCCTTATATCAGAAAGACGAAACCTCATGCTTGGTGTAAGTTTGAGGTATAGACAGTACTAGATGTACCCCACAGGCCGGTCACATTGTTGATGACCCTTTTTATATGATTAAGGAATACCATAGGTGATATGTTTGGTGTTAAGGACTTGAGGATTCAAAAACATTATTAAATAAGTTGGGGCATAGCTTTGTTAGAGGTATAGCCTTAGATGAGAGATGGGTAAATTCTAAGTTGGGTAGAGACCGCAATGCTCACTTGAGAGGAATCCTTTAGACTGTACTCAAGTGAGATTGGATAGAGAGAACCCTACCCTATTTTAATTTCGAGGACGAAATTTTTATAAGTTGGGTAGATTGTAAGCCCCCTGATTTTCAGAATTTTAATTTGGATTTCCCCCAATTTTTCTGTAATTTTCGGAAATTAAACCCTAGGCCTTTGTTGATTCCGTGATTTTTAAGTGCGGTTATTTCATATTAAAATATTATGGAAATAATATTTTACGGTGTAAAACTGAAAATCGGACATAAGGTAATTTTCGGTGAATTTATTGGACTCCGGAATCATTTATAAAGCCCTAAAAACTATTAAATAAATAAACCGATGTAGAATTAAACCCGTGTCAACGCCCGACATCCCCATGAGAGCCGAAGCCAAGCCCAAGGAGCGTTGGCCTTGCCCAAATCCTAGGTCTAACCCTAGTCCAATTTCAGTTTGCATAAATACATATTTTTCCCTAAGTTTTCTCCACAAAGAATAAAGAGAAAAAGAAAATAAAAGAAAATCCCTAATTTCTAATTATCCCTAAATTTAAACCTAACCCTAACCCTAAGCCGCTTCCCCGCCGCCAGCGCTAGCCACGTCGCCGGAGACCCGTCCGCACCCTCCGGCCCGCACCCCTCGGCCCGTCTTCGCCTTCGGCGCTGCCTCCCTCGGCATCCTCCTCCTCCTCCGCCTTCATCCTCTCCCCCACGTTCTGCCTCGCCGTGCCACCCGCCACCCTCCGCCGCAGTCGACACCTCGACCCGCCCCCGACCTAACTTCCCTTCAGCAACCCTAGATCCGTCCCCTCCGCCTCCGTCAACCCACAGCACTCCACCGTTTCCCTTCTCCCTCCCTGAAACCTAGCTGCTACTCTCCTCCTCCGCCGGCGTAGCCACCCGCAGAGCTCACCTCCGCCAGCTCCGTCCGGCGAGCTTTCCCCGAGCCCAGCCGAGCTTCCCCCTATCCGGCACCACCCTGAGTTGCCGCCGCCTCTTCCAGTAACTCTCCGCCGAACCCAGGACCACCACGAGCCTGTTCCCTCCGTCCCTGTCGACGACCGGCCGCCCACAGCACCAGATCCGGTCGGCCTCCGCCACTGTAGCGCCGCCGCCACCGGTCAGCACCGCCCTGCCGTGCCTCCTCCCTGCTGCGGCCTCGACTCATCCGGACCCCTCAACTCCCAACCACCGCTGCTTCGCCCAGCCGACCCCGATCTCGCCGCCAGAGCTCGACCGCAGT
Source organism: Iris macrosiphon (assembly GCA_036927795.1). NCBI lineage: Eukaryota > Viridiplantae > Streptophyta > Magnoliopsida > Asparagales > Iridaceae > Iris > Iris macrosiphon. The sequence continues at coordinate 188,617,620 of JAYESA010000004.1, forward strand.
ACCTCCACCGCCCAGCGCCTCTCCCGGTGAGCCCTCCGACGAGTCACCGACGGACACGAAGCAGGAACAGAAACCCTAAAACCTAGGGTGGACACAGGACTCGACACAGGACACTTCGCGTCGTGTCGGACACGAGATATCTCGATTTTTCATACCATATTCAGGTACCCGTAACTTCTTGCTCGTAGCTCGGATTTCAATTCCGTAAATTGTATCGCGTAGCCTGTATGACCTTCTCGGTGCCCGTGCAAACCGCTCGGGGCATCGCGTCCTGTAGTGATCGCACACCGCGATCCAAAAATAGGAAAACCAACGCCCTGTTTCACCCCGGAACTGAGTACGCCCCGCCAAACGGGACGACTTGGTCGCGCGCGGTCTTTACAGAACTGTGCGCGACGTTGATATGGTCGTGTGGGATTTCGCAGAAGTCGATTCAGAGGTGCGTACACCCCGGAATCAACGCGTATCCGCCGACGACACCCCGTATCCGTTCTTTCTGGAACACGTCGTAACTTTGTGTACACAGGTCGGATCGAAACGAAACTTGCACCATCGGACTCGTAGCAATACGCTGGTCCTGTGACCCAAGTTTGGTTCGATTCTGAGAACGTTGACAAAATCGCGTATCGTGGGCCCCACAAGCTCCACTCGACGGGCAATTTTGAGAACGGCTCATCGGAATCCAATTCTGGAAGTTCCGTTGGGTTCGTATTATCGTTCCTGACCTGTTGACACTAAGTTTGACTGTTTTGGAGACCTTTGACCCTGACACGCTTTTCGGTGCAAAGTGGCCCACATGTGGACCCCGCTTTGGCCCGGAAATGTCATTTTTGCCCTTGTGTCCAAATTGGACTCAAGGACAGGCATTTTTAGCTATTTGATATTTTCTGAATCTAATGGTGATGTTTATTTTAGCAACCGGAGTAGTACCTGCAGATCACACTGAGACCAGAGCTACAGTTGGAGCCAGGACCCCAGGCAAGTGTACCTTGCCAAACCTTGCAGTTCTTGTTGCATATTTCCTTGCTTATTTATATTGTGGTGCATGCTTAACCTAGGACCGTGTGACGTACTTAGCGTCCGATTATCAGTCGGGTGCCGACACTGTACGCAGTGTTGGGTACTGTCATATAGAGATGGACATTCGTGACACTTTATTCTCGTACTTGTCTTATCAAGTACCATATGACCCAGGACACTTGACACTATTCATAAGACAGGATTTTCCCGAGATATTCGTGGTAATTCTGTATAGGATGCAGGACATGGACATTATATTCTTAGATACTTTATGACTTGTTGCATTAGCTATGATCCCGCTTGACATGGACATGAGACGTTATGGTCATGATATGCATGATTACATTGGGTGGGGAGAGACACACAGGCTACAGGTTGATTTTATATATTATGACAGCATCTCAGTCTTTCTCTGAGCTAGACGACTGCTGGCGTCTCAGTCTCAGTCTCACGCTGAGCTAGACGACCACATGATATCACTGCTACCGGCTCCCCGACACAGAGCTTGTAGTGGCTTCAGCCTGAGTTCTAGTGCTGCTCTCATATTGCATATCACTTAGATGGTTACATATTTACCCTATTGCTTTATTTATTTCATTATCTGCTGCCCTGCATTTATTTTGGCATGAGCTTTCTTGTACCTTGCTATGTCCCCTGAGGACCTGGATCCGGATTATGTCCCCAGATATTGTAGACGAGATCTACCCAGAGTTGTACAGTACAGGAGCATTAGCAGGATCAGAAGCAGGTGCCTACATTGGAGCAGTACCAGGATCAGAGGACGAGATCGTACCAGAGGACTTCTCCTGGGTATTGGTTTGAGATACTCATTTACTTCTGTTCCTATTTACGTTACTTCCAGTCTATTGCATTATTGTATTAGACTTGTTCTCGGATTGTTCTCCGAGACTCTTTATTGAGATATGCTAGATTATATTTACTTGCATTATTCTGGCATTTGATCTGTGATTATCTGTTGTGGATGAGATTAGTATAGACTGAGACATGTATTATTGGACCTGCTTATTGTTATATTACAGCTTAAGTATGCCCTGATGGATCCATTAAATTGGGTTGTCCATCGGTGCGTACTGCTGGCCATTATCACGCGTCTGGTCCCTCGGTATTTTAGGACTGGGGCGTGACACAAAGTGTACTTGATAAGACAAGTACGAGAATATAAAGTGTCACGAATGTCCATCTCTAGATGACCGTACCCAACACCGCGTACAGTGTTGGCACCCGACTAATAATCAGATGCTAAGTACGTCATACGGTCCTAGGTTAAGCATGCACAGCAATATAATGAAGCAAGGAAAATATATAACAATACTGCAGAGTTTGGCAAGGTACACTTGCCTGGGGTCCGAATACCAACAGCTGTCCCTAAATCAGTGGATCCTGTAGGTACTACTCCAAAAGCTGTAAAAAACATCACCAACAGTCTCAGAAGATATCAAATAGCTAGAAACGCCTGTCCTTACGTCCAATTTGGACACAGGGGCAAAAATAATATTTTTGGGCCAAAGCGGGGTCCATATGTGGGCCACTTTGCACCGAAAAGCGTGTCAGGGTCAAAGGTCTCCAAATTTCTCAAACTCAGTGTCAACAAGTCAGGAACGATGATACGAACCCAACGAAACTTCCAGAATTGAATTCCGATGAGCCGATCACAAAATTGCCCGTCAAGTGGAGCCTGTGGGGCCCACGATACGCGATTTTGTCAACGTTCTCAGAATTGGACCAAACTTTGGTCACTGGACCAGCGTATTACTACGAGTCCGATGGCACAAGTTTCGTCTCGATCTGACGTGTGTACACAAAGTTACAGCATCTTCCAGAATGGATGGATACGGGACGTTGTCGGCGGATACGCGTTGATTCCGGTGTGCACGCACATCCGAATCGACTTCTGCAAAATCTCACACGACCGTATCAACGTCACGCACGTTTCGGTAAAAACCGCGTGCAACCAAGTCATCCCGTTTGGCGGGGCACACTCAGTTCCGAGGTAAAAGAGGGTGTTGGTTTTCCTGTTTTTGGATCGCGGTGTACGATCACCACAGGACGCGATGCACCGAGCGGATTATACGGGCACCGAGAGGGTTATACAGTCTACGCGTTGTAACAGACGGAATCAAAAATGGAGTTACGAGGTAAGAGGAAACGTTACCTGAACAGGGCCCCGTGAATTTGTTTTTCACGTGTCCGTGCGTCAACTTCGTGTCCAGCGTCCTCTGTTGGATCCCGTTGCTCGCGTCCAGATTGAGGGCTCGTGTGTCCGCTGCTAAGGCTGTGTCCGGGGCTGGGTGGACTCGCCGGCGGAGGCAGGGTCGTCGAAGGCTGGGCTGCTGCCGTCGGTGGGTGGTCGAGTAGGGGTCTGAGGCGATCGTCAGGTTCAGGGGAGAGTACGACGGAGGGAGGGAGATGATGGGGAGTTGGGGTCTAGGTCGTGGGGAGATCGACGCCGGAGCGACCGAGGAGGAGTGAGATGCGGGGGAGGGAGATCTGGGAAGGAGGTCGACAGGCTGGCGGAGATGGGGGAGTCGGCCTGGGCGGTCGACGGCCTGGCGGAAAGGTCGGCGGATACAGCCGCTGTCGGGTCGGGGATGTCGACGGGTGATCGGAGCTATGGCTAGGTTGCGGAGGAAAGAGGAGATGACGGCGGGGGGTTCTGATCTAGGGTTTCCGAGGCTGGGCACGGAAGTCGAGAAGGTTTTATAGGCGGTCTACAGGAACTCCGGCAGGCTAGGGTTTCCATACGGGTTTCGGGTCTGGGTCGGGTTTGGCTAGGATCTGACCCGACCCGACCCAATAAGCTGGGTTAGTTCAGCCGGATTGGTTTATTCTGGTTTGGTTCGGTTTAAGTTGGGTTTGGCTCGGTTTATCAATCCAATAGTTCTTAGGGCTTAAAAGGCTACTCCGGAGTCCAATAAATTCATAGAAAAATACCCCATGTCCGGTTTTTTATTTTACACCATAAAATATTATTTTTATAATATTTTAACACCAATTAACAGTATTTAAAAATCCTTTGATCACAATTACCTTGGTTCTTCATCCAAAAAAATACTAAAAATTTGGGGGAAAATTGTATTTAAAATTATTCTGAAAATAGGGTGTTTAAAAATCTTCCCTCCTTAAAAGGATTGCGTCCTCGCAATCAAAGAATAAGCTACTAAAGAAAGAACTATAAAAATACAAGGTTGCTCAGGTACTAACTGCCTCCACAAATAAGTGGGGGTAACGCTGGCGCATACTATCTTCTCGTTCCCAAGTCGATTCGCCAGGAGAATGGTATTTCCATGCTACACGAACCAGTCTGATTGTCTGTCCTCGCAATATCTTCTCACTGACGTTGAGGATGCCAACTGGTTGTTCTTTATATCTCAAGCTTGGGCCTACTGCGATCTCTGAATGATCGACTACGTGACTTGGGTCGGTCACGTACCTTCGCAGCTGTGAGACGTGGAATACGTCATGCACTTCCTCTAAGGATGGTGGTAATACAAGACGATAAGCCACCTCACCAATGCGCTCTAGAATATCAAATGGCCCAATATACCTTGGGCTCAACTTGCCTCTGCTTCCGAATCTAATAGTACCTCGAGTGGACAAAATCCTCAAGAATACGTGCTCTCCTTCTTTGAACTCTAGGGGACGTCTGTGAGTATCAGCCCAATGCTTCTGTCTGTCCTGAGCTGGTCGAAGATGATTCTGAATCTGTTTTACCTTCTCTACTTCCTGCGTTACCAATTCTGGACCCAGTATTTGACGTTCACCAACGTCACTCCAACATATAGGCGATCTGTACTTCCTTCCGTATAATGCCTCGAATGGTGCCATCTGAATGCTGGCCTGATAACTGTTGTTGTAGGAAAACTCCACCAAGTGCAAATGATCTTCCCAAGATCCTCCAAAGTCTAGCATACACGATTGCAACATATCCTCCAAGATCTGAATGGTGCACTCCGACTGACCATCTGTCTGTGGATGGTAAGCTGTGCTGAATTTGAGTCTGGTGCCAAGAATCTCTTGCATGCTTCTCTAGAAATAAGATGTAAATCTCGAATCTCGATCCGATACGATACTAACCGGCACTCCATGTAATCTTACGATTTGTCGCATATACATATCGGCTAGTACCTCTGTGGACTGTCCAACTCTAAATGGCAAGAAGTGTGTCGATTTAGTGAGTCGATCCACAATAACCCATACTGCATCTCTTCCGCTGGGGCTCCTTGGAAATCCTGTGACAAAATCCATCATGATATGCTCCCACTTCCATTCTGGTATAGGAAGCGGCTGTAACATACCTGCAGTCCTCTGATGCTCGGCCTTTACTTGCTGACAGACTAAACATTTAGCCATAAATCTTACAATCTCCCTTTTCATTCCATGCCACCAATAATACTGTCTCAAGTCTCGGTATATCTTGGTTCCTCCTGGGTGAACAGAGTCATAGAGCTATGTGCTTCAGTCATTAATTCATGTCTCAATTCTCTATTTGGAACATACAGGCGATTCCCAAACCTCAATGTCCCATCTTTGTGTATGCGAAGTCCTGTCTGCATGCCTGCTTCTGTCCTCTCTTTGAGTCTTCGAAATCTAGCATCGGTGGGCAATGCCTCTTTAATTCTTTCCATAAGTGACGACTTATTCAAGATTAGCCAGCAAGCCACTCTGTCCTGGTAAAACAACCTCTATCTGAAGCTCCTGTAGATCTCTCAATAACTCGGGCTGCATCGTTAAGAAATAAGCCGTAGGCTTCCTGCTGAGAGCGTCTGCTACGACATTCGCCTTTCCTGGATGATACTGCAGATCTATATCAAAATCTACCATCAGTTCAAGCCAACGTCTCTGTCTCATGTTAAGCTCCTTCTGAGTATATACATACTTCAGACTCTTATGATCTGTAAAGATGTCTACCTTTTTCCCATAAAGGTAGTGCCTCCAAATCTTTAATGCAAATATAACTGCTGCTAACTCCAGATCGTGAGTTGGGTAGTTCTTCTCGTGGACTTTCAACTGTCTCGATGCATAAGCAATGACTTTGCCATGTTGCATTAAAACACATCCTAATCCACTACCTGATGCATCACTGTAAACAAAAAAACCTCCTGACCCTGAAGGAAGAGTCAAGACAGATGTTGTTGTTAATCTTCTCTTCAATTCTTCAAAAGCATTTTGGCAGTCTTCTGTCCATATAAACTTCTGGTCTTTACATGTCAGCTTCGTCATCGGTTCTGCAATCCTTGAGAAATTTTCTACAAACCATCGGTAATATCCCGCAAGTCCGAGAAAACTTCTCACCTCTACAACTGATGTGGGTGTAGGCCAAGTCTCTATTACCGCAACTTTCTCTGGATCAACTAAAGTCCTTCTCCTGAGATGATATATCCCAAGAAAGGTACTTTGTCCATACAAAACTCACACTTACTGAGTTTGGCATATAACTTCTCCTGCCTCAAGGTCTCTAACACGATTCTGAGATGCTCCTCGTGCTCTTCGTGGCTCTTGGAATATATGAGGATGTCATCAATGAACACAACCACAAATTTATCCAAGAACTGATGAAAGACTATGTTCATTAAACTCATAAACACTGCTGGCGCGTTGTTTAAACCAAACGGCATTACCAAGAACTCATAATGTCCATACTTGGTCCTGAAAGCTGTCTTCGGTATGTCTTCCTTTCTTACTTTGATATGATGATAGCCGGATCTCAGGTCAATCTTCGAGAATACCCTTGCACCACTCAATTGATCGAATAGATCATCAATGCATGGTAAGGGATACCTGTTCTTGATGGTCACAGCATTTAGTGCCCTGTAGTCTATGCACAACCGTACTGTTCCATCCTTCTTTGGCATAAATAATATGGGTGCCCCCAAGGTGAAATACTAGGCCGGATAAAACCCTTCTCCAGAAGATCATCAACCTGTTCCTTCAACTCCACTAACTCCTTAGGTGCTAGCCGATATACTGATGAAGTGATAGGCTCTGCTCCTGGAGTTAAGTCTATTGTGAACTCTATTTCCCGATCAGGCGGTAAACCTGGAAGATCATTAGGAAATATATCCACAAATTCTGATATGACTCTTGGGTAACCTGTCTCCTCTTCTACAGATAGTACCCTAAGAGTAGGCTGAACTCCTTGCTCTACTGCTCCTCGAAGAAACTCAAATTCTGGATGTCCAGGCGGTCTAAATATAACCCGTCCAAGTCGGCAATCAAGAGTCGCATGGTACTGACTTAACCAGTCCATACCAAGTACAATATCATAATCCGGCATGGAAAATATCAGAAATTGAGCTCGCATTTCTCTTCCACCAACTACTACAGAACATGATCTACAGACGTCACTAACCGGAATAATTCCACCTCCCGTAAGAATTCTCTTCATCTTCGGAAGGGGTGCGGTAGCTACTCTATGGGTGGCTACAAAGCTAGCTGCTATAAATGAATGCGATGCTCCAGAATCAAATAAAGCTACAGCTGGTAATGAAGCTACTAAAATAGTACCTGCGATGACCTTGCCTGCAGTAGCTTCCTCCTCAACAGCTAATGTGAATGCCTGTCCTCGTCCCTGTGCTGGACCTCTCTGCTGCTGAGTCTGCTGAAATAGGGCTGCCTGTGGTGCCAGGGGTGGTCTCTGCTGATTTCCTCCTGGGGCTGGTGGTCTGACGCCTCCAACTCCTGTCTGATGTGCTCCTACTGCTGGATAAGCTGGTCGTGGTGCAGGTAAAGCTAGTCTCGGTGCTCCGTCTTTGCGTTCAGAACAGTCCCTGGAAAAATTCTGGTTGGATCCGCAGCTCAGACATAGTCCCAACTTACGCCTGCATTCTCTCTCAATGTGTCCTACCTTGCCGCAGTGGTGACAAGTAGGAAGAGGTATGTCCCTATGTGCTGTCCTCTCTGGCATACTCCTTTGGGACTGTTTTGCTGAATCCCCATGTGCTGTCTTGGATGGTGCTGAGGTGATGGGCCTCTTCAGATTCGACTCCCTTCTAGTGACGCGCTCCATGCGTCGCGCTGCTGCAAGGACGTCGGTATAAGATGTAGGTACGACCGAGCCAATCAATCTCTGGAGCTCGAACTTTAGTCCATCAAAGAACTTCTCAGCTTTCTCTTCCTCTGTCGAGATCAAGGTTGGGGCAAAGCAACTTAGGCGAATAAATGCTGCGTTGTATTCTTCCACTGTCATATTGCCTTGGATAAGGCGGTTGAACTTGTCTCTGAGCTCTGACCGTGCTACTGCTGGAATATAAATTTCTTGGAAGAGTCTGGAAAACTCTTCCCATGTGACTCGGTCCTGTCCGAGCCTCCTTTCTTCTGCTAACCACCAGTGATGTGCATTTTCAGTTAACTGCATTCTGACTGCAGTCATCCATTTCTCTCTTGGAAGTTCAGCAGCTTCCAACTGATGATGTATGTTTGTGAGCCATTCATGAACTTCTGTTGGCCCCTCTTTACCAGAAAATGTACGAGGCTTAAGATGACGAAAATCGGTGATAGATCCCGTCGCTGATAGCGTCGTTGGTGGATTTTCTTGTTCCAATGCGGATACCAGGCTGGTTCTCAGATACTCTGCCTCTTGCTGAATCTGCTGCTGGGCTTGCATCATGGCATACATCATCTGGAACATCTGTTGCCCGTCCATGGCTTGTCCGGGCGGGAAAACTGGCATCTGTGGAGTGAACTGTGGTAGAGGTGGGATGTCATCTCTCCGGAACCTTGGATTAGGCTGGCCGGTTTGATCGCTCTGCGATGTTTGTCCTCCGATCCCTGGTATCACTCCGTCTATATAAGTAACCACAGCGTCGTGTGGCGTATCCAAAGGAATCTCGTCTCCATTCATGGGATCCATTTCTCTACAACCAAAAGATAAACTGTAAGAACGCTCAGAGGAATCAAACAGGATGCAAATCAAGTAACAATTTCGAGTTCGATATAGAGTTCAATAATGGTTTACATAATGGATGAGATCCTATAATTTATCCTATCCTTAGGGCAGGCTGGTTCGGTCCCTAAGTTAAAACCGAACAATTTAGTCGTAGACCTGCATGGGCCACCACAAAAATCATGTCACGCCCCAATCCCAAAATACCGAGGGACCAGACACGTGGCAATGGCCAGCAGTACTCACCGATGGACAAACCCAATTTAATGGATCCATCAGGGCATACTTAAGCTGTAAAATCAAGTCTACGACAACATGGCACAACTAATCTCATCCACACAAGATATAAAATATGATCCACAGAATAAATAAGGAATATAAATTATCAACTAGTCTCAACAAAGTGCTTCGGGGAACAACCCGATAAATATCTGATATAATGGTTCAACAGACCAGAATATAAATGACTGAAATAAATAATAAATACTGAGCATGAACATGGATGCTCAGGAGAAGTCTTCGGCTAACACCTCATCCTCGGATGGCGGTACAGCTCCTGGATCAGCTCCTGCTGCGGTCCCGTATACCTCGGGATAGATCTCGTCCTCAAATCCTGGGGACATAATCCATATCCAGGTCCTCAGGGGACATAGCAAGGTACAGAAAATATACAAGCCAAAATATAAGCAGTGCAGTAATAATGAGATAAATAGGGTAAATAAGTAACCATCTATGTGAAAATGCAAGTGAGAGCATCACGAGTACTCAGGCTGAGCCACTACAAGCTCTGTGTCGGGGAGCCGGTAGCGGTAATAACCGGTAGTGGGTCTAGCTCTGCTCCGAGAGTCTACGACCTCTCAATAATAGTGGATATATATATATATATGGAACAGCCTGTAGCCTGTGTGTCTCTCTCCACCCAATGTAACCACGCATATCATGACCATAACGTCTCATGTCCATGTCAAGCGGGATCATAGCTAATGCAATAAGTCATACGATATCTAAGAATAAAATATCCATGTCAAGTCCTGTATCCTATACAGAATCACCACAAATATCTCGGGAAGATCCTGTCTCATGAGAAGTGTCAAGTGTCCTGGGTCAAAGTGTACTTGATAAGACAAGTACGAGAATATAAAGTGTCACGAATGTCCATCTCTAGATGACCGTACCCAACACCGCGTACAGTGTTGGCACCCGACTAATAATCGAACGCTAAGTACGTCACACGGTTCTAGGTTAAGCATGCACAGTAATATAATGAAGCAAGGAAAATATATAACAATACTGCAAAGTTTGGCAAGGTACACTTGCCTGGGGTCCGAATACCAATATATGTTCCTAAATCAGTAGATCATGTAGGTACTACTCCAAAAGCTGTAACAAACATCACCAACAGACTCAGAAGATATCAAATAGCTAGAAACGCCTGTCCTTACGTCCAATTTGGACACAGGGGCAAAAATGACATTTTTGGGCCAAAGTAGGGTCCATATGCGGGCCACTTTATACCGAAAAGCGTGTCAGGGTCAAAGGTCTCCAAATTTCTCAAACTCAGTGTCAACAAGTCAGGAATGATGATACGAACCCAACAGAACTTCCAGAATTGAATTCCGATGAGCCGATCACAAAATCGCCCGTCAAGTGGAGCTTGTGGGGCCCACGATACGCGATTTTGTCAACATTCTCAGAATCGGACCAAACTTGGGTCACAGGACCAGCGTATTGTTACAGGTCCGATGGCATAAGTTTTTTCTCGATCCGACGTGTGTACACAAAGTTACAGCATCTTCCAGAATGGACGGATACGGGGCGTTGTCGGCGGATACGCGTTGATTCCGGTGTGCACGCACATCCGAATCGACTTCTGTGAAATCCCACACGACCGTATCAACGTCACGCACGTTTAGGTAAAGACCGCGTGCGACCAAGTCATCCCGTTTGGCGGGGCGCACTCAGTTCCAGGGTAAAACAGGGCGTTGGTTTTCCTGTTTTTGGATCGCGGTGTACGATCACCACAGGACGCGATGCACCGAGCGAATTGCACGGACACCGAGAGGGTTATACAGTCTACGCGTTGCAACAGACGGAATCGAAAATGGAGTTACGAGGTGAGAGGAAACGTTACCTGAACAGGGCCCCGTGAATCTGTTTTTACGTGTCCGTGCGTCAACTTCGTGTCCAGCGTCCCTTGTTGGATCCCGTTGCTCGCGTCCAGATTGAGGGCTCATGTATCCGCTGCTAAGGCTGTGTCCGGGGCTGGGTGGACTCGCCGGCGGAGGCAAGGTCGTCGAAGGCTGGGCTGCTGCAGTCGGTGGGTGGTCGAGTAGGGGTCTGAGGCGGTCGTCGGGTTCAGGGGAGAGTACGGCGGAGGAAGGGAGATGATGGGGAGTCGGGGTCTAGGTCATGGGAAGATCGACACCGGAGCGGCTGAGGAGGAGTGAGAAGCGAGGGAGGGAGATCTGGGAAGGAGGTCGACAGCCTGGCGGAGATGGGGGAGTCGGGCTGGGCGGTCGACGGCCTGGCGAAAAGGTCGGCGGATACAGCCGCTGTCGGGTCGGGGAGGAAGGGGATGTCGACGGGTGATCGGAGCTACGGCTAGGTTGCGGGGGAAAGAGGAGATGACGGCGGGGGGTTCTGATCTAGGGTTTCTGAGGCTGGGCACGGAAGTCGAGAAGGTTTTATAAGCAGTCTACAGGAACTCCGGCAGGCTAGGGTTTCCACACGGGTTTCGGGTCTGGGTCGGGTTTGGCTTGGATCTGACCCGACCCGACCCGACCCAATAAGCTGGGTTAGTTCAGCCGGATTGGTTTATTCTGGTTTGGTTCGGTTTAAGTTGGGTTTGGCTCGGTTTATCATTCCAATAGTTCTTAGGGCTTAAAACGCTACTCCGGAGTCCAATAAATTCACAAAAAAATACTCCATGTCCGGTTTTCTATTTTATACCATAAAATATTATTTCCATAATATTTTAACACCAATTAACAACATTTAAAAATCCTTTGATCACAATTACCTTGGTTCTTCATCCAGAAAAATACCAAAAGTTTGGGGAAAATTGTATTTAAAATTATTCTGAAAATAAGGTGTTTACAGTTCCCTTGGAAGCTCATCTGCTTCTAATTGATGTTGAGTGTTGGTGAGCCACTCATGAACTTCAGTGGGCTCCCCCTTGCCTGAGAAGGTACGAGGCTTCAGCTGGCGGAAATCGGTGATAGAGCCCGTAGTTGGCCGTCGTGCTGGTAGATTCGCCTGCTCCAGTCCGATTGATAGGCTGTGACTCAAAGCCTCTTGTTGAGCTTGCATTATTGCATAGATCATTTGAAACATCTGCTGCCCGTCCATAGCCTGCCCTTGTGGAAATACGAGCATTGGTGGAGTAAACTACTGCGGTGGTGCGATGTTATCTTGTTGGATTCTCGAGGCATGCTGATTTGCTTGATTGTGTTGTTGTGCTGATTGACCTTCTCCTACTGGTGTTACTTTCTCTTTGTTGGTTACTACAGCATCTCGTGGTGATCTTGCAGAAGTCTCATCGTTTGCTCTTGGATCTATTACTCTACATCCAAAATAAACAATAAGAGGCGTACAGGAATCAAGGCAGGATGCAAGTCAAGAAATAAATTAGAATCCGATATAGATGTCAAGAACGATTCAAGCAAGTGGATGAGATTCTAAAAACTTAACTTATTCTTATTGCAGGCTTGCTCGGTCCCTAAGTTGAAGCCGAAGCAATTTAGTCATTGACCTGCATGGGCCACCACAAAAACCATGTCACGCCCCAGTCCTAAAATATCGAGGGACTAGACATGTGGCAATGCCCAGCAGCAAACACCGATGGGCAAACCCAATTTAATGGACCCATCAAGATGTACTTAAGCTGTAGTACAACAATAAGGGTCTAAATATACTAATCTCATCCACAAAAATGAATACAACAATATCAGAATCATAAAGCAAGATCAATCTCAATAAAACATGAACTTGGGAAATAACCCGATAATGAGTCTGATACAATAGTCAAGATACATAAATAAAGATAACAACAGCAAATACTGAGTATGGATAAAGCATATACTCAGAAGATATCCTCGGTGATCACTCGTCTACTGGATCTGGTACTGCTCCAGTGCCTGCTCCTGTTCCTGCTCCTACTAATGCTCTTGTCCCGTATACCTCGGGGTAGATCTCTTCTGCTATACCTGGGGACATAATCCTGATCCAGGTCCTCGGGGGATATAGCAAGGTACAAAATAACTCAAGCCATAAATAATGCAGTGCAGCAATAAATGAATCAATAGGGTAAACTATATAACCAGCTAAGTGATATGCAAGATGAGAGCATCACTAGAACTCAGGCTGAGACCACTACACGCTCAGTGTCGGGGAGCCGGTAGCAGAGATATCATGCAGTTGTCTAGATCGGAGAGAGACTACGACGCTTTCATAATATAATCAACCTGTAGCCTGTGTGTCTCTCCCCACCCAATGTAATCATACGTCTCATGTCCACAATATCTCATGTCCATGTCACGCAAGATCATAACTAATGCAGCAAGTCATATAATATCTAAGCAAAAGAATATGTCATGAAACCTGTAACCTATACAGAATCACCATGAATATCTCAGAAAGATTCTGTCTCATGAATAGTATCAGGTGTCCTCGGTATGACGTACTTGATAATGCAAGCACGAGAATGTATAGGATCTCGATATCCATGTCTAGGTGACGTTACTCAACTCCGCGTACGGTGTTGGCACCCGAATATTAATCGGACGCTAAGTAATATCACACGGTCCTAGGTTAAGCATGTACAATATATTAATAAATCAAGACAATAATATGAAGCAGGTACTACAAGTTTTGGCAAGGTACACTTGCCTAGGGTTCTGACTCCAACTGTAGCTCTGGTAGCAGTAGGATTTGCAGGTACTCCTCCGGTTGCTGAAATAGACATCACCATCAGATTCAGAAGACATCAAATAGCTAGAAACGCCTGTCCTTGAGTCCAATTTGGACACAGGGGCAAAAATGACAGTTTTTGGTCAAAGCGAGGTCTACACGTGGGTCGCTTCGTACCGAAAAACGTGTCAGAGATAATATTCTCCAAATTCGTCAAACTTAGTGTCAATAAGTCCGAAATAATGATACGAACCCAAGGAACGTCCAGAACTGGATTCCGATGAGGCGATCACAAAATCGCCCGTCAAGTGGAGCCGTGGGGCCCACGATACGTAATTTTGTCAACGTTCTCAGAATCGAACCAAACTTGGGTCACGGGACTAGCGTATTGCTACGAGTCCGATGGTGCAAGTTTCGTTTTGATCCGATATGTGTACATGAAGTTACAACAAGTTCTAGAATAGGGCTAATACGGGACGTTGTCGACGGATACGCGTTGATTCCGGTGTGCACGCACATCCAAATCAACTTTCGCAAAATCTCACACGCCCGTATCAACGGCGCACACCTTTTGGTAAAGTCCGCACACAACCAAGTCGTCCCGTTTGGCGGGGCACACTCAGTTCCGGGAAAAAGCAGGGCTAATATTTTCCTGATTTTGGGTCGTTGTTCGCGATCGCCACAGGAAGCGACACACCGAGCGGGTTGCACGGACATCGAGAGGGTCACGCAGGGTTCCCGTCACAACAGACAGAACGGAAAATGGGGCAGCGAGGAGAGAGAAAGAACTACCTGAACAGGGTTCCGTAGAGGGCTGAAACGCGCGCTCTTGCGAGGCTACGCGACACGGTGACTAGGGTTTCGGCCACTGTGCTGTGCTGCTGGGTCACCGGGGCTTCGCCGGAGGAGGAGGCGGCTCTGGTGGCCGCCGGAGTTGCTCGTCTTCGTCATGGCGGCGCTGGAGGGGCTCGGCGGAGCTCGCTGGGGGGCCGAGGCCGCCGCTGCTGCTGCTGTTGTCACGCCCCAGTCCCAAAATATCGAGGGACTAGACACGTGGCAATGGCCAGCAGCACACACCGATGGACAAACCCAATTTAATGGATCCATCGGGGTGTACTTAAGCTGTAATACAATTATAATGGTCTAAATATACTAATCCCATCCACAGAAATGAATACAACAATATCAGAATCATAAAGCAAGATCAATCTCAATATAACATAAACTCGGGGAAATAACCCGATAATGAGTCTGATACATCTGTCAAGATACAAGAATAAAGATAACCATAGCAAATACTGAGTATGGGTAAAGACTATACCCAGAAGATACCCTCGGTGATCTCGTCTACTGGATCTGGTACTGCTCCAGTGCCTGCTCCTGCTTCTGCTCCTGCTAATGCTCATCTCCCGTGTAACTCGGGGTCGATCTCGTCTGCTAATCCTGGGGACATAGCCCGGTATCCAGGTCCTCAGGGGACATAACAAGGTACAGAAGATATAAGCCAAAATGCAGTGTAATAGTAAATGAAATAAATAGGGTAAACTATATAACCAACTAAGTGATATGCAAGTGAGAGTTTTAGTCATACTCGGGCTGAGACTACTACAGGATCAGTGTCGGAGAAACCTATAGCAGTATTTTCTCGAAGGGCCAGAACTTGTGCCAAGATCTATACCAGAAACTAAGACACCTCTAGATGATAATATATATAATATAATCAGCCTTTGATATGGTAATACTCTCCCCACCCAATGTAATCACACGTCTCATGTCCATGACACGCAAGATCATATCTAATGCAACAAGTCATAATAAAATCTAAGCATGTATAATATAAATGTCATAGTCCTGTATCCTATGCAGAATCATCATGAATATCTCAAGAAGATTCCGTCTTATGAATAGTGTCAAGTGTCCTGGGTATAGTGTACTTGATAAGACAAGTACGAGAATATAAAGGGTCACGGTATCCATCTCTAGGTGGCATTACACAACTCCGCGTACGGTATTGGCACCCGACTATTAATCGGACGCTAAGTAAGTCACACGGTCCTAGGTCAAGCATGTACAATAATATATATATATATATATATATATATATATATATATATATATATATATATATATATATATATATATAAGTCAAGGAAATAAGTAACAAGAACAACAATATTGACAAGGTACACTTGCTTGGGGTTTGAATACCAACAACTGTCCCTGTATCAGTGGAACCTGCAGGTACTCCTCCGAAAGCTAAAATAAATATCACCAACAGTCTCAGAAAATATCAAATAGCTAGAAACGCCTGTCCTTAAGTCCAATTTGGACACAGGGGCGAAAATAACAGTTTTTGGTCATAGCGGGGTCCACATATGGGTCGCTTTGCACCAAAAAATGTATCAGGGTCAAAGGTCTCCAAATTCATCAAACTTAGTGTCAACAAGTCCAGAATGATGATACAAACCCAACAGAACTTACAGAATTGGATTCCGATGAGCCGATCACAAAATCGCCTGTCAAGTGGAGCCGCGGGGCCCACGATACGCAATTTTGTCAACGTTCTCAGAATCGAACCAAACTTGGGTCACAGGACCAGCGTATTGTTATGAGTCCGATGGCGCAAGTTTCGTTTCGATCCGACGTGTGTACACAAAGTTACAACGTGTTCCAGAACAGGCGGATACGGGACGTTATCGACGGATACGCGTTGATTTCGATGTGCACGCACATCCAAATCAACTTCTGGAAAATCCCACATGTACGTATCAACAGCGCGCACGTTTCGGTGAAGACCGTGTGCGACCAAGTCGTCCCGTTTGGCGGGGCGCACTCAGTTCCGGGGTGAAACTGAGCATTGTTTTTCCTGTTTTTGGATCGCGGTTTGCGATCACCACAGGATGCGACGCACCGAGCGGGTTGCACGGACATCGAGGGGGTCACACAGTCTATGCGTCACAACTGACGGAATAGAAAATGGGGCACCGAGGAGAAAGAACGGGTTACCTGAACAGGGCTCCGTGAAGACCGATTTCTCGTATCGGTGAGTCGACGCGACACAGCGGGACACCGTGTCCGGGTACTGTTCAGATCTAGGGTTTCGATGTCTCGTTGGTGCTGGCCGGAGGAGCTCGCCGGGGGAGGGTCTGCTCGTCGGAGGCTGCTCAGGCGGAGAGGAGCGGGTCTCCGGTAGGTCGTCGAGGCGGCTAGGGCATCGAGGCGGAGGGGATGAAGCCGAGGGGGTCGTCGTCGAGGGCTGTTAGGGCGGGCACGGCGGCTAGGGGTCTGGGTCGAGCGGGGCGCTGCAGGTCGGGGACGAGAGGGGGACGGCGAGTGGTGGTCGAGGCTGTGGGGGTCCGTCGGGAGGGATGGTGGTGAGGGAAGGCGGCTAGGGTGGCGAGGCGGTTCTGCGGGGTGAGGGGAAGAGGGTCAGGCGGAGGAGGAAGTCGAGGGTGGATGGGGAAAGGTGGAGCTGGGTGTCGAGGGGGTTTCGACGGTGGAGGTTCGAGGCGGGGGCGCTGCGGGTCGGGGAAAGGCGGAGGACAGGGGAAAGTCATCAGAGACGAAGGGGCTGTGGGGTGGATACGGTGGCTAGGGTAGAGGAGGGAAGGCGGTCGGGCTGTGGGTCGGGGTCGGGGCTCGTGGCGAAGGAAGGAGGATGGAAGGCGGAGACGGTCGAGGCGGAGTGGAGATACAGCGGCAGAGATGGCTAGGGTTCCGGCGAGCTAGGGGATTATTATAGGGGTCGCCGCCGCGTCGTAATCGGATTAGGTTTAGGGTTCCGATTAAGATTTGGGTTACGGGTCCGGGTCGGGTCAGCGGGTCGGGCGGCGGATTCGGCCCGATCCGCTAAGGCTAGGGTGCGGGTTTGGGTCTGCGGGTTTCGGGTCGGATTTAGATCCGACCCGACCCGATAAGGCTGGGTTCAGTTCAGTTGAACCGGGTCTGAGTTGGTTTGGTTTATTTTGGAAATAAACCCGGTTTATTTCAGGGTTTATTTCGGTTTATTAATACATTAGTTTTTAGGGCTTTAAAAATATTTTCGGAGTCCAATAAATTCCCAGAAAATTACCCTATGTCTAGTTTTTTATTTTACACCATAAAATATTATTTTTATAATATTTTAATATTAATTAACATCTTTTAAAAATTATTTAATCATAAAATACCTTAGTTTTAATTTCAGAAAATTCCAAAAAATTACAGAAAAATATGAAAAATCCAAATTAAAAAATTTTGAAAATTAGGGGGTTACAGCTGCTGCTGCTGGAGACGGCCGTAGGAGAAGGGGCGGAGGCAGCGGAGGCAGGGACTGGTGGCAGCGGGCGAGGGCGACGACGAGGGCGGCGGCGGCGAGGGGAGAGAGCGGAGGACGGGGGTTTGGGGGCTGCGCTCGGGGAGACGACGGGGTGAGGCGGTGGGGTTGGCCGGGGACGATGGTGGCGGTGGCACTGTGGGGTTGACGGTGAGGCGGAGGTTGCAAGGAGATGGGTTTTTATAGGAGGCGGTCCGGCGGGTAGGGAGGTGAACCGGCTGGGGGTGGCGATGCGGCGGGCGGCCGTTCTGGCGGAGATGAAGGGGAATCGCTGCGGCGGCCGGCGATTACTGGCGGAGGGCGGCGGAGGCGAAGCGCCACGGTCGGGGGTTAGGGATTTAAGGATTACGGGTTAGTGGGTCCGGGTCGGGTCGGGCGGTGGATGGGATCCGACCCGATCCGATAGGCTAAGGGTGCGGGTTTGGGTTTCGGGTCGGGTTTAAATCCGACCCGACCCGCTAGGGTTAGGGTTAGTTTAGGCTCTGGTTCAGCATGGTTCAGTTCGGTTTGGTTCACAAATAAACCGGGTTTATTTGGGTTTAATTAAAACTTAGTTTTTAGGTCTTTAAAAATATTTCCGGGGTCCATTAAATTCCAGAAAAATTACCCTATGTCTAATATTTTATTTTACACATAAAAATAGTATTTTCATAATATTTTAATATTGATTAACATCATTTAAAATTTGTTTAAATCTAAATTATCTTGATTTTAATTAGTTAAAAAATTTTGAAAATTCCAGAAAATTGTGAAAAATTAATTTTAGAAATTTCTGAAAAATTAGGGGGTTTACATCAACCTCCGCCATATTCTCATCTGTCTTCATGGTTCCGTCAGTAGGAGGAACGTTGGACGAGGGAGTAGTCTCAGGCCTGGAACTACTCGTCCCAGGAATGCTGCCACATAACATCGTCGCAGTCGGAGATGTAAGTGGTCAATATACTGGAGTACTTGGAGACAAGGATGCAGAACCAACAGTAGGTAGTACCGAAGGAGCACTCCGTCTACCTCAGGACCTGCCGAACGCTCCGCGTCGTCCTGTCATACTTGATAACAACATATGATGATATAACAAATAAACAAATATATAGTACATTCTATAGTCAAAGTGTTATGCATATCTCACAGCATTAATAGAATTGCACAGTAAATAACTAGTAGTGTCACAAGTCTAAATGGATAGTACATTCTACAGTCAAAATATAATACATGTCACAAGTCCAAATAGATTTATTTTATTTTCAATCATCTTCAGAAAATCTATCTTGTTCGCCTTCCTCGTCCTCCTCTTCCTCTTCCTCTTCCTCTTCCTCCTCATCTTCACTTTCATCTACTTCGTCTTCGTCTTCGTCGTTCTCTTCGGATAACTCTACCTCTTCTGCACTATTAGTCGTGTAATGAGTAACTTTCGTTGAGTCCATATCTACAATATTTGTTATAAGAGGTAGCTCGTCCTCCTGATAAGTTATTTTGTCAACGTCAAAGGTATTTCTAGCTTTAGTCTTGCATACTGCCTACAAATCCTACCTCGTTGTCCCCCGTCTAGGATAAGTTGTGAAGTACACGAGGTGAGCCTGACTTGATAGGACAAATGGTTTGTAGCCTTGATATCTACGCTTGTAGTTTATATCCACAAGACCATGCTTGTCAATTTTCCAACCTTGATCTTGAATCGGATCGAACCATTCACGCCGGAAGGGAGGAGCCGTGTGGGAGGGGGCACTCGGGGGGTGGGGAGCCGGAGTAGGGGGGCTTGAGGGAGCCGGGGGGGTAGGGACGGGGGGAGGAGGAGGACGCAAGAGGGGGGTACTTCGCCGGAGGGGAGGAAGAGGGGGGGTTTCAAAATTTTGGGAAGGGGATCGACAAATGGGGGAAAATAAAATCCTAAACCCTATATTAAAAAGTTTAGTGACGTCATCAATGGACGTCACTAAACGTCGCTAAACGTCATCAATAAACGTCGCTAAACGTCGTTAATTAAAAAGTTTGCAACGTTGGCGACGTCGCTAAAACCGTCGCTAAAATCGAAAAAAATAACGTCGGTAAATACGTCGCTAAACCAAAAACTCAACGACATTTAGCGGCGTTAAAGAAGCTTATAGCGACTATTCTTTAAAAAATCGAAGTATAGTCGCTAAACGTCGCTATGTGTCGCTAACAGCGACGTATAGCGACGTTTATTTTTGGAGTCGCTCAAGTCTTTAATATTAGCGATGTTTTATTATGACGTCGCTAAAAACGTCACAATTTTATCATATTTTGGTTGTGTGTGTGTGTGTGTGTGTGTATATATATATATATATATATATATATATATATATATATACACACACACACAGAAAATTGCACATAGAGCATAGAAGTTTTATTTTATTGCATCCAGAGCAATAAAGTTTCGAATTTTTTGAGGAGAGCAATGAAATGCCCTTAAAAATGACGTTTTTGGACAATTGTCCTAAAACGTCATTTTAAAGAACATTTTGATGCAAATATTATTATTAATTACTTTCATATTCTAACAGACGGATTAAAAGACGGATTTTATAATACACAATTTGTTTCAAAACGTACTTAAAAAGGGCATTTTTTGGCTTTTGTTTAAAAATATCCTTTCTAAGGACATTTCTATACTTTGTATGCAATTTTGAAACTTTGATGCTCTTGATGCAATTTTCTAAACTTTCTATATTATATATATATATATATATATATATATATAATGTAGGGCGTTAAGTGCCTTGTAGGTGAACCTTTGGAGTTGGGGGACAGTGGAACTCATAGTTGAGGTCCATTGCGTATCAAGCAGGACATGACCCACAATTTTTTGGTGTCTTTCTATGGGGCATGCGTGTGTGTGTGGGGAGAGAGAGAGAGAGAGAGAGAGAGATGGGTAATGCCATAAGAGGCTCCTTGACCTCATGATTTTAGTGGCTCAGGTTGGCGTGCCATTCCCATCATCTTAACCAGATTCCCACGCGCTAAACCCATTCCCATCATCACTTTGTCTTTTCATAGACCGATCTCTTCTCATTCACAAAACAAACATAATACGGAGAGGATGAGTTCTAACATGGTTTCTCTTTCATTTTGTTCTTGTCCAAGGTGGTGGACAATGAAACATCCATGTTTTGCTCTCAACCAACATCCTTTCACTTGGCCCACGTTACATATCTTTTTGCCCCGATTTATATTATATAAGTCCATATCACCAATCATGCACATGTTACTAATTACAACCAAAGCATTGTGTGTTGTCCCAATGAGTACAGTTGCAACTCGGACGGTTTATATCTGACTTAAGGTCAATTCGAATCCAATCCGATAAATTATAAGTCTAGTTCGAGTTCAAGTTCAATTTGACATCGGGTTCAACATATGAAGCCAAAGGTCGAATTCGGAGGAATATAAAAAAATCCAGGTTCAGATCAGATCCATCGGATTTATCAAACTCTAATATGATATTTAAAATAATTTTTAACAAGATTAATTTTACGCACATAATCAAATAACAATCAAGCCTCAATCATTACAAAATATAAATTGAAATGAGACCTATGATAAGAAGTTAAAGAGTTTTGGTAGAAAAATTTAGAGTTTAAACTTTTTATTTAAAAAAGTATGAAATAATTTATATATATAATTATATACAAACTATATGTATATCGGATTTCTGGTTCTTTGTGTAACGCTCGACACAAAGAACCCGCGACATATATAAACTATATGTATATCGGGTTCCGGGTTCTTTGTGTATATTTAAAATTATATGTAACCCGCGACACATGAATTTGAGACCAACCTGATTTTTGATCGATTTCAAATATTTTAACCCGAATCCGAATCCGGATATCTTCAATCCTAATCCAACCCATTAATGGGTTTATCCGGTCGGCATCGCGTTTAGTTTGTCCGAGTTGCACCCCCTACTAATGAGTAATGCTACTAATTCCTCCAAAGTATTCTTAAAAATCATCTCACTTTATGTGGCAGTTGACGTAGTATGTTAAATAACGTTATGTGACATCTAACCTGACATGACAATTTTTAACAAAAAAAATTAATCATCCAAAAATTTATTGATGTTAATTTTAATTTTAAAATTTATCATGTCCGTTGATGTCATAGCCTCAGTTCATAATACATTAAATTAATAATTTTTATTTTTATTTCTTACGCAATAAATATCCCTAAAATAATCAATTTGAAATTATTATTTTGTATATATAAATACTTACATGAAACTTTAACTTTATTTTAACTCTTGGATTTTTTTTATTTTATTTTTTACATTTTCAAAATTTTTCTTTGACACCTAACCCAACACTTGTTACCATGCCTGAGTAAAGGGGGAGCCCTAACGGAACACAACCTTTTTCCCTCTTTAGTGACTCACCACGCACATACAACACGTCTTCCTCCCTCTCTTCCTTCCTCTTCATTTCCAACACCCCACCACCAACACCAGCACAAACTTTCATCCCCAATACTTAATTCTCCTTCTCATCTTCTTTATCTTCCTTCTACTCCTCTAATTTAGCTTCCATACACCACCTCACCACTTCTCTCTTTCCCCTCTCCTTTCCCTACCTACGACTGCTGCGCGCCTGTTGACCGCGCGCCACCCGCGTGTCCGCCGACGCCGCCTGCGACGACCACGGCACCGCCGGCCTCCGGTCGGCTGACACCCTAGCTCCGCTATCATCTTCATCTTCATCCGTCACCCCTCACCATCATCTTCTTCATAACCCTGAAAAACCTAAACCCCCTTTTCAAAGAAGAAGAAGATGACGACGATGAATAAGAAGCAGCAGCTTGAAGAAGAGGAAATTGGAAAAAGAAGAGAGAGAGAGAGCAAATTCCTACCCCAATTTCAAATCCCCAAACCAACCAAGGCAAGCCCTCTCCCATCTCTTTCCATTTTGTTCCATTTTGCGTATTTATCATGTTTTATTTAGAATCAATTCCTTTAATAAGTATAAAATCTAGAATAATTTATATACTTGTCACGAAGGAATGACACGGACACGTGTACCGATAGTACTATGGACACGTGGATACAAATTATTAGAAAAGATGGGTCGGACACGCGAACCGAATACGATTCGGACACGTCGACTTTAATAACTTTAGTATTATGATGCGGACACGCGTGTCGAAAGAAATTCGGATACATCGACATGGAATTAGAACATGATACAATTAAACTCTAAATGGATTGGGTTCTACCTTTGATAGTAGTACAAATGACATGCTTTTATTTATATATATATATATATATATATATATATATATATATATATATATATAAACACATACCCCTATGAATACACGTCATATAGTAGATGATAAATAACCATATGTTATGGAATCATGTCTAGAATGACCTAAAAAAATATATACATAGAGATTTAGAATATAGTCGTGTGTATGACGTATTATGGATTAATGCTTAATATATACTATTCTAGTATGGTAAAAAAATTTCATCCTAAGCAATTTGGAAAGATTTAATACCGTTGTATGAATTTAGTTTGGAATCTAATTAATCGCTAATAGCCTTAGTTTGGAACCTAATTAATCGCTAATTGCCCAATCTTGGATTCTATTAATTCAACACTACGGGTGTCTTTGCAACCGTATATTTGATTTAGGATACGATAAAGGTCATTTTGGGCTCCAATATGGACATTTAAAATTATTGCTTAATAAAGCACATTAGAAGTGTAAAATTCTAGATATTCAAGAAAGAAATCCTAAGGAAAATTTCTAGGAGAATCCCCAAGTATTAAGAAATTGACCGTATTGGTCTAAATTTGGATTGATAGTCCAAAAAGGCCTAAATTTATTTAATTTCAGCATCAAATTAACTCTTAAGAGGATTCGTAAAAAGTTTTAGGATTAGAAAACCTAATATTCAAGTAGTTGTGTCCTTGTGGCAATAATTTTCTAAATTTGGATTGATAGTCCAAAAAGGCCTAAATTTATTTAATTTCAGCATCAAATTAACTCTTAAGAGGATTCGTAAAAAGTTTTAGGATTAGAAAACCTAATATTCAAGTAATTGTGTCCTTGTGGCAATAATTTTCTAAATTTGGATTGATAGTCCAAAAAGGCCTAAATTTATTTAATTTCAGCATCAAATTAACTCTTAAGAGGATTTGTAAAAAGTTTTAGGTTAAGAAAACCTAATATTCAAGTAATTGTGTCCTTGTGGCAATAATTTCAAAAGTGTATCGACCAAAATATGATGTTTGGATAATTAGGGCCTATCCAAACATAAAAATTCGAGCAAGTTGGCATGTCATATTGACTGTAGAATTCGGAAATATTAGATATAATACATTATAGTCTATACCTCAAGTTCTCGGGTTCGTATCGGCTTAAATTAATTAAATATAACATAAGGATTTTAGTTCGATATGAAAATTCAGCCTTTGTACTATACTTAGAATTCTACTATGATGTTGGGATGTTAATTTGAAAATTTGGTTATATTGATTTGGTCCTTATATTTTGGGTTATGATTATATATAAGATTCATTCATCATAAACGCTGAATTCTAAATTTCTTGTTAGACTATATAGTCACGAATTCTATTGTTAAGTTTGTTGAAGTTTTTTAGAACTTCAAATTCCGAAATCACGGAATATTAATTTTAAATAGATGTATGTTTGATTAAGCATGCTTATTTCTTAAGAAAATGTAATCAATATTTGAATATTTATATGATTAATATCATACAAATAAAATGTTTAATGTACAAACTACTAGGAATTGTATTTCTTACACTTGTATTTGATTTTGCTTTCCAATGCTTGTATCACGTATAAAATCTGACTTGTATTGAGTTTGGACTCGTGTAGCAAATCCGGACCAGTGCTAGTAGCTAATTGCTAAGGTAAAGTATAAAATTGGGTAAGAAAGTCCCTTCTCTATCCTTACAAAAGTTATTGTTTATTGATATATAGAAATTGTGTGTATTCCGGTGTTGAGTTGTTCCACCGAAGGATCGGCGAACCCAGAGAATTTTACGGAGGGTTGCTTCAGATTTTTATATAAATTGTAAAAAATTTGGAGTTCAAAATATACAGGAGATTTTGTCGAAATTTTCAAGAATTTCCAGAGATTTTTCGATATCCGAAAATTGGTTAATTAAACTCCACCCTATTTTAGAAATTTTAAGTCAGTTTTCTTAGAGACAGACTTATAATTTTATTTAAATCATAGGATCCAAACTCCTTTAGAACTTGACATACGTAGGACACAGACACGTAAACATGCAAGCGAAACATAATTGTGTATATTATGTGTTTCTGCTGGAGAAAAATTAATTATCAAATTGGATAACAATATATGCTTCTATCATGTTTAGATTGAAAAAAAGAATAAAGTATTGAGAATTTGATATCCTGTGACTTTGTATTGATTCCTTCAAAGAAAGGACAAAGTATTGAAATCATGATATAACGAGTTCAAGATATGATCCTTGTGGAAAGTTGCAAAATATTAAATTATACTCTCATTATTCGTGGTATTTAAATACACGAATCGAGATCCAGAATCATACATGTGTCCAGCAGAAACTTAATGCAAGATAATAGAGTAGGATCGTTTGTAGCTTTAGGTTAGTGCATTAGACGTGAGAGAACAACTGGATCACACCCAAAATCTCTGCAATATTAAAAAGCTGATCAGTTATTTTTCGTCATCTGTAAGGCCTTACGATGTCAGGGGTGAGGCCTAGTTCACTGATAGAATTTTAGTCCAGTCCAGTAAATTCTTGGTATAAAAACCAAAATTTAATAAATCATATTACAAGCGTCTCACAACATATGTGGGGGGTCGGATCTATGACACCGTACCCATACAGACACAACCTGATCACGGGTAAATTGAATTATTGTTGAAAAAATAGGATGTATGTGATCCAGATGTGTTCTCTAAATTGCATTATTATGTAGGAAACTTGTTTGTGATTGTGGTAGTGAGTAGGTGATTCCAATGTATTAATTTATGATTATGATTGTGACTGTGATTGTGATTGTAATGATTATGAGTGTGAATTATTGTCATGCCGCGCTCCTAGATTACTGGATAAATATGGGTACTGACATGGCCAACCGCACCTTGCAGAATGCTTAAGTAAGCCGCAATGTGTTAAGGTTGTCAATAAGACAAATGAGTGAACTCTAGCATGCTATGACGTCAGTCCTAAGACCGACAAATCATATTATCTCAATCCAGCAACATAAGTCAAGAGTATATCATACATGAAAATAAAAAATGCGTCCCAAATTACATGTCACATATGATCATGAAGTTAGTGGATACAAAATGCTACATTAGCAGAGTTTAATAATACATGATCAAAATATACCAGCTATGGTCTAATATATACATCATGTTGACCGAAGTCTCAAAAATATAAGGAGCTGGCTCTGTCCCTTGCTAAACACCACAAAAAGAAGTAATCAAGACGAGGTGTGAAAGAAACGGCCGCAGTCCTACGAATGCGAGTCATCTTGCTAGAAGCACAGTTGATCCTGGTTCTCTTCGGGGTAACCTGGCCATGCAAAGCCAGTGGGGTCAGAACCCCAAGCAACAAGTATCACAAAGGAGCTCGAGATGATAGACCAAAAACATCACATCATAAGCAGAAAAAGACATATAAGAAATAAATACAGATCGAGACTTGTACGGTACCTATGTACTTGTCTCAAAATAATACAGGAAGAACTGATAATAAGTGCATAAATGAAAGTAAGGCAACGAGCGGCAAGAGAGCATATGAACTACTCTGGATCGGGACCACAACCCTTAAACCAAATAAGGATCGGGGTTGCAGACCTTCACCCGAGCAGAACTTAGCACCCTAACCATACACCGGAAGAAAACGAAACTAGAAGAGCAAGCTATACGAGTAACAAACATCCAATCAACGGTCAAATATGCCTACGGCTTGCTATAATTAACTAACTAGGGTTATCACAAGCCCTAATTACTATAAATGCATTGCTAAGAATATTGCTACCACCAACACTGTAGTTAACCCGGATGGCCAAGGGAACGCTTGTCTAGTAAATTTAAATGCACATTCAACCATATAACAACATAACTTGTTACTATTACAAACAGAAATTGAACTTATAAGCATAAACATAAACTTGTCAATTAAAACTAGTCTTGTAAACATAAACTTGTCTTGTAAACAAATAAACTTGTCTAGTAATGTGCCACAGCACGTGTAAACTTGGTCAGTCATGGAGTCCTTGCCTAGCAAGGTTGTCCATGCCGCATGGGGCCCTTGGGAATCGGGGTAGCCGGCAGCGCAATATTATTTCCTCCCAATATTCTAGATAAATCTTGTCTTGTTTAATCATTAATAAATTATTTCAAGTTCTCGAGTCGTGGACACTTGAGAACTCCCTAAAATAATGAGTCGCGAGTACGAGTTTTTCATGAGTTATCGAATTCGCGACACACGATACACTGGACAATACTCACACTCGATTGTCCGATGTCAAATGCAATAGATATCATACACAAACATTCCCATGGTGTCGTGAGGATTGTGAACTTGTACATAAACTTATCTTGTGAACTTATATACAAAATTTGTCTGGTAACATAAACTTGTATCGACATAAGAAAGCACACAACAATAATCACTAAAATGAAGTACTAAATTAACATAATTAAAGGGAACACAAAATGCACACAAGAATTCCTGGCCGCATGCACCCAATTGTCGTATGCACCCAATTGTCGCATGGACTCTCTGGCCGCATGCACCCAATTGCCGCATGGACTCACTTGCTGCATGCTCAGGGTTAAAGTCTACTCCTAGAGGCAAGTGCTGAGTGATGGTCAATAAATGAAGTGTCAGTGAAGTGACACAAAGGGATTGATGTGACATGTCATAAAGTGTGTTAGGAAGAAAAGACAAAATCATAAAAAGATGTGCAAGGGTGAAGCAGAGTTATGCCGCAAAAGAGAAGAGGCAAATAGTGCCAATGCCGCATAAGTCCGCTTGTCGCATGCTTAGATTGCTGCATAGATGTCCCTCTTGGACTTAGCGAATTTTTCATTCGTTCAGCGAGTGAAAACACAAGCAGTGCAAGGATAGCTCCAGAACACTTTGTGCAATGTACAATCATCCATTCAACAAGATGGACGCATGATGTCGGTATGCGGCAAGGAGTTCAGGCCGCATAACCCTCTCGGACCGCATAACGCTCACTGCAGCATAGGTCGTTGGCCGTATGAAGACTTCGTCTTTTCCAATAGCAGGTTCAGTCATGGCCGAAAGCTCAAAAAATCAAAAAAATTTATTTTCTTCATAAATATTTATTTTAATTCCAAATTAAGTGAATCAAAAGCCAAAATATTCGAAATAAAATGCTATAACATAAGGAACAATTATTTTTCGAAAACACTAAGTTTTAATAGATCAAAACCAAGAAAAACTCATGAAACACATAAAATCCTAAACTTAAAACTCAGATCTACAAAAATCTATACATCAAAATTCAAAACTCCAAAAACTAAGCATGATCAGCAACTCAAGGGAAACATTTTCCATCTCAAGGGGAACATTTTCCATCAAATACATTTTTAAAACAACAACATATATAAAATTCGAAAATCCAATATTTCACCGTTGAGCAAGATGTACTTGCCTTGGGTGGCTCCTAGCATCTACCTCTCACGGTCCAACTCGCAGCAACTTTCCTTAGGGTTAGGGTTTAGGGGGGGGGGGGGGGGGAGGCTTGAGGGATAGGAAGGAGGAAAATAAAATGAAGAAGAAGAAGAAAAAGAGGAGAGAAAAGCCATATATATACTAAGTGAGAAAAAGAGGGTTTAGTCATGGGTTCACCCAAAATGAACTGAACCAAGTATTCATTCTACATGCGGGTCCTAAACTCGGTCTATGGCAATGTCAATGAATATTCTACTAGTCTCGGGTAGTCTCTCTCAGCAACAGAAAAATAAAACAATGATAAATAACATGAACCATCATATGAAATACAACATGAATACATTATCAAGAAAAATTAAATTCTAGAAATTCAAGAAATATTAAATCTGGAATCGGGTGTGACATCTCTACCCTCCATAGAAAAATTTTGTTATCGAAATTTCACCAAGGCTTGTCGAGCTGGAACACACGAGAAAGCTCAAGAAATCAAATCACAATTTAAATGATTACACTAAGCAAATAATTAAAAATTGAAAAGATAGCTACAGAAGTAACTAATGAATAAATGCACAAAAGCAACACACAGAAAATTGGAGGCATATGGATACATATACTCTTGAGTCAGTCGAATAGGAACTCGTCCTCGCTTGCCTATGCTGACTCACACAAATGGACAAGAGCCAAGCCTGAAGGTAAGTCTGTCACTACTCGTTCCCGATATACGTATTTGTAACGTATTTTTATTTTTTTAGCATGATTGCATGTGCATGGAGACTAGATCCATTCTTTGGTTTAACCTGGTTCATGGTTTATTTTGTGGGTTGGTTCAACTCATGAGAGCATTTGGTTCAACCCTCAAACCCTACCATATATAACCCAACATTTTCTCTCTCTCTCTCCTCACTTCTTCATTTCTTCCTCTCTTTTTTAGCTTTCTCTCCCCATTTCATAGGCAAGTACACCTTACATGAAAAATAGAAATTTTTTTCATATTATTGTTCCATTATGTGTTTCTAAGCATTTTTTGTTTCTAAGCATTTTTAGTTAGAGTTTTCTGTTTTGATGGATGGATTAGTATAGATCTATATTTCTAAACTTAGGGTTTTATGGGTTTCATGAATTTTTCTTGGTTTTGATCTATTAAACTTGTGTCTTTGAAAACCAGTTTTTGCTTCATGATAGAGATTTCAATTTAGAGCATTTTGGCTTTTGGTTCACCCGGTTTGGACTTAAAATGAGTATTTTATGAACAAAACAAGATTTCAGTTTTAGGAGCTTTTTCGCCATGGTCGAATCTGCTGTTGGAGAAGACGAAGTTCCCATGCGGCCAGTGAGCTTATACGGCCGAGTGCCATGCGGGCCCGAGAGGGTTATGCGTTCTAAACTCTTGCCGCATACTGACAACTTGCGTCCATCTTGTTGGACGCATGACTGCTGATTTGCACAGTGTCCTTGAACGCCTTATGCTTTCACTCACCGAACGAATAAAAATTTCGTTAAGTCCTAGAGAACTTCATGCGGTAGAGAACCCCATGCGGCCAGGAGAACATGCGGCCTATATTTTTTTGACGCATGACTCTGAACCGTTGGCACTTATTTCTATAGTTTTGTCTTTTCTTCCTGACACACTTTATGGCTTGTCACCTCAATCACATCAGTCATTTTATGTCACATCACTGACACTTTATTTATTTGACTGTAACTTGAACACTTGTCCCAATGAGTACTTAACCCTGGGCATGTGGCCAAGTGGTTCATGCGGCCTGACTTCTTAAGTGGCCAGGATTGTTATGCAACCTGACTTCATGCGGCTTAGAGACCCATACGGCCTTGCTTGTTTTGACTGAATGTCTTCTTGACTTTTGTGACCTAATGAATAATTGGTAATTGGACTCGAATATTGTATCCGCGTTGATACCCCTATTGCCTAATTATTGTTCATGTTTTAATGTGCACCGAGGTACGACACATCATGTCATGTGTTAAGATATTATATTTCGGTTGTGCATCGAGAATGCCTTCAAATCCCTGAACGCGTGATATTATATATATGTACGTTGTTTTCCCAGCACAGACATAATAAGCTAGTCAAATATCGAGACTGCATGCCAGATATATGCACCAAGGCGGCACTTTCTCACGCCACTAAATTCCAAACTATATTCAAATTCAGAGTATTGTGTATCTGGGAAGAACGGCAATATATAAAACTCTTCCCCTCCTACCAACTCTGGGATCTTGATAGGCTCGTCGAAGAACCCTTTTTTGAATACATCAAAATTTCAAAACAAGGCTTCGATGAAGAGCATGAAAGATTAATGGCAGCCACAGAATTTTTTGAAGCAGCAAGAAGTGCGGCAAGGACGAATGCTCTGATTCCTACCTCTAAACACACCATCCTGGTGGATCGTCTTAGGCCCTTAATTGATGAAGGTAATGGGCCTTCCAGAATTATTGATTTTCTTAATAATATGACTTTGGGCCGAGTAGGCCAAATAGCTCGAAATGAGGATCTACTGTTAAACAATGATCCTATAAATAATATGGTGGACTCCGACGGAAACTCCGACTGAGGGAAGCTTGGTGGGCTACTCTATCTGCTTGATATGAATAAAATCTGCTACAAAAATATTTTATATAGATATTTACGAAGGCTAGGACGACGAAGGAAGAATATAAGACAAAAGAGAAGGCAAAGACGACGGCAACGACAGCAACAACAACGGCGGCAACTAACATATCAATTAACACAAATCAGAGAAGCAATTATCACAAGAAGACAAGAGTTACAAGAACAGATTAATCAGCTAAGAAGGATCATTGAAGAAAGAGAAGCAATGGTTAGTTCACTAATTGAAGATAGAGAACAGATCATGGAAACCTATTTGGCTAGAAGACAACCACGATAATGACGTCTCTGACGACGAAGATATTCCTGACAATAACAGTCAAAGCACTGAAGAAAGCAATCAACAGTACCACATCTCTTCTGACGACACCTCAACACCACTTTAAAAAGAAGATTCCCACTGAAGAAAGCAATCAACAGTACCACATCTCTTCTGACAACACCACTTTGGAAAAGAAGATTCCCCACTACGGGGAAAAGTGATAACCATCATTGCAAAGGCTCTCCACTAATAAAGATGCTACTCCACTATGAAGAAAAGATAAGACGCCATCAAAGTAAAAGCACAACTACATATATACATACCACTTACCATTTGTATATCAGGATATAATGAATTTACTATCCATGCTCTCATTGATACAGGAGCTGAGGCTAGTCTATTACAGAAATTTTTTATTCCTCAGGATTTATGGCAACAACTTGATAAACCAGGCAAATTAAACGATGTATCCGGGAGTTCTAACACTTCTTTCCAAGTTTCTATACAAAGATCTATATTATCAAGAGATGTGCTTGCTATTTCTAATTCTAGGGTATCTTCAATGGAAAGATCTATAGTATTTTCAGCTTGGGTTTTAGCCCCTTTGTCAGGATTAAGTTTCTCAAATTTTCTAATATGTTTTTCGATTACTTGTGTAGTCCTGTCCATATGTCTTAGTACAATAGTCCTATAGTTAGACCTTTTGACTTCTCGTATAATATCTCGAAATTTTCGTAAAAGATGATTCATCTTATAGGCTTGATCTATTTGACTTTCGTTATAACTAGTTTGCTCCCTATACCAGTTAGTGGTTTTTGACATTTTATTGGAGTGACAGGATTCTACTTCTATCCTTTACTTGTGATAAAGGAATTTTTACTGACATTTTTTTCGATTTATTAGCACGCCGATTGTCAAGCATAGTCTTAGTTCTACCTTCTATTGGTGTGCTAATGCTCATTCTATGTTGTATATTCTGTAAAATGTTGGGTGTTAATTCAATACTAACTAGGTTGTCCATAGAATTAGATCTAGTGATATGGGGAATACTTGAAGTTGTGGCCTCCGACTCTTTTTGACTTGGAGGTTGTTTTCCTTCTTCGATTCTAGTTGATATAGTATTTCCAGAGGCAATAAAGTATTCGGTTGGTATTTCTATCTTTGGTTTTAAAGATATAATAAAAACTTTCATTTCGTTTGTATTATTGGTATGGATAATTTAAGACACTATAAACCATACAATACTCACACATTTGAACTTGATGGAATATCCATTCCTAGAGTACATTTTTCTGTCTTCTTAGCTTCGAACTTTACACATACAGCACAGCGTGGTGAAAAATCAGTCACACTCATTGATTATACAAAAGTCTGTACTTACAATATTTCCAATAACAATAAGTTACAAAGGACCATTTATGGAATGTTAGAACCACTCTTTTCTGATAACCCATTAAAAGCTTTTGATAAAGCCCCTAGATATTGTAAAATAGAGCTATTGGAACAGTATAAAGAAACCAATGTCAAAGTAAACAGCATTATGGTTTCCCCTTCTGACAAAGAAGAATTTTCCAAACAAATTAGTGAACTACTGAAACTAAAGCTTATCCAAAAGCGTTTCAGCAGACATTCTTCTCCAGCTTTTCTGGTAAGAAATCATGCTGAGATAAAAAGAGGAAAAGCAAGATTGGTTATTAATTATAGAAAGTTAAATAGCTATACTAAATTCGATGGTTATTTTATCCCCACAACTGAGCATCTTATCAAACAGATTCAAGGTGCTAAATACTATAGTAAATTTGATGCTAAATCGGGTTTTTGGCAAATAAAATTAGAAGATAAAAGTTCCGTAGAATTAACTGCTTTCAGTTGTCCACAGGAACTTTTGAATGGTTAGTTTTACCATTTGGATTAAAAAATGTCCCACAAATATTTCAGAAATGGATGAATTCTATTTTTGGACATATTCCTTTTGTAGTAGTTTACATTGATGATATCCTAGTCTTCTCAAACACAGTTGAAGAACACAAGGAACATCTATTACATGTTTGTAAATTACTGCTTGATAACGGTATTATTTTAAGTCCAAAAAAGATAGAATTATTCAAAAACGAAATTGATTTCTTAGGAAAAACCATAAAAAATGGACAAGTTCTTTTGCAGGAACATATATATACCAAGATCAGAGAATTTCCGGATAACCTTAAAACCCTTAAAGAACTTCAGAGTTTTTTGGGATTACTCAATTATGATAGAAAATTTATTCCTAATTTATCAGTAAAGGTAAAATATCTACAAGAAAAACTTACGGATGAACAAGCCAAATACAAAGAAGTTACGGGTGAACAACCAAGAAAATGGAATACGGACAAGATTTTTATTTCCCTTGACCAAAGGGAAATCGAGGAAATTGCTAGAATTAAAGAATCCATAAAAAAAGAGAATATTTTTTACTTCCCTCTCGACAATGATATTTTAGTATTACAGACTGACGCCTCAGATAACTTCTGGGCAGGAGTTTTAATTGCCAAGCAAAAAAGAAATCGTTGCTTATGCTTCAGGACGATTTACAAAAGTACAAATAAAATATGCTACATATGACAAAGAGTTATTAGCAGTCAAATTAGCCATAAAAAGCTTAAAGATCTATATCCTATATAGGCATTTTTTGATTGAGACTGACAATAAATCAGTAGCACAATTCTTGAAAAAAAAGACTATTAATAATCCTGAAGAAAATCTTCGACGAATTAGAATTGCAATGTATCTAGAAATATTTAATTATGATGTCAACTATATTCCTGGATACACTAATTTTCTTGCGGACACTCTTACCAGGTTATGATATATGGAAGACGAAGATTTCTATAAAAAATTTCGTGACCTCTCTTCTAGCCAAATAGGAATTCCTCGAACAGTAAGCGGATTATTTCTGTTGTATCGAGTTGGAATTCTAACCACTAAACATATTAATATGTTTATATTTGCTGATAAATTAGGAATAAATTTTCTACCATAATTGAGTAATCCCAAAAACAAATGGATAGGACTATTAAGAAATCTAGATTATGATATTCTTGCTGTTCTAAGTATAAAAAGGATATTAATGCCGAATTTGGATGTTTACCTGAATACAAAGGATGGAAGAAACAGAAGAAGAAATTCTTCAGGAGAAAAGGAAAAGGAAAGACCAAATATAAAATTACCAGGAAAAAGTGGAAACCAGCCTTAAAACAGCAATCCCATAAAAATGAGAAAAGAAAGTTCATTAGACGAAAGAAATTTAGGAAAGGTTGTAAATGTTTTAAATGTAATAAGGAGGGTCATTTCGCGAACGAGTGCCCTAACAATATTCATACAATAATTATAGACGACTTAGATAAATACGGTATCAATGTTGGAACTATTAATGACATAAATAGTGATACTTCCGCCTCTAACATATACGAAATAGAGTCTATATATTCGGATGAGCAGTCCGACGAAACAGATGAACAATCTGAGGACGACATAAATCGTGTCATTGTGTAGACTCGACCTTGAGCTTGGCGACGCTCTTGCTGAGGTGCAGCTCGATTGGCCTGAGGTGCATTAGCCTGATTGGGATGTTGGGAGCGGCTTTCAGAGAAGAGCGAACAGTCTTGCATTTTGTGATTTGGATCGCCACAAAGGAGACATACCCCAAGCCTCCTACGACAATCGTTGAAGAGATGCCCGGGTTTCTTGCAGAAGTTACATACTTTGTCTAGATTTGCTTTCTACTTGCCGCCGTTATTTGGACGCTTTGGAGCGTTGTTTTCTCTTTCGTTGCTTTGGCGTTTGTGATTGGAGGTATGCACAGCACCGGTAAGTATTATTTCATTATGGTAGCTTAAGCGTTTAGTTCGTTCTTGAATATGATCTACCACTCTACATGATGATTTTTTAATATATTTAATAAGTCTATGCCCAAAATCCTTACGCATGGAGTAGGAAACGAACCAATGTTGTGCTCCAATTCTGTTAAGCGACAGTATAGGCCTGTGGTTGAAATACTCGCAGCCTAACCCCGCCATAAAGCCACGGTATGCTGAGATAAACTTATCCAAGCAATGGGGGTACTGTGTCTAGCCGCAGAATTGTGGGTCAAAACGGATAAAAGACACAGATTTGCTAAAATATATTTATAAAAAATCTATTTACATCATGTAGATCATATTCAAGAACGACCATTACAAATGAGTAACGAACAACCTTTTTCAGAGCTTATTTATGCAGACACACACCAATGCTTTTTAAACCTTCATAACAATTACGAACACATAGTACACATGTCTACTAAGGATCACCCAGAACACGGGATATATAATTTTATAGTAGATCTCTTGCATGATATTAGAAATGATATGAAACACATAATACAAAAATTATAAAGCATAAACTTTATAGACCCTACAAGATTTGGAGATAAGCACAACCAGAATCCAAAAACTGCCCATTAGAATATTAATATGTTGAGGTATTCGTCAAAAGAAGATAATAAGATTAATATTAGTGATATTAATGAAGAACATTACTGTAATTTCCTTAAACTACAAAGCCAAGAACTTCTTGGTGAAACTGACGGACAAACTGTTTACGCTTTCTATGAAAAATATTCAGAGGCCATTGATTTCTTTAAATGGAAATATAGCATAGATAGTGATTCCGATGAAGAGACCCTTCATATTTTAAACAATGAAGAAGTAGGAAGTACTAGTGGTGGCGGTATGAACCTACCGAAGACGTAGGATCTATTGGACCTCCCCCTGAAAGCCTCATGCCAACCAGGGCCATGGTTCCATACACCAAAAATCAACCTCAAAGTAAGAAAGATTGGGTCAGATATCATAAAGCCAGTGATTATAGACATACAGATGGACTTATTTTCAATATAGACGAGATTCCACATAAGAAAATAAAAGAATACACTGGTGAATGGTCACAACAAATAGGAGGAATGATATATCATTTACCAGGAAATATTAACACTGCCCAATGGATACATTATGCAACAAGTTTTTGGAAAGGAAGCGCTAGAGCATGGTTAGTTAGTCTTGAAACTAGTAATAAGGAAAAGGGAGACGAAATTAGAGGAACTGAGGATCCTCAAGATGCATTAGCTAAATTATTAGGTCTCATGTTAGCTGACTTCATAGGAGAAGATGGTAATGATGATAAAGATTATGAGGAACTTCTTCATAAAATAATTTTATGTGATATCTGTTTACTTGAAGAATTTATTACTAAATATATTGGCTTTATATTTCGATTAAAAAGCACTAGACAAAAGGATTTCTGGATTAGAGGATTTTTTACAAAAATTCCTTATCCTTGGAATAATATTATTCAAGAAAAATATAATAAAATAAGAAATAATGTCCACACTACGGGAATGCTCAAGAAAGCCTGTATGAAAACTATGGAAATAGTATGCGAACAAGTAAGAGCGCAAAAACAAATGGATAGGACTATTAAGAAATCTGGATTATGATATTCTTGCTGTTCTAAGTATAATAAGGATATTAATGCCGAATTTGGATGTTTACCTGAATACAAAGGATGGAAGAAACAGAAGAAGAAATTCTTCAGGAGAAAAGGAAAAGGAAAGACCAAATATAAAATTACTAGGAAAAAGTGGAAACCAGCCTTAAAACAGCAACCCCATAAAAATGAGAAAAGAAAGTTCATTAGACGAAAGAAATTTAGGAAAGGTTGTAAATATTTTAAATGTAATATGGAGGGTCATTTCGCGAACGAGTGCCCTAACAATATTCATACAATAATTATAGACGACTTAGATAAATACGGTATCAATGTTGGAACTATTAATGACATAAATAGTGATACTTCCGCCTCTTCCATATACGAAATAGAGTCTATATATTCGGATGAGCAGTCCGACGAAACAGATGAACAATCTGAGGACGACATAAATGAATCCCTGAAACATTTAAAAATCAACATGGTTACCATCAATAAAACCCAAAATTCAATCAGGATAACCCTGTTAAATGACAATACTAGGTTACCTAAAAAAGAGGGTATATCAGCAGGATATATTATATATGCAAGTAAAAGTTGCAGAATTAGAAGATATCATACCCAGGAGATATTATTAGATATTAGAATATTTTTGCCACTAGGTTATTATGGCATTATTCATAATATACCATTACATGCTATAAAAAATATATTCATTACTTATAGTTTTATTGAACCTGTTTCTAGAAATAATGTTTCCATAATAATGAAAAACACTTCCTTCGAGGATAGAGATTATCTCATTGAAAAGGGTAATCCTTTGGGATTATTGGTTATACATAAATATGAAGACTTACCCATAATAGAAGACACTCCTCCTAAACCACCTAGCATTAACTCACCTGGATCAAGCTCTAGTGAGTTATACGACGGTTATTATGAATTTAGAATCTATATGAATACTCTAACTTCAAAAGAAACTAGTAACTCTAGTATTCCCCAGAGTGAGGGAGAACAATTTGAAATCACAGATGATGACCTTGAAAAACTCAAAGAGGCAATACCACATTCCGATAAAAAGGAAGTTTATAAACCACTCTCTTTTCAGTCTAGATTCCTGAATAAACACACCTATATTTTTGAAAGAATGCAGGGAAATATAGAATTAAAAGGGGATGAAGATTTTTCCTCTATGAGTTTATTAGACAAAAGAAAAATGGAGAAATTAAAGGCTAAATATCCCAAGATGAGATATTTACATATAGGTTTAATACAGCTCAAAATAACGGAATTATTCCGAACAGGAATAGATACTCCTATTTTAGTTGTTTGCATGGATGAGAGAATCATCAATAATCCATTAAATAGTATAATAGGAGGAGCAAAATCTAATCTTGTTAATAGGTTGTTTGGTATCAACATACACCCAGATTTTTCTATAAGTTTAGATGATCACAATATAGAAAAAACTTGTACACTATCGGTAAGCCTCCAAGGAATTGAATTAATGCCTGGTTCCAAAGTACTTGGTATACAATGGGAACATTGTATGGCATTAAACGATACGCCAACTTTCAAATCTATCACTCCTAAAAATCTAGTAAGGCTTTTTGAAGTAGGGATGGGAAAAACTATCCAACCTAGACTTGTTAGATTAGAACACCTTAAGAATGATAACGAAATGAAAGTTTTTATTAGATCTTTAAAACCAAAGATAGAAATACCAATCGAATACTTTATTGCCTCTGGAAATACTATATCAACTAGAATCGAAGGAGGAAAACAACCTCCAAGTCAAAAAGAGTCGGAGGCCACAACTTCAAGTATTCCCCATATCACTAGATCTAATTCTATGGACAACCTAGTTAGTATTGAATTAACACCCAACATTTTACAGGATATACAACATAGAATGAGCATTAGCACATCAATAGAAGGTAGAACTAAGACTATGCTTGACAATCAGCGTGCTAATGAATCGGAAAAAATGTCAGTAAAAATTCCTTTATCACAAATAAAGGATAGAAGTAGAATCCTGTCACTCCAATAAAATGTCAAAAACCACTAACTGGTATAGGGAGCATACTAGTTATAACGAAAGTCAAATAGATCAAGCCTATAAGATGAATCATCTTTTACGAAAATTTCGAGATATTATACGAGAAGTCAAAAGGTCTAACTATAGGACTATTGTACTAAGACATATGGACAGGACTACACAAGTAATCGAAAAACATATTAGAAAATTTGAGAAACTTAATCCTGACAAAGGGGCTAAAATCCAAGCTGAAAATACTATAGATCTTTTCATTGAAGATACCCTAGAATTAGAAATAGCAAGCACATCTCTTGATAATATAGATATTTCTATAGAAACTTGGAAAGAAGTGTTAGAACTTCCGGATACACCTTCTGATATAAGCATGGTCAGAACCATGGATTTAAAAGTAAAATCACAACTACATATATACATACCACTTACCATTTGTATATCTGGATATAATGAATTTACTATCCATGCTCTTATTGATACAGGAGCTGAGGCTAGTCTATTACAGAAAATTTTTATTCCTAAGGATTTATGGCAACAACTTGATAAACCAGACAAATTAACCGATTTTATGGGAAGACAAGTATCTGTCAATCATAAAGTAAAAACCTTAAGGTCCATTTCCCTGATTTACAAGGACAATCTAACACTTACATGTTTGATTTTGTCTTACTACCCAGAGATTTTGACAGTGATTGTATTATTGGTATGGATAATTTAAGGCACTATAAACCATACAATACTCACACATTTGAACTTGATGGAATATCCATTCCTAGAGTACATTTTTCTGTCTCCTTAGCTTCAAATTTTATACATACAGCACAACGTGGTGAAAAATCAGTCACACTCATTGATTATACAAAAGTCTGTACTTACAATCTTCCCAATAACAATAAGTTACAAAGGACCATTTATGGAATGTTAAAACCACTCTTTTCTGATAACCCATTAAAAGCTTTTGATAAAGCCCCTAGATATTGTAAAATAGAGCTATTGGAACAGTATAAAGAAACCAATGTCAGAGTAAACAGCATTATGGTTTCCCCTTCTGACAAAGAAGAATTTTCCAAACAAATTAGTGAACTACTGAAACTAAAGCTTATCCAGAAGAGTTTCAGCAGACATTCTTCTCCAGCTTTTCTGGTAAGAAATCATGCTGAGATAAAAAGAGGAAAAGCAAGATTGGTTATTAATTATAGAAAGTTAAATAGCTATACTAAATTCGATGGTTATTTTATCCCCACAGCTGAGCATCTTATCAAACAGATTCAAGGTGCTAAATACTATAGTAAATTTGATGCTAAATTGGATTTTTGGCAAATAAAATTAGAAGATAAAAGTTCCGTAGAATTAACTGCTTTCAGTTGTCCACAGGGACATTTTGAATGGTTAGTTTTACCATTTGGATTAAAAAATGTTCCACAAATATTTCAGAAATGGATGAAATTCTATTTTTGGACATCTTCCTTTTGTAGTAGTTTACATTGATGATATCCTAGTCTTCTCAAACACAGTTGAAGAACACAAGGAACATCTATTACATGTTTGTAAATTACTGCTTGATAACGGTATTATTTTAAGTCCAAAAAAGATAGAATTATTCAAAAACGAAATTGATTTCTTAGGAAAAACCATAAAAAATGGACAAGTTCTTTTGCAGGAACATATATATACCAAGATCAGAGAATTTTCGGATAACTTTAAAACCCTTAAAGAACTTCAGAGTTTTTTGGGATTACTCAATTATGGTAGAAAATTTATTCCTAATTTATCAGCAAAGGTAAAATTTCTACAAGAAAAACTTACGGCTAAACAAGCCAAATACAAAGAAGTTACGGGTGAACAACCAAGAAAATTGAATACGGACAAGATTTTTATTTCCCTTGACCAAAGGGAAATCGAGGAAATTGCTAGAATTAAATAATCCATAAAAAAAGAGAATATTCTTTACTTCCCTCTCGACAATGATATTTTAATATTACAGACTGACGCCTCAGATAACTTCTGGGCAGGAGTTTTAATTGCAAAGCAAAAAGAAATCGTTGCTTATGCTTCAGGAAGATTTATAAAAGTACAAATAAAATATGCTACATATGACAAAGAGTTATTAGCAGTCAAATTAGCCATAAAAAGCTTAAAGATCTATATCCTATATAGGCATTTTTTGATTGAGACTGACAATAAATCAGTAGCACAATTCTTGAAAAAAAAGACTATTAATAATCCTGAAGAAAACCTTCGACGAATTAGAATTGCAATGTATCTAGAAATATTTAATTATGATGTCAACTATATTCCTGGATACACTAATTTTCTTGCGGACACTCTTACCAGGTTATGATATATGGAAGACGAAGATTTCTATAAAAAATTTCGTGACCTCTTCCAAGAAATGAAGAGGCAGGGCGAGTTTAAAGAAGTGGGCCCCAAAAAGGCCAAAGATAACAATATACCAGAATCTTCAGGGGTTGAACAAGCCCAAGAGGCTACCAGCCAAGTCTCCCCAAAGGCGAACAGTCAAATTCAGGCGAATAGCCATTCTCAGGCGAACAGCCAAAAATATCAGGTGAATAACTAGAATACCCTCAAAGCGAATAGCCAAATTGCGAACAGCCAAATCAGTAAAGGGAAAAACGTACTAGGAGCCATTCCTAGGCCCATGTTTTTACCTACAAGGCCTATAGTCCCACCAGCACAATTCTCGGGACCTCCTAGGCCACTAAAGGCACCCGCCCAATTTTCAGATATCGTAATAAAAAATTGGTATAATACAGACGTGGAAAACAAAGATAAAGCAGTTTGGGAAAGGTTTAATGGCTGCTTTCGGACTTTTCAGTCCGCGACGTAAAGGGAGCTAGCTACTGGCTGACCCAAATCGAGAGGACACTCCTAGCCGAAAGGCAGAAAAACTCTATGCTCGAAAAGAAGATGTTGGAGATTCATCAGCTTGTCTCCAGGATGATCAACTACACCTCTAGTTCCAGGTCCATTGCACTTGCTACTAAGGAGCGAGATCTCTTCACTGGCACCTCAGTCGAGCAGAAGGAGCTCAGGGAAATCTTCTCTCAGATCAGAACCAATGATCTGGTTAATTTCCGCATGACCGACGTCCTCGAATTACTCAAGACTCTCGGGGTGGCTACCTCAAAGGTTGAAGAATTCAACGCCGAAGTTACTGTTCAAGAAATGCTGGCCATGCATCAGCAACAATTGCTGGATGATTCACGGCTAATACTTTTGTTCAAAAAGCTAGTAGACACTGAGATCATCAGTTTCCTCCATAACGAAGAATTAATTCTCAACTCTTATAGGCGACCCCGTATACTCGCCTGCTTCCGTGAAATTCAGAAGTTCAAGCCTCATATCAGAAAGGGGCTAGTTCATGAAATATATATGAACACTATATTTGAAGACGAATATCGAGACTGCCTCCCAGATATATGCACCAAGGCGGCACTTTCTCACGCCACTAAATTCCAAACTATATTCAAATTCAGAGTATGGTGTATCTGGGAAGAACGACAATATATACAACTCTGGGAGCTTGATAGGCTCGTCGAAGAACCCTTTTTTGAATACATCAAAATTTCAAAACAAGGCTTCGATGAAGAGCATGAAAGATTAATGGCAGCCACAGAATTTTTTGAAGCAGCAAGAAGTGCAGCAAGGACGAATGCTCTGATTTCTACCTCTAAACACACCATCCTGGTGGATCGTCTTAGGCCCTTAACTGATGAAGGTAATCGGCCTTCCAGAATTATTGATTTTCTTAATAATATGACTTTGGGCCGAGTAGGCCAAATAGCTCGAAATGAGGATCTACTGTTAAACAATGATCCTATAAATAATATGGTGGACTCCGACGGAAACTCCGACTGAGGGAAGCTTGGTGGGCTACTCTATCTGCTTGATATGAATAAAATCTGCTACAAAAATATTTTATATAGATATTTACGAAGGCTAGGACGACGAAGGA
The DNA here is from genome assembly GCA_036927795.1 of Iris macrosiphon. NCBI lineage: Eukaryota > Viridiplantae > Streptophyta > Magnoliopsida > Asparagales > Iridaceae > Iris > Iris macrosiphon. The sequence continues at coordinate 188,660,888 of JAYESA010000004.1, forward strand.
AGAAGATAAGACAAAAGAGAAGGCAAAGACGACGGCAACGACAGCAACAACAACGGCGGCAACTAACATATCAATTAACACAAATCAGAGAAGCAATTATCACAAGAACACAAGAGTTACAAGAACAGATTAATCAGCTAAGAAGGATCATTGAAGAAAGAAAAGCAATGGTTAGTTCACTAATTGAAGATAGATAACAGATCATGGAAACTCGATACAACAGAAATAATCCGCTTACTGTTCGAGGAATTCCTATTTGGCTAGAAGACAACCACGATAATGACGTCTCTGACGACGAAGATATTCCTGACAATAACAGTCAAAGCACTGAAGAAAGCAATCAACAGTACCACATCTCTTCTGACGACACCTCAACACCACTTTAAAAAGAAGATTCCCACTGAAGAAAGCAATCAACAGTACCACATCTCTTCTGACAACACCACTTTGGAAAAGAAGATTCCCCACTACGGGGAAAAGTGATAACCATCATTGCAAAGGCTCTCCACTAATAAAGATGCTACTCCACTATGAAGAAAAGATAAGACGCCATCATTACTGATGACACGAAGGCGTCGGTTCCCTTACTAGAAATAGAAGGTCACCCCCAGGATTAGATGTATAAATAAGGCCTGAGAAGGCATCGAAGTTGGGAAGGCCTGCATGCTTTGTGAACTTCATCTTGTAATCTCTCTCTCAGTTCTTGTGTGATCTCTCTCCTCCGCTCCATTGTAAATCTCATCCTTCTTGTGAATAAAATTCTGAAAAACATATTAGAAAATTTGAGAAACTTAATCCTGACAAAGGGGCTAAAACCCAAGCTGAAAATACTATAGATCTTTCCATTGAAGATACCCTAGAATTAGAAATAGCAAGCACATATCTTGATAATATAGATCTTTCTATAGAAACTTGGAAAGAAGTGTTAGAACTCCCGGATACACCTTCTGATATAAGCATGGTCAGAACCATGGATTTAAAATCCCTGAGCTCCTTCTGCTCGACTGAGGTGCCAGTGAAGAGATCCCGCTCCTTAGTAGCAAGTGCAATGGACCTGGAAGTAGAGGTGTTGATCATCCTGGAGACAAGCTGATGAATCTCCAACATCTTCTTTTCGAGCGTAGAGTTTTTCTGCCTTTCGGCTAGGAGTGTCCTCTCGATTTGGGTCAGCCAGTAGCTAGCTCCCTTTACGTCGCGGGACTGAAAAGCCCGAAAGCAGCCATTAAATCTTTCCCTCCATGTGTCCCGCGACGTAAAGGGAGCTAGCTACTGGCTGACCCAAATCGAGAGGACACTCCTAGCCAAAAGGCAGAAAAACTCTATGCTCGAAAAAAAGATGTTGGAGATTCATCAGCTTGTCTCCAGGATGATCAACTACACCTCTACTTCCAGGTCCATTGCACTTGCTACTAAGGAGCGGGATCTCTTCACTGCCACCTCAGTCGAGCAGAAGGAGCTCAGGGAAATCTTCTCCCAGATCAGAACCAATGATCTGGTTAATTTTCGCATGACCGACGTCCTCGAATTACTCAAGACTCTCGGGGTGGCTACCTCAAAGGTTGAAGAATTCAACGCCGAAGTTACTGTTCAAGAAATGCTGGCCATGCATCAGCAACAATTGCTGGATGATTCACGGCTAATACTTTTCTCAATAAGCTAGAAGACACTGAGATCATCAGTTTCCTCCAGAACGAAGAATTAATTCTCAACTCTTATAGGCGATCCCGTATACTCGCCTGCTTCCGTAAAATCCAGAAGTTCAAGCCTCGTATCAGAAAGGGGCTAGTTCATGAAATATATATGAACACTATATTTGAAGACGAATATCGAGACTGCCTCCCAGATATATGCACCTAGGCGGCACTTTCTCACGCCACTAAATTCCAAACTATATTCAAATTCAGAGTATGGTGTATCTGGGAAGAACGGCAATATATAAAACTCTTCCCCTCCTACCAACTCTGGGAGCTTGATAGGCTCGTCGAAGAACCCTTTTTTGAATACATCAAAATTTCAAAACAAGGTTTCGATGAAGAGCATGAAAGATTAATGGCAGCCACAAAATTTTTTGAAGCAGCAAGAAGTGCGGCAAGGACGAATGCTCTGATTTCTACCTCTAAACACACCATCCTGGTGGATCGTCTTAGGCCCTTAACTGATGAAGGTAATGGGCCTTCCAGAATTATTGATTTTCTTAATAATATGACTTTGGGCCGAGTAGGCCAAATAGCTCGAAATGAGGATCTACTGTTAAACAATGATCCTATAAATAATATGGTGGACTCCGAGGGAAACTCCGACTAAGGGAAGCTTGGTGGGCTACTCTATCTGCTTGATATGAATAAAATCTGCTACAAAAATATTTTATATAGATATTTACGAAGGCTAGGACGACGAAGGAAGATGATAAGACAAAAGAGAAGGCAAAGACGACGGCAACGACAGCAACAACAACAACAACAACGGCGGCAACTAACATATCAATTAACACAAATCAGAGAAGCAATTATCACAAGAAGACAAGAGTTACAAGAACAGATTAATCAGCTAAGAAGGATCATTGAAGAAAGAGAAGCAATGGTTAGTTCACTAATTGAAGATAGATAACAGATTATGGAAACTCGATACAACAGAAATAATCCGCTTACTGTTCGAGAAATTCCTATTTGGCTAGAAGACAACCACGATAATGACGTCTCTGACGATGAAGATATTCCTGACAATAACAGTCAAAGCACTGAAGAAAGCAATCAACAGTACCACATCTCTTCTGACGACACCTCAACACCACTTTAAAAAGAAGATTCCCACTGAAGAAAGCAATCAACAGTACCATATCTCTTCTGACAACACCACTTTGGAAAAGAAGATTTCCCACTACGGGGAAAAGTGATAACCATTGTTGCAAAGGCTCTCCACTAATAAAGATGCTACTCCACTATGAAGAAAAGATAAGACGCCATCATTACTGATGACAGGCAGGCGTCGATTCCCTTACTGGAAATAGAAGGTCACCCCCAGGATTAGATGTATAAATAAGGCCTGAGATGCACCTTACAGGGCATCGAAGTTGGGAAGGCCTGCATGCTTTGTGAACTTCATCTTGTAATCTCTCTCTCAGTTCTTGTGTGATCTCTCTCCTCCGCTCCATTGTAAATCTCATCCTTCTTGTGAATAAAATTCTGAGTTTGTGTGTGGAAGCAACCTGTGCAATCAGTCTGGTATCAGAGCCTTGTGAATAAACCCCTGTAAGTATTATTTCATTATGGTAGCTTAAGCGTTTAGTTCGTTCTTGAATATGATCTACCACTCTACATGATGATATATTAATATATTTAGTAAGTCTATGCCCAAAATCCTTACGCATGGAGTAGGAAACGAACCAATGCTGTGCTCCAATTCTGTTAAGCGACAGTATAGGCCTGTGGTTGAAATACTCGCAGCCTAACCCCGCCATAAAGCCACGGTATGCTGAGATAAACTTATCCAAGCAATGGGGGTACTGTGTCTAGCCGCAGAATTGTTGGTCAAAACGGATAAAAGGCACAGATTTGCTAAAATATATTTATAAAAAATCTATTTACCTCATGTAGATCATATTCAAGAACGACCATTACAAATGAGTAACGAACAACCTTTTTCAGAGCTTATTTATGTAGACACACACCAATGCTTTTTAAACCTTCATAACAATTACGAACACATAGTACACATGTCTACTAAGGATCACCCAGAACACGGGATATATAATTTTATAGTAGATCTCTTGCATGATATTAGAAAGGATATGAAACACATAATACAAAAATTACAAAGCATAAACTTTACAGAGCCTACAGGATTTGGAGATAAGCACAACCAGAATCCAAAAACTGCCCATTGGAATATTAATATTTTGAGGTATTCGTCAAAAGAAGATAATAAGATTAATATTAGTGATATTAATGAAGAACATTACCGTAATTTTCTTAAACTACAAAGCCAAGAACTCCTTGGTGAAACTGACGGACAAACTGTTTACGATTTCTATGAAAAATATTCAGAGGCCATTGATTTCTTTAAATGGAAATATAGCATAGATAGTGATTCCGATGAAGAAACCCTTCATATTTTAAACAATGAAGAAGTAGAAAGTACTAGTGGTGGCGGTATGACCCTAGAAGGAATACCTACCGAAGACGTAACAGACTGATTGTACAGGTTGCTTCCACACACAAACTCAGAATTTTATTCACAAGAAGGATGAGATTTACAATGGAGCGGAGGAGAGAGATCACACAAGAACTGAGAGAGAGATTACAAGATGAAGTTCACAAAGCATGCAGGCCTTCCCAACTTCGATGCCCTGTAAGGTGCATCTCAGGCCTTATTTATACATATAATCCTGGGGGTGACCTTCTATTTCCAGTAAGGAAACCGATGCCTGCTTGTCATCAGTAATGATGGCGTCTTATCTTTTCTTCATAGTGGAGTGGCATCTTTATTAGTGGAGAGCCTTTGCAATGATGGTTATCACTTTTCCCCATAGTGGGGAATCTTCTTTTCCAAAGTGGTGTTGTCAGAAGAGATGTGGTACTGTTGATTGCTTTCTTTAGTGGGAATCTTCTTTTTAAAGTGGTGTTGAGGTGTCGTCAGAAGAGATGTGGTACTGTTGATTGCTTTCTTCAGTGCTTTGACTGTTATTGTCAGGAATATCTTCGTCGTCAGAGACGTCATTATCGTGGTTGTCTTCTAGCCAAATAGGAATTCCTCGAACAGTAAGCGGATTATTTCTGTTGTATCGAGTTTCCATGATCTGTTATCTATCTTCAATTAGTGAACTAACCATTGCTTCTATTTCTTCAATGATCCTTCTTAGCTGATTAATCTGTTCTTGTAACTCTTGTCTTCTTGTGATAATTGCTTCTCTGATTTGTGTTAATTGATATGTTAGTTGCCGCCGTTGTTGTTGCTGTCGTTGCCGTCGTCTTTGCCTTCTCTTTTGTCTTATCTTCTTCCTTCGTCGTCCTAGCCTTCGTAAATATCTATATACAATATTTTTGTAGCAGATTTTATTCATATCAAGCAGATAGAGTAGCCCACCAAGCTTCCCTCAGTCGGAGTTTCCGTCGGAGTCCACCATATTATTTATAGGATCATTGTTTAACAGTAGATCCTCATTTCGAGCTATTTGGCCTACTCGGCCCAAAGTCATATTATTAAGAAAATCAATAATTTTGGAAGGCCCATTACCTTCATCAGTTAAGGGCCTAAGACGATCCACCAGGATGGTGTGTTTAGAGGTAGAAATCAGAGCATTCGTCCTTGCCGCACTTCTTGCTTCTTCAAAAAATTCTGTGTCTGCCATTAATCTTTCATGCTCTTCATCGAAGCCTTGTTTTGAAAATTTGATGTATTCAAAAAAGGGTTCTTCGACGAGCCTATCAAGCTCCCAGAGTTGGTAGGAGGGGAAGAGTTTTATATATTGCCGTTCTTCCCAGATACACCATACTCTGAATTTGAATATAGTTTGGAATTTAGTGGCGTGAGAAAGTGCCGCCTTGGTGCATATATCTGGGAGGCAGTCTCGATATTCGTCTTCAAATATAGTGTTCATATATATTTCATGAACTAGCCCCTTTCTGATATGAGGCTTGAACTTCTGGATTTCACGGAAGCAGGCGAGTATACGGGGTCGCCTATAAGAGTTGAGAATTAATTCTTTGTTCTGGAGGAAACTGATGATCTTAGTGTCTTCTAGCTTTTTGAAGAAAAGTATTAGCCGTGAATCATCCAGTAATTGTTGCTGATGCATGGCCAGCATTTCTTGAACAGTAACTTCGGCGTTGAATTCTTCAACCTTTGAGGTAGCCACCAAGAGAGTCTTGAGTAATTCGAGGACGTCGGTCATGCGGAAATTAACCAGATCATTGGTTCTGATCTGGGAGAAGATTTTCCTGAGCTCCTTCTGCTCGACTGAGGTGGCAGTGAAGAGATCCTGCTCCTTAGTAGCAAGTGCAATGGACCTGGAAGTAGAGGTATAGTTGATCATCCTGGAGACAAGCTGATGAATCTCCAACATCTTCTTTTCGAGCATAGAGTTTTTCTGCCTTTCGGCTAGGAGTGTCCTCTCGATTTGGGTCAGCCGGTAGCTAGCTCCCTTTACGTCGCGGGACTGAAAAGCCCGAAAGCATCCATTAAACCTTTCCCAAACTGCTTTATCTTTGTTTTCCATGTCTGTATTATACCAATTTTTTATTACGATATCTGAAAATTGCGCGGGTGCCATTAGTGGCCTAGGAGGTCCCGAGAACTGTGCTGGTGGGACTATAGGCCTTGTAGGTAAAAACATGGGCCTAGGAATGGCTCCTAGTACCTTTTTCCCTTTACTGATTTGGCTGTTCGCAATTTGGCTATTCGCCTGGAGGGTATTCTGGTTATTCACCTGATATTTTTGGCTGTTCGCCTGAGAATGGCTATTCGCCTGAATTTGGCTGTTCGCCTTTGGGGAGACTTGGCTGGTAGCCTCTTGGGTTTGTTCAACCCCTGAAGATTCTGCTATATTGTTATCTTTGGCCTTTTTGGGGCCCACTTCTTTAAACTTGCCCTGCCTCTTCATTTCTTGGAAGATGTCACGAAATTTTTTATAGAAATCTTCGTCTTCCATATATCATAACCTGGTAAGGGTGTCCGCAAGAAAATTAGTGTATCCAGGAATATAGTTGACATCATAATTAAATATTTCTAGATACATTGCAATTCTAATTCGTCGAAGGTTTTCTTCAGGATTATTAATAGTCTTTTTTTTCAAGAATTGTGCTACTGATTTATTGTCAGTCTCAATCAAAAAATGCCTATATAGGATATAGATCTTTAAGCTTTTTATGGCTAATTTGACTGCTAATAACTCTTTGTCATATGTAGCATATTTTATTTGTACTTTTGTAAATCGTCCTAAAGTATAAGCAACGATTTTTTTTTGCTTGCCAATTAAAATTCCTGTCCAGAAGTTATCTGAGGCGTCAGTCTGTAATACTAAAATATCATTGTCGAGAGGGAAGTAAAGAATATTCTCTTTTTTTATGGATTCTTTAATTCTAGCAATTTTCTCGATTTCCCTTTGGTCAAGGGAAATAGAAATCTTGTCCGTATTCCATTGTCTTGGTTGTTCACCCGTAACTAATTTGTATTTGGCTTGTTCAGCCGTAAGTTTTTCTTGTAGATATTTTACCTTTCCTGATAAATTAGGAATAAATTTTCTACCATAATTGAGTAATCCCAAAAAACTCTGAAGTTCTTTAAGGGTTTTAAAGTTATCCGGAAATTCTTTGATCTTGGTATATATATGTTCCTGCAAAAGAACTTGTCCATTTTTTATGGTTTTTCCTTAGAAATCAATTTCGTTTTTGAATAATTCTATCTTTTTTGGACTTAAAATAATACCGTTATCAAGCAGTAATTTACAAACATGTAATAGATGTTCCTTGTGTTCTTCAACTGTGTTTGAGAAGACTAGGATATCATCAATGTAAACTACTACAAAAGGAAGATGTCCAAAAATAGAATTCATCCATTTCTGAAAATTTTGTGGGGCATTTTTTAATCCAAATGGTAAAACTAACCATTCAAAATGTCCATGTGGACAACTGAAAGCAGTTAATTCTACGGAACTTTTATCTTCTAATTTTATTTGCCAAAAATCCGATTTAGCATCAAATTTACTATAGTATTTAGCACCTTGAATCTGTTTGATAAGATGCTCAGCTGTGGGGATAAAATAACCATCGAATTTAGTATAGCTATTTAACTTTCTATAATTAATAACCAATCTTGCTTTTCCTCTTTTTATCTCAGCATGATTTCTTACCAGAAAAGCTGGAGAAGAATGTTGCTGAAACTCTTCTGGATAAGCTTTAGTTTCAGTAGTTCACTAATTTGTTTGGAAAATTCTTCTTTGTCAGAAGGGGAAACCATAATGCTGTTTACTCTGACATTGGTTTCTTTATACTGTTCCAATAGCTCTATTTTATAATATCTAGGGGTTTTATCAAAAGCTTTTAATGGGTTATCAGAAAAGAGTGGTTCTAACATTCCATAAATGGTCCTTTGTAACTTATTGTTATTGGGAATATTGTAAGTACAGACTTTTGTATAATCAATGAGTGTGACTGGTTTTTCACCACGCTGTGCTGTATGTGTAAAGTTCGAAGCTAAGGAGACAGGAAAATGTACTCTAGGAATGGATATTCTATCAAGTTCAAATGTGTGAGTATTGTATGGTTTATAGTGTCTTAAATTATCCATACCAATAATACAATCACTGTCAAAATCTCTGGGTAGTAAGACAAAATCAAACATGTAAGTGTTAGATTGTCCTTGTAAATCAGGGAAATGGGCCTTAAGGTTTTTTACTTTATGATTGACAGATACTTGTCTTCCCATAAAATCGTTTAATTTGCCTGGTTTATCAAGTTGTTGCCATAAATCCTGAGGAATAAAAATTTTTTGTAATAGACTAGCTTCAGCTACTGTATCAATGAGAGCATGGATAGTAAATTCATTATATCCTGATATACAAATGGTAAGTGGTATGTATATATGTAGTTGTGCTTTTACTTTTAAATCCATGGTTCTGACCATGCTTATATCAGAAGGTGTATCCGGGAGTTCTAACACTTCTTTCCAAGTTTCTATAGAAAGATCTATATTATCAAGAGATGTGCTTGCTATTTCTAATTCTAGGGTATCTTCAATGGAAAGATCTATAGTATTTTCAGCTTGGGTTTTAGCCCCTTTGTCAGGATTAAGTTTCTCAAATTTTCTAATATGTTTTTCGATTACTTGTGTAGTTCTGTCCATATGTCTTAGTACAATAGTCCTATAGTTAGACCTTTTGACTTCTCGTATAATATCTCGAAATTTTCGTAAAAGATGATTCATCTTATAGGCTTGATCTATTTGACTTTCGTTATAACTAGTATGCTCCCTATACCAGTTAGTGGTTTTTGATATTTTATTGGAGTGACAGGATTCTACTTCTATCCTTTATTTGTGATAAAGGAATTTTTACTGACATTTTTTCCGATTCATTAGCACGCTGATTGTCAAGCATAGTCTTAGTTCTACCTTCTATTGGTGTGCTAATGCTCATTCTATATTGTATATCCTGTAAAATGTTGGGTGTTAATTCAATACTAACTATGTTGTCCATAGAATTAGATCTAGTGATATGGGGAATACTTGAAGTCGTGGCCTCCGACTCTTTTTGACTTAGAGGTTGTTTTCCTCCTTCGATTCTAGTTGATATAGTATTTCCAGAGGTAATAAAGTATTCGGTTGGTATTTCTATCTTTGGTTTTAAAGATCTAATAAAAACTTTCATTTCGTTATCATTCTTAAAGTGTTCTAATCTAACAAGTCTAGGTTGGATAGTTTTTTCCATCCCTACTTCAAAAAGTCTTACTAGATTTTTAGGAGTGATAGGTTTGAAAGTTGGCGTATCGTTTAATGCCATACAATGTTCCCATTGTATTCCAAGTACTTTGGAACCAGGCATTAATTCAATTCCTTGGAGGCTTACCGATAGTGTACAAGTTTTTTCTATATTGTGATCATCTAAACTTATAGAAAAATCTGGGTGTATGTTGATACCAAACAACCTATTAACAAGATTAGATTTTGCTCCTCCTATTATACTATTTAATAGATTATTGATGATTCTCTCATCCATGCAAACAACTAAAATAGGAGTATCTATTCCTGTTCGGAATAATCCCGTTATTTTGAGTTGTATTAAACCTATATGTAAATATCTCATCTTGGGATATTTAGCCTTTAATTTCTCCATTTTTCTTTTGTCTAATAAACTGATAGAGGAAAAATCTTCATCCCCTTTTAATTCTATATTTCTCTGCATTCTTTCAAAAATATAGGTGTGTTTATTCAGGAATCTAGACTGAAAAGAGATTGGTTTATAAACTTCATTTTTATCGGAATGTGGTATTGCCTCTTTGAGTTTTTGAAGGTCATCATCTGTGATTTCAAATTGTTCTCCCTCACTCTGGGGAATACTAGAGTTACTAGTTTCTTCTAAAGTTAGAGTATTCATATAGATTCTAAATTCATAATAACCGTCGTGTAATTCACTAGAGCTTGATCCAGGTGAGTTAATGCTGGGTGGTTTAGGAGGAGTGTCTTCTATTATGGGTAAGTCTTCATATTTATGTATAACCAATAATCCCAAAGGATTACCCTTTTCAATGAGATAATCTCTATCCTCGAAGGAAGTGTTTTTCATTATTATGGAAACATTATTTCTAGAAACAGGTTCAATAAAACCATAAGTAATGAATATATTTTTTGTAGAATGTAATGGTATATTATGAATAATACCATAATAACCTAGTGGCAAAAATATTCTAATATCTAATAATATCTCCTGGGTATGATATCTTCTAATTCTGCAACTTTTACTTGCATATATAATATATCCTGCTGATATACCCTCTTTTTTAGGTAACCTAGTATTGTCATTTAACAGGGTTATCCTGATTGAATTTTGGGTTTTATTGATGGTAACCATGTTGATTTTTAAATGTTTCAGGGATTCATTTATGTCGTCCTCAGATTGTTCATCTGTTTCGTCGGACTGCTCATCCGAATATATAGACTCTATTTCGTATATGGAAGAGGCGGAAGTATCACTATTTATGTCATTAATAGTTCCAACATTGATACCGTATTTATCTAAGTCGTCTATAATTATTGTATGAATATTGTTAGGGCACTCGTTCGCGAAATGACCCTCCTTATTACATTTAAAACATTTACAACCTTTCCTAAATTTCTTTCGTCTAATGAACTTTCTTTTCTCATTTTTATGGGGTTGCTGTTTTAAGGCTGGTTTCCACTTTTTCCTTGTAATTTTATATTTGGTCTTTCCTTTTCCTTTTCTCCTGAAGAATTTCTTCTTCTGTTTCTTCCATCCTTTGTATTCAGGTAAACATCCAAATTCGGCATTAATATCCTTATTATACTTAGAACAACAAGAATATTCTAATCTAGATTTCTTAATAGTCCTATCCATTTGTTTTTGCACTCTTACTTGTTCGCATACTGTTTCCATAGTTTTCATACAGGCTTTCTTGAGCATTCCCGTAGTGTGGACATTATTTCTTATTTTGTTATATTTTTCTTGAATAATATTATTCCAAGGATAAGGAATTTTTGTAAAAAATCCTCTAATCCAGAAATCCTTTTGTCTAGTGCTTTTTAATCGAAATATAAAGCCAATATATTTAGTAATAAATTCTTCAAGTAAACAGATGTCACATAAAATCATTTTATGAAGAAGTTTCTCATAATCTTTATCATCATTACCATCTTCTCCTATGAAGTCAGCTAACATGAGACCTAATAATTTAGCTAATGCATCTTGAGGATCCTTAGTTCCTCTAATTTCGTCTCCCTTTTCCTTATTAGTAGTTTCAAGACTAACTAACCATGCTCTAGCGCTTCCTTTCCAAAAACTTGTTGCATAATGTATCCATTGGGCAGTGTTAATATTTCCTAGTAAATGATATATCATTCCTCCTATTTGTTGTGACCATTCACCAGTGTATTCTTTTATTTTCTTATGTGGAATCTCGTCTATATTGAAAATAAGTCCATCTGTATGTCTATAATCACTGGCTTTATGATATCAGATCCAATCTTTCCTACTTTGAGGTTGGTTTTTGGTGTATGGAACCATGGCCCTGGTTGGCATGAGGCTTTCAGGGGGAGGTCCAATAGATCCTACGTCTTCGGTAGGTATTCCTTCTAGGGTCATACCGCCACCACTAGTACTTCCTACTTCTTCATTGTTTAAAATATGAAGGGTCTCTTCATCGGAATCACTATCTATGCTATATTTTCATTTAAAGAAATCAATGGCCTCTGAATATTTTTCATAGAAAGCGTAAACAGTTTGTCCGTCAGTTTCACCAAGGAGTTCTTGGCTTTGTAGTTTAAGGAAATTACGGTAATGTTCTTCATTAATATCACTAATATTAATCTTATTATCTTCTTTTGACGAATACCTCAACATATTAATATTCCAATGGGCAGTTTTTGGATTCTGGTTGTGCTTATCTCCAAATCCTGTAGGGTCTGTAAAGTTTATGCTTTGTAATTTTTGTATTATGTGTTTCATATCCTTTCTAATATCATGCAAGAGATCTACTATAAAATTATATATCCCGTGTTCTGGGTGATCCTTAGTAGACATGTGTACTATGTGTTCGTAATTGTTATGAAGGTTTAAAAAGCATTGGTGTGTGTCTGCATAAATAAGCTCTGAAAAATGTTGTTCGTTACTCATTTGTAATGGTCGTTCTTGAATATGATCTACATGAGGTAAATAGATTTTTTATAAATATATTTTAGCAAATCTGTGCCTTTTATCCGTTTTGACCCACAATTCTGCGGCTAGACACAGTACCCCCATTGCTTGGATAAGTTTATCTCAGCATACCGTGGCTTTATGGCGGGGTTAGGCTGCGAGTATTTCAACCACAGGCCTATATTGTCGCTTAACAGAATTGGAGCACAGCATTGGTTCGTTTCCTACTCCATGCGTAAGGATTTTGGGCATAGACTTACTAAATATATTAATAAATCATCATGTAGAGTGGTAGATCATATTCAAGAACGAACTAAACGCTTAAGCTACCATAATGAAATAATACTTATAGGGGTTTATTCACAAGCGATAGCTTCCTTCCTCCAATACAGACGTAACCACCTCGGCAAGAGTGTGCACTCGAGTTTGGGATATAAACTTTGGTTGAGGATGGATATTTGAGGCTTGGGAATGGTTCGATAAGTTATCGTGCAAACGATGACTTGAGTGGGACGGGTTGTACGCTAGTTACCTTCGGGTCGGATATATATAACTGCTTGTCGTTTGGTTTGAGTTGAATGCTTGCATGCTTAAACTGCTTTACAGCTTTCCTTAACATGTCATCCATATGCCATGAAACGAATCTAGGATTCAACTAGAAAGATCACCATATAACTGTGTGCATTCACTATTTTACTTAGTGTCGGCGTAGACGAGTGGGTTACCCCGCTCACCATTACGGCTGTGTGCTGACCCACGTTTGTGGGCAATATTTCAGGTACGCAGGCGTAGTGGCGCTGCTTGGATATACGGGACACTGCTTGGATATACGGGACAAGATGTATGAACTGTAAGTACCGTTGTGGGCTAGAGAAAAGAGCAAGAGTATTTCATCGACTCCGTGGCATCGCCTTCGTGGCATTACCTCGGGACATTTCTTTTGGACCCTATCGAGAGCTTCGCTGCGTATTACTCTGATGTGTGCTTGGTACACAAAACGACTTCCGCTGTAACTTGATTGTTTCGATGATAACTTTGGTGTTTAACAACATCGCCTTGTACGAGCGCAACTCCAGGCTCATACGGCATCACGTCCCGAAGAGAACGATTGTCCCGCGGGAGAGCTACAACGTGGTGATTTTTCACGTTCAGCGGGGACTATTGAGCTTGCGGGAGATTGGGGCGTGACAATATCTGCTCGGCGAATGCTACACTCAGACTACACGGGATACCTAGCATCGGTTCGGGACACACAGCTGGACTACGCAAATGTTGAGTCTTCTTCCGTTGAGGCGGAGTTCCCTGATGCGTTTCCGAGCGAACTACCCAGTATGCCACCAGACCGAGAGATCGAGTTCACCATAGACACCTTCCCGAATACACAGCCGATTTCTAAGCCTCCGTACAGAATGGCCCATGCTGAACTGAAGGAGTTAAAGTGCCAACTGCAAGAGTTACTACATCGCGGGTTCATCCGTCCGAGCGTGTCTCCTTGGGACGCGCCTGTGCTCTTCGTGAAGAAGAAGGATGGAGCGCTACGCCTCTGTATCGATTATCAGGAGCTGAATAAGGTCACCATCAGAAACAAGTATCCTCTGCCAAGGATAGATGACATGTTTGATCAGCTGCAAGGGGCAACGGTGTTCTCGAAAGTTGATCTTCGCTCAGGCTACCACCAGCTGAAGATTAAGCCGGAAGACATGCCAAAGATTGTATTCCGGACCCGTTACGGGCACTATGAGTTTTCAGTTATGCCGTTTGGTCTGATGAACGCCCCTGCTGTCTTTATGGATTTAATGAATCGAGTGTTCCGACCCTTTCTCGATAAATTTGTAGTCGTTTTTATAGACGACATCTTGGTGTACTCGAAGACTAGGGATGAACACGCAGGACACATGCGAATGGTGCTTCAGACCCTTCGAGACAACAAGTTGTATGCCATGCTTAGTAAATGCGAGTTCTGGTTGGACAACATATCCTTTCTAGGGCATATTATTTCTGCACAAGGCATGTCGGTTGACCCAAAGAAAGTAGAAGTCATTATGCAGTGGAAACGACCCGAGTCAGCTAGCGATATACGGAGTTTCCTTGGTCTGGCGGGCTACTACCGGAGATTTATTCAAGATTTTGCAAAAATTGCGTCGCCCCTGACTCATCTCACTCGGAAGGGAGTAACGTTCATGTGGAAGGACGACTGTGAAACTTCATTTACGGAGTTAAAGCAGCTCATCTCTGCACCAATTCTTACCCTTCCGGACGGACCTGATGACTTCAAAATATACAGTGACGCGTCAGGTAAGGGATTGGGATGTGTCCTTATGCAACGGGACAAAGTGATAGCCTTCGCGTCGAGGCAGCTAAAGCCTCACGAGAAGAATTACCCAACACATGATCTTGAACTTGCCGCAGTGGTATTCGCGCTGAAGTTGTGGCACTACTACCTTTACGGTGTACCATGCGAGATCTATACAGACCATAAGAGCCTAAAATATCTCTATACACAAAAAGATTTGAATCTTCGCCAACGGCACTGGCTTGAGCTCCTTAGCGACTTTGACCTCATGATCAGATACACGCCTGGCAAAGGAAACGTCGTAACTGATGTACTGAGTCGAGTGTTCGTTGAGAATTTGGCTATTGATGACAGGCTGCGTCGAGATCTTGAATCTTTGGACATTACACTACTAATCAGATACAAAAGGGGGCGCAAGTGGCTCAACTGCGCCTCGAGCCTTCCCGTGTCAGGATTGGGTAATTTGCGCGTCTGCTGCCTTCCTTGGATGTGGTAGCCGTTTCTCAGGCTCCCTCTCCGGAATCGAACCCTAATTCTCCTTCACCCGTCACCAACATGGTAGGCCACTATCCTACCATCGAAAGTTGATAGGGCAGAAATTTGAATGATGCGTCGCCGGCACGAAGGCCGTGCGATCCGTCGAGTTATCATGAATCATCAGAACGACGGGTGGAGCCCGCGTTGACCTTTTATCTAATAAATGCGTCCATTCCGAGAGTCGGGATTTGTTGCACGTATTAGCTCTAGAATTACTACGGTTATCCGAATAGCACGTACCATCAAACAAACTATAACTGATTTAATGAGCCATTCGCAGTTTCACAGTCTGAACTTGTTCATACTTACACATGCATGGCTTAATCTTTGAGACAAGCATATGACTACTGGCAGGATCAACCAGGTAGCACGTCCTCGTCGACGCCGGCTCCGCCCGTCCGCTCGCACGGGACGAGAGAACTTGTCACCGTTCGATGACTTTTATCTGCCCGTCTAAACCACCTGCACAAGACTTATCATATCATTCCCTGCCACGAAGACACAAGTTAGCTTTGCACAGGTTTAAATATACGTGGGGATCACTGGCGTATGCCATAAAAGACCAATTTTAGCCATTGACGAGGATGGTATGCAACGCGAGCACAAGGGGCGCTACAAACCATTTCGTCCGATGTACATGAGGGCTAAACATGAGGTTCCGTTCGGATCGGATCGGTACCAGTGTCCCAGCGACCGTCCGCAGGAACTATGACCTTGTGCACAAGTTGTCCGTGATCAAACGGCGTCCATAATTAGTTAACCATTTCATGCAGTTGGGGCAACACGAGTACAAGACAAGTAGCATTGCATGATTCATTTTGCATAGTCTCCTGAACAATTTATTGCATTGCAAGATGAGTTCTATACATAGCATAATTTAAAGAAGAGTATATATTCTAACTTGTATTTATGCATATGATGAACATTCCAAACGAACAAGCATGCAAATAGGTAACCGTTTTCAAGTTTGTTTGACAAGCATAATGATCTAAGTCTATTGCCTTTTTATCTTGACATCTTTTAGTTATTACTTGGTATCGTTTAATCGGGACAAACAAGAATGCAAGGTATTTAGATGTGAAGACTAGAAGAAGGGCCAACTGAATCGAATATAAGCCACTCACAAGTTGGTTGGAAGGAAGAAGGAAAGAGGTGCTTCAGGACTCCGCTCGTGCGTTGTCTACTGCTTGTTCACCTGCATTGCTACGAACAGCTGATCACTACCTCTTCCACTCTTTCCAATATCGGAATTGAAGTGCAGTTCAACGAACGAAAACAATGAAATCCATCGAAACCGTTCAAAAAAACGCAAGCAAATCCGAAAACCAACTCAAGGCACGAAAGCAACAAGCGACAGCGAAAACTAGGCAACAAAAGATGCAGCGGAGAGGTCCCTCCTGACTCTGCTGCTAAGTCGATCCTGGGGGCACGGTCCACTGAATATGGAAATCGATTTCGAAGAAGCAAATCCATAACGAGGATAAGATCTTGTTTCAATTTATCCCGATCGAACGATACCGTCTTGTATTTCTTAGCCGCGCTCCCCGAATAGGGGGAACTTGGCACCACATCCTACCCAACTAATTGGAAGTTTCGTCCAGAAACTTAGGAATATAACCTACCACTAGGAAACAATGAAGGGAACCTATCCCTCATCTCAGATTCAAGCTCCAAGTGGATTCTTCGACCGAGTGATTTCGCCAAAGCACGCACACGAGAGGAACCGAGCGACTTCGAAGCAGCTTTTCTTTACGATCCAAAATTTGCACAGGTTGTTCGACATATGGCAAGTCTGTCTTAAGATCTAGTTGATCAAGATCTACCACATGGCTCGGGTCGTACACATACTTCTTAAGTTGAAAAACATGGAAGACATCGTGCACTTCGGACAGTGACGGTGGTAAGGCAATCTGATATGCAACTGAGGCAACTCGCTTTAGTACCTGAACGCGAGATATTATATATATGTACGTTGTTTTCCCAGCACAGACATAATAAGCTAGTCAAACTATCAAGCGTGGCTAGGTTATTGATTTTATGAATATTGCATACACGCTCGGGTGAATCCAGATTTGACTTCCATGTATTCGTATCTAGTGTGCTCGTACTTTGTACGACATCTTGAGAAAATTTCTTATGTGACCACGCCTTGAGATTTCAAGCACAACATTGGGCTAATTAGGTAACTAAAAATAATAGTAACATTTGGAGGGAACGGTATTCCGTGATCATGCCAACGAACCTTCCTATATAGATTCATTCTAAGTGAGCTGTGGGCTGGCCACCACAGATACTGTATATCATCTGCCTTAGTGGAGTGCAGTATCTGTCTTATTATTATGTCGAGCCATTGTTTCAATATAGGAACACTAGAACCGCTAATACCATATTTTTAGCATAGTGGCCCTCCGGAGGACTGTGCTTCATGCAAGTGCAAGTTTTATTATAATTGGTTCGGTTAGCTTATGTTCGGGATTGGCGTGATCTGAGGATACTTATTATGCATTATTTCTGAGATAACCTCAGACTCCACAAAAATAGCAAGCCGTACAAATGATTGGCCGATTTAGGGAGAAATGTAATTGGTTGTGATTGTATTTATTCAGCTAGTAGCCTAGGAAAGTGGACTGTCATAGTGTGATGGTTCAATCCTTGTCCTGGTTTGGTTGTAGGGTTGAGTCTTAGCGCTAGGATATGCCATGGACCTAAGTTACGACACTGAACATATGTATTATTATATTATTTTTCCTGGGTTTTTGTTTCTCCATTTCGTGCTTCCTTTGTGGTACTTGCTATTTGGGGTCTAACTCTACTGGTTTTGCATGGCCAGATTTCGAGCTAGCACCTGAGGATCCAGCGTACTTTCTCTCAACTCATGGCGCACACCAGGAATATGGTCGCAGGGGATAGCGAATAGGTTTTCTTCTTCTCTGGTCATCTTTGCACATTTATTTATTTTTGGCGTTTAGCCACCGGCACCTGTTAGCCGGCACATCTGGACATTAGTTCTCCTTACATGATTATATTAAATCAGACTGCAGTTGATCATTGTCATGTACTTATGATTACTTTTTCAGCTTCTTATTTTGCACAGCTGGACTCCAGAACATTTTGAAAAGGCGTTTGGGACGCCTTATCGCTTATCATATATGCTCTATGCTTAATGTTTCTTGTTTGAATGATTGAGACATATAAGTTCTTGATCATAGGAGATTTGATTGTAGCATACACCCCCTTGTCTTATACAGCCGTGATCGCTGAACGGCGTATAGTGTCACGTCCCAATTCCGTGGAATCGATAGTCGTCCCCCGGGCGTGACATCGTGGGGGCCTAGGTTGCGGTATTTTGTATAGCGAACACATATTCAGAGTACACAGATAAATTGAAACACAAAGTTGAAACATGAAAAAGTTCTCTTTATTGATAATGAACATATATTACAAACTCTTGAACAAGTCATAAGGGTTATCGCACGGGCTTACAAAATGTTGACATAAAATGAGATAGTTGTCATGTACATTACATCATTTACTAAACTTCAAAATGTAAGACCTCCTGGTGGGACCTAAGGAGATCCGAGCGAGGAGCCGAAGTTATTCCCCAATCCAGTCCAGCTGTAGGCGCGTCTTGATCGTGCCACATTTTGAAGTATTTTGAAGCAAGGAGCTAACAACCCAACTCAATGCAGCTCCGAGGGAAAGCCATTGTTCCGCCAGGAGGTCTTACATTTTGAAGTTTAGTAAATAATGTAATGTACAGGACAACTATCTCATTTTGTGTCAACATTTTGTAAGTCCGTGCGGCAACCTTATGACTCGTTCAAGAGTTTGTAATAGATGTTCATTATCAATAAAGAGAACTTTTCCATGCTTCAACTTTGTGTTTTAATTTATTTGCGTACTCAAAATATGTGTTCGCTATACAAAATACCTTAGCCTTGTGTGGTGCGCAATATAGGCCCGCACGGCGTCACGTCCGGGGGACGACTATCGATTCAACGGAATCGGGACGTGACATGTTGGTATCAGAGCGCAGCTTCAAGTTCCTTTGACCCTCGTACTGGAAAAGTTTCTTTGACGATCAAATCCCTGTGCGAACTCATGAACTCGTTAGGCCAAAATGAGATACGTTCATACAATGAGTCCATAATACATTATGATCCTGATGTAATTTACCTTCTTTTAAAGGAATGGCACAAGCGCAATCCTCTGCGCTAGCACCGGGCGAGACATAAGCTCAAGAGAGTAGTTCTGGCACATCGGGAAGTTCTCGGAGCCAGAGAGCCATGTCTCGTGCCGACCCCATTCAGCAAATGATGCGGATGTTGGAGGCAAACCAACAGAGGGAGGAGGCTCGTTATGAACGGGCTGTGAAGCGAGCAGAGGAAAGGCAGAACCAGTTTAAAGACCAAATAGAAGTCCAATTCTCAGTCCAACAAAAGCAGGTAGATACCCTGCAGCAGATTGTTCAGACTTTGGCCTCCAACCAGTCAGTGGCAATAGTAGCGACCCCGGTGGAGCAACCAGTACTTGAAGTTGAGACGCCTCAGACTCCAAGGAAGAAGGATGTGACTACCTTCGACTTTGGCGACTTCAAGAAAGTCTGCAACACTCTATTTAAAGAGACTGAGGACCCAATAACGGCTCTAGATTGGTTGGCCGAACTGGAAGACCACTTCAAACTCCTGGAGGTGCCCGAGCAGAAGCGCATTGCATGTACCCAACTCCAGCTCCGTTTGAACGTGCACGACTGGTGGGACGTGCATCGACGATCTCTTCCAACAGACGATGATGAGGAGACGATTGCATAGACTACTTTCCGTGGCACATTCGAAGAGGAGTTTATACCCCCTCTCGTACGTCGTAAGAAGGAGAACGAGTTTGTGCAACTACGCCAAGGGAGCATGACGGTAAAGCAGTATTCTGCCGAATTTAACCGGCTCGCCAAGTTTGCCAATTCCTATTTACCTGATGCAACGAGTCGTGCCAGAAGATTCGAAGGAGGTCTGCGTCCTGCTATCCATGCGCACGTAGTCATTCCCCAGTACCAGACGATGCAAAAATTCCTGAACCACGCCCTTTCTCTTGAACCGCAGTATCCTCACGTTCCTACCGGCACTGTGCATACCTCCAATCACAAACGCCAAAGCAACGAAAGAGAAAACAACGCTCCAAAGCATCCAAATAACGGCGACAAGTAGAAAGCAAATCTAGACAAAGTATGTAACTTCTGCAAGAAACTCGGGCATCTCTTCAACGATTGTCGTAGGAGGCTTGGGGTATGTCTCCTTTGTGGCGATCCAAATCACAAAATGCAAGACTGTTCGCTCTTCTCTGAAAGCCGCTCCCAACATTCCAATCAGGCTAATGCACCTCAGGCCAATCGAGCTGCACCTCAGCAAGAGCGTCGCTAAGTTCAAGGTCGGGTCTACACAATGACACGAGAGGAAGCTCTGGTCTCAGACACCGTTGTGTCAGGTACTTTATTTTTTAATAACATACCTGCACGTGTGCTATTTGATTCTGGTGCAACACATAGTTTTATATCCACAAATTTTGTCGTGGAGAACAATATAGAAATGACTCTGTTGTATCTAGATTTAAGTGTTAGCACCCTCTCCGGCACGAAAATACCTGTTCGTTCAGTATGCCAAGGTGGTTACGTCTGTATTGGAGGAAGGAAGCTATCGCTTGATGTTTTAGTTCTAGATGTACGGGACTACGATATCATTTTGGGAATGGATTGGCTCGGTGCCTGCTCGACAACTATTGAATGTGCAGAAAAATGAGTCGTGTTCCGCCTGCCTGGAGAAGCCGAATTCTGCTACACAAGTAGTCCAACAACTGATGCGACCAGGACATGCATGGTGATTTCTGCGATATTTGTAACGTCCCGCAACCGCTCGGAGCGTTACGCTGAGTCGGATTGAATAAATCAAATGCTGGTTACATTTGAAATGTTAGATTTTGGGAAGAATGATTGATTTAGTTGGTTTCAATGTGCAGATGGCTAGCGGGTTCGAAGAAAATCAGGGTTCGTTCAGAACAGTACTGAATAGCTGGATGGGAGCGATAATGCCGTCTTCCTTAATCCGATCGGTCGGATGATTCGGAGAGCACGGCCTACTTGCACGGTCATACCAGTTGAGTAGATCGCGCTTGCATCGGACCACGGGTTCAAGGGATTGGCCGTATCGGCAGGACAGGATGCCTAACGGGATCAAACAATGTGAGTGGGCTCTTTCCCTTCTCCTCTACTCCTTCATGCCTAATAATATGGAAAACACGATAAAGGTTTGAACACTTGGGCTGAAACATTGGGAAACACTACACTGAGGCGTGCATAGAGTGTACGTCGTTGGCTTGGTAGGATTATGGCTTGAAATGATTTACGCGTTGGATAATTGGAGCGATAGTTGGATTATACAATTGAGGCAGTCGGTTGGATACTTGGGATTATACTTGGACGGTTGGAATGATACATTGAGGCAATAGGAATATTGGGAATTCGGGCGAGCGAGCGTGCATCCGTGCACGAGTATCACTTGGTCGCTTTGTCTTGCAAAGCGAGCAGTTGCGGTTCGAAACCGAACAACTACATCGGCGAGGGCGTTATGCCACGGTTGGGGCATTTTGCCATAGGTTTGTCCCAAGTTGGGGTGTTGCATCTAATATGAAACACTGTATTAAGCAGAGGCCTTGTGCCTATGGAAACACTTCATATTTTGGTGCCTTGGGCTATATATTGAGGTCGAGATTTGGATTCTTTGGTTGGATATGTTGGAAGAATGGTTATGGATATTTCGGGATATTTCGGTTATGGATGCTTTGGGTGGATATCGGTTGAACGAGTCTAGGACCGCTTGGTGGGGCGAGAATGTTCGATCCTCTCGTCATACCTACTTGTGTCTGCATAGTCACGGACGACTTGTGCACAAGTCTTAGCATTTCCTCGAAACGGCTTTCTGGGGCACTGGAACCGTATCGATCCGGAGGAAAATAATTGATTCGTGCTAGTCACGATGCATTACGGAACCTTCAGCGGGGCTTGATTTCCGGGCTGATAGGGTGCGCCGTAATGCTTGAGATATGTCCTGTATGGCTTTGCCAGTGACTTCATATAGATAAGAGATGGTATGCTTTTCTTTTGTTGGCAAGGAAGGTAGAAATCAGAACATTCGTCAATGGCTAAAATTGCCAGTGACACAAGTTAGCTTTGCACAGGTTTAAATATACGTGGGGATCACTGGCGTATGCCATAAAAGACCAATTTTAGCTATTGACGAGGATGGTATGTAACGCAAGCACAAGGGGCGCTACAAACCATTTCGTCCGATGTACATGAGGGCTAAACATGAGGTTCCGTTTGGATCGGATCGGTGCCAGTGTCCCAGCGACCGTCCGCAGGAACTATGACCTTGTGCACAAGTTGTCCATGATCAAACGGCGTCCATAATTAGTTAACCATTTCATGCAGTTGGGGCAACACGAGTACAAGACAAGTAGCATTGCATGATTCATTTTGCATAGTCTCCTGAACAATTTATTGCATTGCAAGATGAGTTCTATACATAGCATAATTTAAAGAAGAGTATATATTCTAACTTGTATTTATGCATATGATGAACATTCCAAACGAACAAGCATGCAAATAGGTAACCGTTTTCAAGTTTGTTTGACAAGCATAATGATCTAAGTCTATTCCCTTTTTATCTTGACATCTTTTAGTTATTACTTGGTATCGTTTAATCGGGACAAACAAGAATGCAAGGTATTTAGATGTGAAGACTGGCAGAAGGGCCAACTGAATCGAATATAAGCCACTCACAAGTTGGTTGGAAGGAAGAAGGAAAGAGGTGCTTCAGGACTCCGCTCGCGCGTTGCCTACTGCTTGTTCACCTGCATTGCTACGAACAGCTGATCAATACCTCTTCCACTCTTTCCAATATCGGAATTGAAGTGCAGTTCAACGAACGAAAACAATGAAATCCATCGAAACCGTTCAAAAAAACGCAAGCAAATCCGAAAACCAACTCAAGGAACGAAAGCAACAAGCGACAGCGAAAACTGGGCAACAAAAGATGCAGCGGAGAGGTCCCTCCTGACTCTGCCGCTAAATACCCGATCTCCTTCTAAGAACTCAAGTGGCCGACGATGTGTATCAGCGTAGCACTTTTGGCGACTCTGAGCTACCTTTAGCCGTTCCCGAATCAAACTAATCTTTTGGACAGTCTGCTCCACAAGTTTAGGGCCAAGGATCTACCGTTCTCCAACTTCGTCCCAACAGATCGGGGATCTGCACTTCCGTCCATACAACGCCTCATACGGCGCCATCTGAATGCTGGATTGAAAGCTATTGTTGTATGCAAATTCAGCTAACGGTAAATGCAAGTCCCAACTCATCTTTAAGTCCAAGGCGCAAAGTCGTAACATGTCTTCGAGGATTTGGTTGACACGTTCTGTTTGGCCGTCTGTGGATGGTAGGCGGAGCTGAACTTCAACTTCGTCCCCATTGCTGACTGTAGGCTTTCTCAGAAACGTGATATGAATCGACCATCTCTATCAGAGACTATGGATAAAGGCATGTCGTGGAGTCGAACGATTTCGTTGAGGTAGATATGTAAAATGAAGAAGAAGAAGAAAGAGAGGAGAGAAAAGCCATATATATACTAAGTGAGAAAAAGAGGGTTTAGTCATGGGTTCACCCAAAATGAACTGAACCAAGTATTCATTCTACATGCGGGTCCTAAACTCGGTCTATGGCAATGTCAATGAATATTCTACTAGTCTCGGGTAGTCTCTCAGCAACAGAAAAATAAAACAATGATAAATAACATGAACCATCATATGAAATACAACATGAATACATTATCAAGAAAAATTAAATTCTAGAAATTCAAGAAATATTAAATCTGGAATCGGGTGTGACATCTCTACCCTCCTTAGAAAAATTTTGTTATCGAAATTTCACCAAGGCTTGTCGAGCTGGAACACACGAGAAAGCTCAAGAAATCAAATCACAATTCAAATGATTACACACTAAGCAAATAACTAAAAATTGAAAAGATAGCTACAGAAGTAACTAATGAATAAATGCACAAAAGCAACACACAGGAAATTGGAGGCATATGGATACATATACTCTTAAGTCAGTCGAATAGGAACTCGTCCTCCCTTGCCTATGCTGACTCACACAAATGGACAAGAGCCAAGCCTGAAGGTAAGTCTGTCACTACTCGTTCCCGATATACGTATTTGTAACGTATTTTTATTTTTTTTAGCATGATTGCATGTGCATGGAGACTAGACCCATTCTTTGGTTTAACCTGGTTCATGGTTTATTTTTTGGGTTGGTTCAACTCATGAGAGCATTTGGTTCAACCCTCAAACCCTACCATATATAACCCAACATTTTCTCTCTCTCTCTCTCCTCACTTCTTCATTTCTTCCTCTCTTTTTTAGCTTTATCTCCCCATTTCATAGGCAAGTACACCTTACATGAAAAATAGAGAAATTTTCCATATTATTGTTCCTTTATGTTCATTATGTGTTTCTAAGCATTTTTTGTTTCTAAGCATTTTTAGTTCTTAGAGTTTTCTGTTTTGATGGATGAATTAGTATAGATCTATATTTCTAAACTTAGGGTTTTATGGGTTTCATGAATTTTTCTTGGTTTTGATCTATTAAACTTGTATCTTTGAAAACCAGTTTTTGCTTCATGATAGAGATTTCAATTTAGAGCATTTTGACTTTTGGTTCACCTGGTTTGGACTTAAAATGAGTATTTTTTGAACAAAACAAGATTTCGGTTTTAGGAGCTTTTTCGCCATGGTCGAATCTGTTGTTGGAGAAGACGAAGTTCCCATGCGGCTAGTGAGCTTATACGGCCGAGAGTGCCATGCGGGCCGTATAAAATACTCATTTTATACGGCCCACTCGTCTAAGCCGACACTAAGTAAAATAGTGAATGCACACAGTTATATGGTGATCTTTCTAGTTAAATCTTAGATTCTTTTCATGGCATATGGATGACATGTTAAGGAAAGCTGTAAAGCAGTTTAAGCATGCAAGCATTCAACTCAAACCAAACGACAAGCAGTTATATATATCCGACCCGAAGGTAACTAGCGTGCAACCCGTCCCACTCAAGTCATCGTTTGCACGATAACTTATCGAACCATTCCCAAGCCTCAAATATCCATCCTCAACCAAAGTTTATATCCCAAACTCGAGTGCACACTCTTGCCGAGGCAAGGTGGCCGCGCCTACACGAAAGCCAAACCAAAAAAGAAAAGCATACCATCTCTTATCTATATGAAGTCACTGGCAAAGCCATACAGGACATATCTCAAGCATTATGACGCACCCTATAAGCCCGGGAATCAAGCCCCGCTGAAGGTCCCGCAATGCATCGTGACTAGCACGAATCAATTATTTCCCTCCGGATCGATACGGTTCCAGTGCCCCAGAAAGCTGTTTCGAGAAAATGCTAAGACTTGTGCACAAGTCGTCCGTGACTATGCATACACAAGTAGGTATGACGAGAGGATCGGACATTCTCGCCCCACCAAGCGGTCCTAGACTCGTTCAACCGATATCCACCCTAAGCATCCATAACCGAAATATTCCGAAATATCCATAACCATTCTTCCAACATATCCAACCAAAGAATCCAAATCTAGACCTCAATATATAGCCCAAGGCACCAAAATATGAAGTGTTTCCATAGGCACAAGGCCTCTGCTCAACACGGTGTTTCATATTGGATGCAACACCCCAACTCGGGACAAACCCATGGCAAAATGCCCCAACCGTGGCATAACGCACTCGCCGATGCAGTTGTTCGGTTTCGAACCGCAACTGCTCGCTTTGCAAGACAAAGCGACCAAGTGATACTCGTGCACGGATGCACGCTCGCTCGCCCGAATTTTCGATATTCCCATTGCCTCAATGTATCATTCCAACCGTCCAAGTATAATCCCAAGTATCCAACCGACTGCCTCAATTGTATAATCCAACTATCGCTCCAACTATCCAACGCGTAAATCATTTCAAGCCATAATCCTACCAAGCCAACGACGTACACTCTATGCACGCCTCAGTGTAGTTTTTCCCAATGTTTCAACCCAAGTGTACAAACCTTTATCGTGTTTTCCATATTATTAGGCATGAAGGAGTAGAGGAGAAGGGAAAGAGCCCACTCACATTGTTTGATCCCGTTAGGCATCATGTTCTGCCGATACGGCCAATCCCTTGAACTCGTGGTCCGATGCAAGCGCGATCTACTCAACTGGTATGACCGTGCGAGCAGGACGTGCTCTCTGAATCATCCGACCGATCAGATTAAGGAAGACGGCATTATCGCTCCCATCCAGCTATTCAGTACTGTTCTGAACGAACCCTGATTTCCATCGAACCCGCTAGCCATCTGCACATTGAAGCCAACTAAATCAATCCTTCTTCCCAAAATTCAATATTTCAAATGTAACCAGCATTTGATTTATTCAATCCGACTCAGCGTAACGCTCCGAGCGGTTGCGGTGCGTTACATAATATACCACTTAGAATCAGGTTCGTCCACGAACCGTGCTGGTACTCATTCCTATCACATGCCACAATCCAATTCCAAGATCTGCTCTAAGCGACTCACATATTCACGATTCTGATTCCGCATCTCGTTCTGCTGAACACTCGTACAATTTTCACGAATTCCCACATCCTCCTTGCAGCTCAATACGAATTATTCGTATCGCTTAGTTTTGGATTGTACATATATTTAAGGCGTCCCTAAAATACATGCATTTCAGCCGAGCTTTGCGATAGCAAATTTTAACAAGTTACAAGGGTATCTTTATGTTCGAGGCATCCATTTGCTTTACTCCCAATTGAACCAAATCACGGTTCCCATTCCAAACTGTTCGATTAAGCACTATTCTCAAATATGATGATTTCCCACTGACTCAATCAGTTCGTGTTATTTCTGAATCCGCACTAGCAACATCTCCAAATATTATTTCGTGCACCGAACGATCATCTCAACTGATCTACCCCAGCTATGCGACTTACCCAAATATCAACTTTGCTTAGATCAGCTCAGTCCAACACCTTTCCTGCCATCTCAAATATCTCATTGGGTGATCATCTATATTGAGGTTCGTGTGATCCACGAAGATCTCGTCACCACGCCAAAGGGATAGTGTCGCCACGATTTTAACGTGGACACACTCGCCACAATTCTTAGGTTGCGCATGGAATAGTCCTTCGCGCTGCTTCCACTGCCTCGAAGCATTTGGACATCACCTTTGCCTTCCGAACGAGCACGCTTCCCAGACTAAGTTCCGAGACATCTTGTAAATCTGAGGCAAATCTGTCCCTTCCAGTATTCGTAAGGATTTGATTCGAACGAGCCGCTGCTTTAACTTCTCGAGCTAGTTTCACAGTCGTCAATTCATATGAATGCTATTCCCTTCCAGGGCACGATGAGTCAGAGGCGATGCCATCGATAAAAATCTGCGACTCTGAATCTCATCAGTTGACTAGGCTACTTCCACCATCGCTCCGATCTTCCGGCTGCATCTTCAGCTGAAGACTATCCCAAGGGTCTCTCAATCCAATACTCAGTCAATAAGCCAAATCTCATTGCTCACATCTGCCCTCGACGCATTCCCAAATACGCCGCCTCAAGGGTCGTTCTATGGGTTTACCATATTCATCTTCAATTTGGCGGACAAGTCGCTAAGGTCAGCTGTCCCGAAGCTACGCTCGATAATTGTAATCATCACGATGGACAGTTACTATGAACCATGCTATATCTCATCTGTAAATCCGAATCAAAATTCTAACCATTCTTCCGAGCGAACTTTCGAATCCGAGCATGCGCTCGTTGAAACCGTCTTCCATCAATCCGTCGTTCTGCCCTGAATCCATCAAATTCCCGAATTGCCATGTTCGTCTACTCGCACCATCGATTTCAATGATTCTTAAAACTCGAGACTTGCTCAAATTCATATCCGTTTGCCACGTTCCACCATGCACGTCCAACTTACTCGAGCAGTACAGTGATTTGTTCCGACGTTGCTCCCACGTTTAGCTATCTTTAAAGTCTGTCCGCCACAATCTTAGCCTTCCGTCGTTGCCTCAATCCGTCCACGTCTTCCAGAGAATCCGTCTACCATTGTTGCACCATCTTGCCCAAAATTCTATTTCAGCTAAACCTGAGTCGACTCCTCGAGCGGCAATATCAAAAATCTTCCAAGTTTGTGTGAATCCATCAAATTGCCCCTCGATAGTAACTTATGTTTCATTGCTCAACCAACAGCTCAAATGTGTTGCCCAAAATCGTAGTTTGTGCTCGTTATCATTCGATTCACCTATCGCTCGTTCAAGCGTAATCCAACTGTTCGTTCCGATCCCGTCCATCTCTTAAGCCCAACGATACTTCCATTTGCACCAGTCCGTTCTCGATATGCTCAACTCAATATTCGCTTGCTCCATTTTCATTCTTCCCAACTCAACCGACGTGCACCAACCAACTTGTATTCCCGTTACCCGAGTCCGTTCAGGCAATTTTCATAGATGTCCAACCAAAATATTTTCAATGCCTTGCTTAATACGTGGTATCCCATATACCACTCCGAATCAAGTCGCTACTCGCATTACGATTCCTTTGCACTTATCCAAAATCCGTTCGAACTATCCCTCATGCGTGATCCTGCCATTCCCAATTCGAGTTTGACACAAAACTCAGGCAATGCTTGAATTATCCAACTATTTCCATCAATCCCGTGATGCAACTCGTGCTATATATCCCGTTCTCAATACTTCCATTTATTCCCAAACCAAACTCAAACCTGCTCAACCGATGCGCCACAGCCAAAATTCTAACTTCTATCCAACACAGTCGCTGGACGAGCAAGTCGTGCAACGATCTACTCCCATCGAATGTTTCTACTCACAACATGCCGCATTACCAAATCCCGTATGCCAACCAACTGATCCATTGAGGCAATCAGAACTCCCCGAACGACAAGCCAAGCCAACCCAACGAAACCCAATGAAAGCCCACAACTTGTTGCACAAATGCAACAACGCCACCCAACTTGCTGCACGAATGCAATAACGCCTAACGAGGCTAAGCGATCCTACGAAAACCAACCAAGACAACGCAACCGAGAATAACATGCAGCCACAACTAGCAATATATAGACTTATTGCATGAAATATCCGATGCGGTACTGAGTAGAGTCAAGAGCTAGACGACACGCGGAAGCTATTTAGAGTTTGTGATGAAACGAAGGACCAAGTCCGAAGAAATGAACCGGGCGCTCTGATACCAATCTGTCACGTCCCAATCTCCCGCAAGCTCAATAGTCCCCGCTGAACGTGAAATCACCATGTTGCAGCTCTCCCGCGGGACAATCGTTCTCTTCGGGACGTGATGCCGTACGAGCCTGGAGTTGCGCTCGTACAAGGCGATGTTGTTAAACACCAAAGTTATCATCGAAACAACCAAGTTACAGCGGAAGTCGTTTTGTGTACCAAGCACACATCAGAGTAATACGCAGCGAAGCTCTCGATAGGGTCCAAAAGAAATGCCCCTAGGCAATGCCACGAAGGCGATGCCACGGAGTCGATGAAATACTCTTGCTCTTTTCTCTAGCCCACAAAGGTACTTACAGTTCATACATCTTGTCCCATATATCCAAGCAGTGCCACTACGCCTGCGTACCTGAAATATTGTCCACAAACGTGGGTCAGTACACAACCGTACTGGTGAGCGGGGTAAGCCACTCGTCTAAGCCTGAAATCACGGAAGCTCATTATGCTAGTTATACTTCTCAGGTACGCATAATGATCAGCGTGCTTAAGCGTTTAGTTCGTTCTTGAATAGGTAACCGTTTTCAAGTTTGTTTGACAAGCATAATGATCCAAGTCTATTCCATTTTTATCTTGACATCTTTTAGTTATTACTTAGTATCGTTTGATCGGAGCAAACAAGAATGCAAGGTATTTATATGTGAAGACTGGAAGAAGGGCCAACTGAATCGAATATAAGCCACTCACAAGTTGGTTGGAAGGAAAAAGGAAAGAGGTGCTTTAGGACTCCGCTCGCGCGTTGCCTACTGCTTGTTCACCTGCATTACCACGAACAGCTGATCAATACCTCTTCCATTCTTTCCAATATCGGAATTGAAGTGCAGTTCAACGAACGAAAACAATAAAATCCATCGAAATTGTTCAAGAAAACGCAAGCAAATCCGAAACCAACTCAAGGCACGAAAGCAATAAGCGACAGCGAAAACTAGACAACAAAAGATGTAGCGAAGAGGTCCCTTCTGACTCTGCCGCTAAGTCGATCCTGGGAGCACGGTCCACTGAATATGGGAATCAATTCCAAAGAAGCAAATCCGTAACGAGGATAAGATCTTGTTTCAATCTATCCCGATCGAACGATATCGTCTTGTATTTCTTGCCCGCGCTCCCCGAATAGGGAGAACGGGGTACCACATATAGCACCTTGTACGGGGTAGCTCGCAATGTTCGTCTCCGTATTCCGGTGCTGGGGCGTGACAAGATTTTAGTGGTGGCCCATGCAAGTCCGCGGAGTCATTATATTCGGGGTTCGCGGCAAGCTTAGTCCGTGATACGTAGGTCCATTTAATATTATCGAGCTGGTAGGCGATGTTGCTTATCGTCTTGCCCTTCCGCCTTTGTTACGTGTGGTACACGATGCATTTCATGTGTCTCAGTTCCGTAGGTATGTTCCGGATCCGAGTCATATCATTGATCACTATGAATTAGTCGTTGGTATCGACTTATCTTACGAGGAGCAACCTGTATCCATATTGGACCGAAGGGAGAAGGTGCTCAAGAATCGGACTATTGTTCTTGTCTGGGTTGCTTGGGGCCATCACTCTCTAGGGGAATCGACGTGGGAGCGCGAGGACGATATTCGATCTTGGTATCCGCACATGTTCGATTCAGAATATATATTCTACATTATGCCTTTGTATCTAGTTTCTGTGATATGGTGATCACCTTTATGTTATAATGATATTGCTCGTATGAGTAGTTGCTAGTAGATTTATATCGTGTGCATATCCTGACTTCTCTAGCTATTGCTTGGATTCAAATTCCGAGGACGAAATTTTTCTAAGGTGGATAGAGATGTCACTCCCCGTTCCCGATATACGTATTTGGAACGTATTTTTATTTTTTAGCATAGTTGCATGTGTATGGAGACTAGACCCATTCTTTGGTTTAACTTGGTTAATGGTTTATTTTGTGGGCTGGTTCAACTCATGAAAGCCTTTAGTTCAACCCTCAAACCCTACCATATATAACCCAACATTTTCTCTCTCTCTCCTCACTTCTTCATTTCTTCCTCCTTCTTTAGCTCTCTCCATTTCATAGGCAAGTACACCTTGCATGAGAAATGGAGAAACCCTCCATATTATTGGTCCATTATGTTCATTATGTGTTTCTAAGCACTTTTAGTTCTTGGAGTTTTCTGTTTTGATGGATGGATTAGTGTAGATCTATATTTCTAAACTTAGGATTTTATTGGTTTCATGAATTTTTTTTGGTTTTGATCTATTAAACTTGTGTCTTTGAAAACCAAATTTTGCTTCATGATAGAGCTTTCAATTTAGAGCATTTTGGCTTTTGGTTCACCCGGTTTGGACTTAAAATGGGGATTTTATGAACAAAACAAGATTTCAGTTTTATGAGCTTTTCTGCCATGGCCGAACCTGCTGTTGGAGAAGACGAAGTTCCCATGCGGCTAGTGAGCTTATGCGGCCGAGAGTGCCATGCGGCCCGAGAGGGTTATGCGGCCTAAACTCTTGTCGCATACTGACAGCATGCGTCCATCTTGTTGGACGCATGACTGCTGATTTGCACAGTGTCCTTGAACACCTTGTGCTTTCACTCACTGAACGAATGAGAATTTCGCTATGTCCTAGAGAACTCCATGCGGCAGAGAACCCCGTGTGGCACCGACACCCATGCGGCCAGGAGAACATGCGGCCCATATTTCTTGGACGCATGACTCTGAATCGTTGGCACTTATTTCTATAGTTTTATCTTTTCTTCTTGACACTTTATGGCTTGTCACCTCAGTCACATCAGTCACTTTATGTCACATCACTGACACTTTATTTATTTGACTGTCACTTCAACACTTGTCCAAAGGAGTAGACTTAACCCTGGGCATACGGCCAAGTGGTTCATGCGGCATGACTTCATACGGCCTGACTACTTATGCGGCCATGATTGTTATGCAGTCTGACTTCATGCGGCTTAGAGACCCATGCGGCCTTGCTTGTTTGGATTGAATGTCTTCTTGACTCTTGTGACCCAATGTATAATTGGTAATTGTACTCGAATACTGTATCCGTGTTGATACCCATATTGCCTGATTATTGTTCATGTTTGAATGTGCGCCAAGATGCGACACATTATGTCACGTGTTAAAAGATTATATTTCAGTTGTGCATCGAGAATGCCTCCAAATCCCTGAACGCGTGATATTATATATATGTACGTTGTTTCCCCAACACGGACATAATAAGCGAG
The DNA here is from genome assembly GCA_036927795.1 of Iris macrosiphon. Classification (NCBI taxonomy): domain Eukaryota; kingdom Viridiplantae; phylum Streptophyta; class Magnoliopsida; order Asparagales; family Iridaceae; genus Iris; species Iris macrosiphon. The sequence goes on from JAYESA010000004.1 coordinate 188,693,656, forward strand.
TCAAACTATCAAAGCGTGGCTAGGTTATTGAATTTATGAATGTTGCATACACACTCGGGTGAATCCAGATTTGACTTCCATGGATTCGTATCTAGCGTGTCCATACTTTGTACGACATCTTGAGAAAAATTCTCATATGACCACGCCTTGAGATTTCAAGCACAACATAGGGCTAATTGTCACGCCCTGATCCCGAAGGTCCCGACAATGCTCCCGTCGGGTGCGAATCACCGTGCCGCGGCGCTCCCGCGGGACGTATTGTCGTTTGCCATCGGGACGTGATGTCGTGCGAGCCTGGGGTTGCATCCGTACAAGGCAACATCGTTAAAGTTGTGGCTATCATCGAATCGATCGAGTACACAGCGGAATAATAATCCATCTGAACAAACGGGACAAAGATCGAGGCATGAGGTTCTCTGAATACAATGGCATTTATGTCCCTATATACAAAAGCAGCTCAAAGCAATCGATACGGCTCAAGGCATCAAAACCGGATTTTCGGGTCCTGGGGATGAGGCACGGCTATCGCTTCCTCGGACGATCCAACACCTGCGAACAAGTAAACTGTTGGTGGATCAGCACTTTGGAGAAAGTACTGGTGAGTCTAAAACCAACGAACATAAGCAACATTCACTAAAACCAATACTAAGTAATTATGTGATAAAATATTACATTACTAGTGATCTTTCTAGTTTTTACTTAGGTTCGTTACATGCAGCACAGGAACGGAGTCATATTACTTCTTTTGTAAACATCTTTGAAAACAAAGTTCATGTTTGATTCATTCAAGCACACAAGGCAAGCCGATTATTCTACTATCAGGGTATGCGCAGCGTGTCTCGTGAGCTATACCTAAAGACTCTAGGGATAATGCACCATCTAGGAACTATCATTCTATCAAGCAAACAAGATGATCTATCTATATGCTTTCGGTCCCTGAGAAACTCAGGATTAGTAGCGGTAATCCAGCTAACCAATGACTCTTTTATTAGATGTTATTAGCAGCTGCGACTCATGGTTGCTCTTCACTAACATTATAGCAGCCGGGATCAAGGTTCAGCTCTTCACTAATAGCCATTGTCCGACCAATGTGAATGCATGAAATACTATCAGATAAACTCTATGATGCAGACGAAATGAACAAGCAGACCATCTATCTCTTCTCTTCTATCTCTGTGCAGACTGGCCGCCCTCTCTGAACAAGTTCAAGCACGATGTGGTTCTATCAAAACACGAGCGATACAGAAACATGTTCAAGCAATCTATTACTCTTTCTTATTAGCATGGCAAGGTTCTCTATTGACAAGCATTAAAGTTCTAGCTAAGCATGCAGTTCTATTATTCGTGCAACGGAAACGATAATCTTCTTAGCAACGGCATTATAAAACTCAGATTCATTTTTAAGGCGTGCAAGAATCAGAGAACGAAGTTTCTGCCCACTCACCTAGATCAGTCATCTCCTGGTTCAATAAGGAGCTATTAAGGAATATATCATTTTTGAGTCAGCAAATCGATATCTCTTGCACATAGTGCCTACGCGGAGCGGGGCACTACACTAATTAGGTAACTAAAAGTGTTAGTAACATTTGAAGGAAACGGTATTCTGAGATCATACCAACGAACCTTTCCACAGAGATTCATTCTAAGTGTGTTGTGGGCTGGCCACCACAGATACTGTATATCATCTGCCTTAGTAGAGTGCAGTATCTGACTTATTATTATGCTGAGCCACTGTTTCAATATAGGAACACTGGAACCGCTAATACCGTATTTTTAGCGCAGTGGCCCTACTGGGGACTGGTGCATCCTGCAAGTGCTTGTTTTATTATAATTGGTCCGGTTAGCTCATGTTCGGCACTGGCGTGATCTGAGGATACTTATTATGCATTATTTCTGAGATAACCACAGACTCCACAAAAATAGCAAGCCGTACAAATGATTGGCCGATTTAGGAAGAAATGAAATTGGTTGTGATTGTATTTATTCAGCTAGTAGCCTAGGGAAGTGGACTATCATAGTGTGATGGTTCAACCATTGTCCTTGTTTGGTTGTAGGGTTGAGCCTTAGTGTAAACCCCCTGATTTTTTCAAGAATTTTTAAATTTGGATTTTTCACAATTTTCTGGAATTTCTGGGATTTTTTCGTAATTAAATTCAGGATTTTAATTATTAAATAATTTTTAAATGATAATAAATAATATTAAAATATTATAAAAATAATATTTTTGGGTGTAAAATGAAAAACTGGACTTAGGATAATTTTCCTGGAATTTATTGGGCCCCGGACCTATTTTTAATCACCTAAAAACTGTTTTTATTATTTATTTGAATTATTATTATTTATTTATTTATTTTTAAAACTAAACCCAAATAAACCCAGAGCCCAGCCCATCGGCCCAGCCCGTAGGGCTATCGGGTCGGGTCGGGTCCGCCCGACCGAACCCGACCCGCACCTGCCCCGTGACCCAGCCGCCCCACTCCCCGCGCGACCCGTTCCGGCCCCCGCTTCCCGCGCCGCCGCCGCCGGCCGCGCACCCCCGCCCGCTCCCCCGCGACCCCGCCACAACCCCGCACCGGCCGCCGCCTCCCTCGGCCTCCCCGACCTCCCCTTCCCCTATTTAAAACCCTAGCTTCTCCCTCTCCGGCCCTACCCGACTCCGACCGCCGCCCTAGCTCCGTCCGACCACCTCCCCTCGCCGCCGTGCCGCCGCAGCCCCGTCCTCCTCCTTCCCCCTCCCTCCCTCAGCCGCAGCGGCCAACACCCGACCCCGAGCCCGGCCTCCCGGGCCCAGCGCCGCAGCGCCTCCGGCTGGCTCCGCCTGTCCCCCGCCCGCTCCGGCGCGCCACCCGCGTCGCCCCTCCGGCCCGCCTCCCACCGCAGCGCCGCCCAGCTCCGGCCGCCGTCCTAAAACCCTAACCCTAGGTCTCGCACATGTCGGACACGTGTCGGACACGAAGAAACGCAGTTTTTCGAGCCCTGTTCAGGTACCTGTATCTTTCTTCTCGTAGCTCTGTTTTCGATTCCGTCTGTTGCGTTGCGAACCCTGCGTGACCCCCTCGGTGCCCGTGCAACCCGCTCGGGGCATCGCGTCCTGTGGCGATCGCGAACCGCGATCCAAAAACAGGAAAAACAATGCCCTGATTCAACCCGGAACTGGGTACGCTCCGCCAAACGGGACGACTTGGTCGCGCGCGGTCTTCACAGATACGTGCACGTCATTGATACGGACGTGTGAGATTTCGCAGAGGTCGATTCGGGTGTGCGTGCACACCGGAAAAAATGCGTATCCGCGGACACCGTCCCGTATCCGCCCTTTCTGGAACGCGACCTAACTTTGTGTAAACACGTCGGATCGAAACGAAACTTGCGCCATCGGACTCGTAGCGATACGCTGGTCCTGTGACCCAAGTTTGGTTCGATTCTGAGAACGTTGACGAAATCGCGTGTCGTGGGCCCCATAGGCTCCACTCGACGGGCGATTTCGTGATCGGCTCATCTGAATCCAATTCTGGAAGTTCCGTTGGGTTTGTATCATCGTTCCTGACCTGTTGACACTAAGTTTGGTGAATTTGGAGATCTTTGACCCTGACACGTTTTTCGGTGCAAAGCGGGCCCACATGTGGACCCCGCTTTGACCCGAAATTATTATTTTTGCCCTTGTCTCCAAATTGGACTCAAGGACAGGCGTTTCTAGCTGATTAATATTTTCTGGATCTGATGGTGATGTATATTTCAACAACCGGAGTACTGCTTGCAAATCCCGCTGAAGCCAGAGCTACAGTTGGAGCCAGAACCACAGGCAAGTGTACCTTGCCAAACCCTGCAGCTTGCTATTTATTTTCTTGACTTATTTATACATCAGTGGGCAATTATACTTTGCCAACTCGTAGTAATTCCTGTTATAGTACTTGCCTGAGTTCTTGTGTAAAATATATATAACTTGTTTAACTGTTCAACCCAGGACCGAGTGACTTTACTTAGCGTCCGATTACTAGTCGGGTGCCAACCCCGTACGCGGAGTTGTGTAACATCACATAGATATGGATATTGAGACCATATGTATTCTCGTACTTGTTTTATCAAGTGCAACATAGCCCAGGATACCTGACACTATTCATGAGACAGAGTCTTCCTGAGACATTCAAGGTAATTCTGTATAGGATACATATTTTATGACATAGACATTACATGCATAGACAGTGGATTCATAGCTATCAGACTTGCTGTATTAGTTATAATCGTGCGTGACATGGACATGAGGCATCGTGGACATGAGACGTATGAATTCATTGGGTGGGGAGAGACACACAGGCTACAGGCTGATCTCATATATATATAACATAGTATATTTCATAGTATAATTCATAGTTATTGCTGCTACCGGCTCCCCGACACAGAGCTTGTAGTGGCTTCAGCCTGAGTTCTAGTGATGCTCTCAACTTGCATATCACTTAGTTGGTTACATAGTTTACCCTGCTGTTTCATTTAATTTCTGCACTGCTTATATTTTGGCATGAGCTTTCTTGTACCTTGCTATGTCCCCTGAGGACCTGGATCCGGATTATGTTCCCAGGTATAGCTGAAGAGAACTACCCCGAGGTATACGGAACATGAGCACTTCTCGGAACAGAACAGGAACCTGAGGACGAGATCGTGGCAGAAGACTTCTCCTGAGTACCGGCTTCATATAGTCAGTATTTCTATTTTCAGTTGATTTATTTCCTGTCTAATTGCATTCGATGTACCAGACATATTCTCGGATTGTTCCCCGAGACACTTATTTGAGATTTGCTTATTTATTCTATTGCATTATTTCTGGCATTTAATCTGTGACTCTGTTGTGGATGAGATTAGAATAACCTGGGACTTGTAATAATTGTTCTATTTCCTGTTAGACTACAGCTTAAGCATGCCTTGATGGATCCATTAAATTGGGTTGTCCATCGGTGCGTGCTGCTGGCCATTGCCACGTGTCCAGTCCCTCGGCATTTTGGGACTGGGGCGTGACATGGTTTTTGTGGTGGCCCATGCAGGTTTTCGACTAAATTGTTCGGTTTCAACTCAGGGACCGAACAGGCCTGCAATAAGATAGGATAAGTTTTAGGATCTCATCCACTTGCTTGAAACGTTCTTGATATCCATATCTATTCGAATTAATTTATTGACTTGCATCCTGCCTTGATTCCTATGCGCCTCTTATTGTTTATTTTGGATGCAGGAAAATGGACCCACAAGAGTGCAACGAGACTCCCGCCGGAACACCACAAGCTACAGGTGTCACCTATGACGACGAAGTGACACCAGTCGGAGGAGTTCCATCAACTCAACAGAGCCAGCAGGCAGGACAACCTACCTCAAGATTTTGGCGTGATGACATCCCACCTCCGCCGCAGTTCGTCCCACCAACGCCTGTACTCCCACAAGGACAGCCGATTGACGGGCAGCAGATATTTTAAATGATCTATGCGATTATGCAAGCCCAGCAACAAGTCCAACACGAGGCTCAACGTCGCGAGGCTAATTTCTTGAGAAGCAGCATCGTAACTGCACTGGAGCAGGCCAACCTACCAGCTCGACGGCCATCGACGGGCTCCATCACTGACTTCCGCCAACTGAAGCCCCGCACTTTTTCTGGCAAGGAGGAGCCCACAGAAGTTCATGAATGGCTCACCAACATTCGGCATCAACTTGAAGCAGCTGAGCTTCCACGAGAATGTTGGATGACTGCCGTCAGAATGCAATTGACAGGCAATGCTCACCACTGGTGGTTATCTGAAGAGACGCGACTCGGACCAGACCGAGTTACTTGGGAAGAGTTTTCCAGACTCTTCCAAGAAATGTACATTTCGGCTATCGCACGATCAGAACTTCGGGACAAGTTCAATCGCCTCACTCAGGATTCTATGACGGTGGAAGAGTACAACGCGGAATTCATTCGTCTGAGCCGCTTCGCCCCAACCCTGATCCCGACAGAAGAAGAGAAGGCTAAGAAGTTCTTCGACGGACTGAACTTCGATCTGCAGAGACTCATCGGATCCGTCGCACCTACCTCCTACTCGGACGTTCTCGCTGCAGCCCGACGCATGGAACGCGTCACCAGGAGAGAGTCTTGCCTCAAGCGGCCAATCACATCAGCACCAGACAGAGCACCACCGGGAGAATCTGCAAAGAGATCTCACAAGAACCAGCCACACAGGGCAGCTTCGCACATCCTTCCTACCTGTCACTACTGCGGCAAGATAGGCCATGTCGAGAAGGACTGGAGACGCAAGTTGAGATTATGCTTGATTTGCGGAACCAATCAACACATAGCCAAGGACTGTCCTCAGCATCGAGATGGAGCACCAAGGGCAAACCAACCAGCTTTACCAGCACCTAGGCCACCTCTGGCTCCTCAGGCAGCACTCTTCCAGCAGGCCCAGCAGCAGCAGAGGAATCCACTGTAACGCCCCACAACCGCTCGGAGCGTTACGCTGAGTCGGACTGAATGAATCAAATGCTGGTTACATTTGAAATGTCGGATTTTGGGAAGAAGGATTAATCGAGTTGGTTTCAATGTGCAGATGGCTAGCGGGTTCGATGGAAATCAGGTGTTCGTTCCGAACAGTACTGAATAGCTGAATGAAAACGATAATGCCGTCTTCCTTAGTCCGATCGGTCGGATGATTTGGAGAGCACGGCCTGCTCGCACGGTCATACCAGTTGAGTAGATCGCGCTTGCATCGGACCACGGGTTTAAGGGATTGGCCGTATCGGCAGGACAGGATGCCTAACGGGATCAAACAAGTGAGTGGGCTCTTTCCCTTCTCCTCTACTCCTTCATGCCTAATAATATGGAAAACACGTAAATGGCTTGAACACTTGGGCTGAAACATCGGGAAGCACTACACTGAGGCGTGCATAGAGTGTGCGTGGTTGGCTTGGTAGGATTGTGGCTTGAATGGTTTACGCGTTGGATAGTTGGATACGATAGCTGGATTATTCATTTGAGGCGATCGGTTGGATTACTTGGGATTATGCTTGGACGGTTGGAAATATACGAGTTGGAATGATACAATTGAGGCAATGGGAATATGGGAATATCGTGATTCGGGCGAGCGAACGTGCATCCGTGCGCGTGTATCACAAGGATGCTTTGTCTTGCAAAGCAGGCAGTTGTGGTTCGAAACCGAACAACTGTATCGGCGAGGGCGTTGTGTCGTTTGATGGGGCATCGTGCCACGAATGTGACATTGTGCCACTAAAACGGCATTGTGCCATGGGTTTTGCTTCGAGCATAGGTGTTGCACCAATTTGGATTGTGTTGAGAAGAGGCTTCGTGCCTATGAAACACTTGATATTTTGATGCCTCGGGCTATGTTTTGAGGTCGAGATTTGGGTTCTTGGAAGGACATGTTGGAAGAATGGTTATGGATATTTCGGTTGGATATCGATGGAACGAGTCTAGGATCGCTTGGTGGGGCGAGAATGTTCGATCCTCTCGTCATACCTACGTGTCTGCATAGTCACGGACAACCTGGGTGGCACAGGGTTTGGTTTCCTCGAACGGGTGCTCCGGGGCACCAGGACCGTTCGGCCATGGAGGAGACAATTTGGGTATCGCGTTTTGGGCGCGGTACCAGCGGTTGGATGCGATTCAGGTGGGTTAGCTACTTAGCGCTGTTTCGAATAGAACCGCATTGATCTGTCCGATCAACGTCCTTTATGGCCTTTGGCCAGTGACTTCATATAAGAATAGATGTTGGCTTGCTTTACTTTGGTTGGTTTGTGCATCGTGTAGGCGCGGCCACCTTGCCTCGGCAAGAGTGTGCACTCGAGAGTGGGATATATAAACTTTGGTTCTGGATGGATATCGAGGCGAGACTGATGGTTCGTTATGTTATCGTGCAAGCGATGACATTGAGTTAGACGGGTCGGCTATATATTAAATGCTTGTCGTTTGGTTTGAGATTGAATGCTTGCATGCTTAAACTGCTTTACTGCTTTCCTTATCATGTCATCCATATGCCATGAAATGAATCTAGGATTCAACTAGAAAGATCACCATATAACTGTTTGCATTCACTATTTTACTTAGTGTCGGCTTAGGCGAGTGGGTTACCCCGCTCACCAGTACGGTTGTGTACTGACCCACGTTTGTGGGCAATATTTCAGGTACACAGACGTAGTGGCGCTGCTTGGATATACGGGACAAGATGTATGAACTGTAAGTACCTTTGTGGGCTAGAGAAAGAGCAAGAGTTATTTCATCGTCTCCGTGGCATCGCCTTTGTGGCATTGACTCGGGGCATCTCATTTGGACCCTATCGTGAGCTTCGCTGCGTATACTCTGATTGTGTGCTTGGTACACAATACTTGACTTCCGCTGCAACTCGGATGTTTCAATGATAACATTTGGTGTTTGACAACATCGCCTTGTACGAGCGCAACTCCAGGCTCGTACGGCATCACGTCCCGATGAGAACGATTGTCCTGCGGGAGAGCTGTAAACGTGGTGATTCACGTTCAGCGGGGACTATCGAGCTTGCGGGAGATTGGGGCGTGACAGATTGGTATCAGAGCGCCTGGTTCATTTTCTCGGACTTGGTCCTTCGTTTCATCACAAACTCTAAATAGCTTCCGCGTGTCGTCTAGCTCTTGACTCTACTCGGTGCCGCATCGGATGTTTCATGCAATAAGTCTATTTATTGCTAGTTGTGGCTGCATATTATTCTTTGTTGGGTTGCCTTGGTTGGTTTTCGTAGGATCGCTTAGCCTCGTTAGGCGTTGTTGCATTCGTGCAGCAAGTTGGGTGGCGTTGTTGCATTTGTGCAACAAGTGTGGGCTTTCGTTGGGTTGGCTTGGCTTATCATCTGGGAGTTTCTGATTGCCTCAATGGATCAGTTGGTTGGCTAACGAGATTTGGTTATGCGGCATGTTTTGAGTAGAAACATTCGAAGAGAATAGATCCTTGAACGAGTTGCTCGTCAAGCGATTGTGTTGGATAGAAGTTGGAAGTTTGGCTGTGGCGCATCGGTTGAGCAGGTTTGAATTTGGCTCGGAAATATATGGATAAGTTGGTACGAGTTGCTCGTACAACAAAAGTGTGAAACCGTTGGGTATTGGGTTGGACTATTTGGAAGACAATCATTGCACGATTGCTCGTGTTGAGAAGGTATCAGACGGGTTGAGAAACAGTTGGATAATTCAAGCGTTGCCTGAGTTTTGTGTCAGACTCGAATTGGGAAAGGCATGATTATGCATAAGGGATGGTTCGAACGGATCTTGGATCTGTGAAGGAAATCGTAATGTGAGTAGTGACTTAATTCGAAGTGGTATATGGGATCAAACGTGTTAAGCAAGGCATTGGAAATATTTTGGTTGGACATTCAATGGAAATTTCCTGAACGGACTCGTGAAACGAGAATACAAGTTGGTTGGTGCACGTCGGTTGAGTTGGGAAGAATGAAAATGGAGCAAGCGAATATTGAGTTGAGCATATCGTGAACGGACTGATGCAAATGAAAGCATCGTTGGGCTTAAGATATGGACGAGATCGGAACGAACAACTGGGATGCGCTTGAACGAGCAATGGGTGAATCAAATGATAGCGAGCACGGACTATGATTTTGGGCAACGCATTTGAGCTGTTGGTTGAGCAACGAAACACGAACTTGGCTTGGAGGGACAATGCGATTGATTCACACAAACTTGAAGGATTTTGGATGTTGCTGCTCGTGAAGTTGACTCAGGTTTAGCGGAAATGGAATTTTGGGCAAGATGGTGCAACGATAGTAAACAGATTCTCCGGAAGACGTGGACGAACGTTTGAAGATAGCTAAATGTGATTGCAATGTCGAAACAAATTACTGTGTTGCTCGAGTAAGTTGGACGTGCATTGTGGAACATGGCAATTCGAAAATTTGATGGATTCAGGACAGAACGGCGGATTGATGGAATAAGGTTTCAACGAGCGCGGTTCTCGGATTCGAAAACTTCGCTCGGATGAATGGTTGGATTTTGAGTCGAATTTGCAGATGAGATATAGCATGGTTTATAGTAACTGTCCATCGTGATGATTACAATTATCAAGCGTAGCTTCGGGACAGCTGACCCTAAGCGACCTTGCCCACTGAATCGGATATGAATATGGTAGACCCGTAGAACGACCCTTGAGGCGGCGTATTTGGGAATGCGTCGAGGGCAGATGTGAGGCAATGAGATTTGGCTTATCGACTGAGTGTTGGATTTGAGAGACCCTTGGGATAGTCTTCAGCTGAAGATGCAGCCAGAAGATCGAAGCAATGGTGGAAGTAGCCTAGTCAACTAATGAGATTCAGAGTCACAGATTTTTTGTAGATGGCATCGCCTCTGACTCATCGTGCTCTGGAAGGGAATAGCATTTATATGAATGGACGACTGTGGCGGCTCGTTCAAATCAAATCTTTGCGAATACTGGAAGGGACAGATTTGCTTCAGATTTACAAGATGTCTCGGAACTTAGTCTGGGAAGCGTGCTCATTCGGAAGGCGAAGGTGATATTCTATGCTTCGAGGCAGTGGAAGCAGCGCGAAGAACTATTTCATGCGCAACCTAGGAATTGTGACGAGTGTGTCCACGTTGAAATCGTGGCGACACAAATTCCTTTGGCGTGGCGGCGAGATCTTCGTGGATCACACGAACCTCAATATAGATGTTCACCCTGTGAGATATTGAGATGGCAGGAAATGTGTTGGATTGAACTGATCTAAGCAAGTTGATATTTGGGTAAGTCGCATAGCTGGGGTAGATCAGTTGTGAGAATCGTTCGGTGCACGAGATAATATTTGGAGATGTTGCTAGTACTGATTTCAGAAATAGTGGGATGGATTGAGCTGGAACACGAACTGATTGAGTCGGTGGAAAAATCTGCATAATTGAGAATAGTTCTCGAGCGAATGTGTTGGAATGGAAATCGTGATTTGGTCCAATTGGGAGCAAAGCAATATGGACGCCTCGAACATAAAGATACCCTTGTAACTTGTTCAAATTTGCTATCGCAAAGCTCGGCTGAAATGCATGTATTTTAGGGACGCCTTAAATATATGTACCATCCAAAACTAAGCGATACGAGAAATTCGGGTTGAGCTGCAAGGAGGATGTGGGAATTCGTGAAATTTATTCGAGCGTTCAGCAGAACGAGATGTTGTGTCAGAAATAGTGAATAAGATAAGTTGCATAGAGCAGATCTATGGAATTGGATTGTGGCATGCGATAGGAATGAGTACCAGCACGGTTCGTGGACGAACCTGATTCTAAGTGGTATATTATGAAACGTCCCGCAACCGCTCGGAGCGTTACGCTGAGTCGGACTGAATGAATCAAATGCTGGTTACATTTGAAATGTCGGATTTTGGGAAGAAGGATTAATCGAGTTGGTTTCAATGTGCAGATGGCTAGCGGGTTCGATGAAAATCAGGTGTTCGTTCCGAACAGTACTGAATAGCTGAATGGAAACGATAATGCCGTCTTCCTTAGTCCGATCGGTCGGATGATTTGGAGAGCACGGCCTGCTCGCACGGTCATACCAATTGAGTAGATCGCGCTTGCATCGGACCACGGGTTTAAGGGATTGGCCGTATCGGCAGGACAGGATGCCTAACGGGATCAAACAAGTGAGTGGGCTCTTTCCCTTCTCCTCTACTCCTTCATGCCTAATAATATGGAAAACACGTAAATGGCTTGAACACTTGGGCTGAAACATCGGGAAGCACTACACTGAGGCGTGCATAGAGTGTGCGTCGTTGGCTTGGTAGGATTGTGGCTTGAATGGTTTACGCGTTGGATAGTTGGATACGATAGCTGGATTATTCATTTGAGGCGATCGGTTGGATTACTTGGGATTATGCTTGGACGGTTGGAAATATACGAGTTGGAATGATACAATTGAGGCAATGGGAATATGGGAATATCGTGATTCGGGCGAGCGAACGTGCATCCGTGCGTGTGTATCACAAGGATGCTTTGTCTTGCAAAGCAGGCAGTTGTGGTTCAAAACCGAACAACTGTATCGGCGAGGGCGTTGTGTCGTTTGATGGGGCATCGTGCCACGAATGTGACATTGTGCCACTGAAACGGTATTGTGCCATGGGTTTTGCTTCGAGCATAGGTGTTGCACCAATTTGGATTGTGTTGAGAAGAGGCTTCGTGCCTATGAAACACTTGATATTTTGATGCCTCGGGCTATGTTTTGAGGTCGATATTTGGGTTCTTGGAAGGACATGTTGGAAGAATGGTTATGGATATTTCGGTTGGATATCGATGGAACGAGTCTAGGATCGCTTGGTGGGGCGAGAATGTTCGATCCTCTCGTCATACCTACGTGTCTGCATAGTCACGGACAACCTGGGTGGCACAGGGTTTGGTTTCCTCGAACGGGTGCTCCGGGGCACCGGGACCGTTCGGCCATGGAGGAGACAATTTGGGTATCGCGTTTTGGGCGCGGTACCAGCGGTTGGATGCGATTCAGGTGGGTTAGCTACTTAGCGCTGTTTCGAATAGAACCGCATTGATCTGTCCGATCAACGTCCTTTATGGCCTTTGGCCAGTGACTTCATATAAGAATAGATGTTGGCTTGCTTTACTTTGGTTGGTTTGTGCATCGTGTAGGCGCGGCCACCTTGCCTCGGCAAGAGTGTGCACTCGAGAGTGGGATATATAAACTTTGGTTCTGGATGGATATCGAGGCGAGACTGATGGTTCGTTATGTTATCGTGCAAGCGATGACATTGAGTTAGACGGGTCGGCTATATATTAAATGCTTGTCGTTTGGTTTGAGATTGAATGCTTGCATGCTTAAACTGCTTTACTGCTTTCCTTATCATGTCATCCATATGCCATGAAATGAATCTAGGATTCAACTAGAAAGATCACCATATAACTGTTTGCATTCACTATTTTACTTAGTGTCGGCTTAGGCGAGTGGGTTACCCCGCTCACCAGTACGGTTGTGTACTGACCCACGTTTGTGGGCAATATTTCAGGTACACAGACGTAGTGGCGCTGCTTGGATATACGGGACAAGATGTATGAACTGTAAGTACCTTTGTGGGCTAGAGAAAGAGCAAGAGTTATTTCATCGTCTCCGTGGCATCGCCTTTGTGGCATTGACTCGGGGCATCTCATTTGGACCCTATCGTGAGCTTCGCTGCGTATACTCTGATTGTGTGCTTGGTACACAATACTTGACTTCCGCTGCAACTCGGATGTTTCAATGATAACATTTGGTGTTTGACAACATCGCCTTGTACGAGCGCAACTCCAGGCTCGTACGGCATCACGTCCCGATGAGAACGATTGTCCTGCGGGAGAGCTGTAAACGTGGTGATTCACGTTCAGCGGGGACTATCGAGCTTGCGGGAGATTGGGGCGTGACATCCACCACAAGGACGTGGACAAGCTTATGCGATGACTGTGGAGGACGCTTATGCGCGTAAGTGATTCGTAGTTATCCGTTTCTAGTGTTGTTAGCTCGTGCCTATTGGTTCGTGACCTCAGCCCCAACCTAGTAATTTGTAACTTGTTAATAATAACCTAATTTCCTAAAAATTGTATTCTTCTCGCTTTAACTAGATTTTTACTCTGGAAAGTGCATAACTTTCATTCTTAGGGAAACGGTATTTCCCTAAGTATCTTGTGATGTGTTTCGAACGATACTTGCAACCTTGTCATCTCCGCTGACCGGTTATTCTTTGATTGCGAGGATGCAATCCTCTTAAGGGGGGTAGATTGTAAACCCCCTGATTTTTTCAAGAATTTTTAAATTTGGATTTTTCACAATTTTTTGGAATTTCTGGAATTTTTTCGTAATTAAATTCAAGGTTTTAATTATTATATAATTTTTAAATGATAATAAATAATATGAAAATATTATGAAAATAATATTTTTTGGTGTAAAATAAAAAACTGGACTTAGGATAATTTTTCTGGAATTTATTGGGTCCCGGACCTATTTTTAATCACCTAAAAATTGTTTTTATTATTTATTTGAATTATTATTATTTATTTATTTATTTTGAAAACTAAACCCAAATAAACCCAGAGCCCAGCCTATCGGCCCAGCCCGTAGGGCTATCGGGTCGGGTCGGGTCCGCCCGACCGAACCCGACCCGCACCCGCCCCGTGACCCAGCCGTCCCACTCCCCGCGCGAACCGCTCCGGCCCCCGCTTCCCGCGCCGCCGTCGTCGGCCGCGCACCCCTGCCCGCTCCCCCGCGACCCCGCCACGACCCCGCACCGGCCGCCGCCTCCCTCGGCCTCCCCGACCTCCCCTTCCCCTATTTAAAACCCTAGCTTCTCCCTCTCCGGCCCTACCCGACTCCGACCGCCGCCCTAGCTCCGTCCGACCACCTCCCCTCGCCGCCGTGCCGCCGCAGCCCCGTCCTCCTCCTTCCTCCTCCATCCCTCAGCCGCAGCGGCCAACACCCGACCCCGAGCCCGGCCTCCCGCGCCCAGCGCCGCAACGCCTCCGGCCGGCTCCGCCTGTCCCTCGCCCGCTCCGGCGCGCCACCCGTGTCGCCCCTCCGGCCCGCCTCCCACCGCAGCGACGCCCAGCTCCGGCCGCCGTCCTGAAACCCTAACCCTAGGTCTCGCGCGTGTCGGACACGTGTCGGACACGAAGAAACGCGATTTTCCGAGCCCTGTTCAGGTACCTGTATCTTTCTCCTCGTAGCTCTGTTTTCGATTCCGTCTGTTGCGTTGCGAACCCTGCGTGACCCCCTCGGTGTCCGTGCAACCCGCTCGGGGCATCGCGTCCTGTGGCGATCGCGAACCGCGATCCAAAAACAGGAAAAACAACGCCCTGATTCACCCCGGAACTGGGTACGCCCCGCCAAACGGGACGACTTGGTCGCGCGCGGTCTTCACAGATACGTGCACGTCGTTGATACGGACGTGTGGGATTTCGCAGAGGTCGATTCGGGTGTGCGTTCACACCGGAATCAACGCGTATCCGCGGACACCGTCCCGTATCCGCCCTTTCTGGAACGCGACCTAACTTTGTGTACACACGTCGGATCGAAACGAAACTTGCACCATCGGACTCGTAGCGATACGCTGGTCCTGTGACCCAAGTTTGGTTTGATTCTGAGAACGTTGACGAAATCGTATGTCGTGGGCCCCATAGGCTCCACTCGACGGGCGATTTTGTGATCGGCTCATCGGAATCCAATTCTGGAAGTTCTGTTGGGTTTGTATCATTGTTTCTGACCTGTTGACACTAAGTTTGGTGAATTTGGAGACCTTTGACCCTGACACATTTTTCGGTGCAAGCGGGCCCACATGTGGATCCCGCTATGACCCGAAATTGTCATTTTTGTCCTTGTCTCCAAATTGGACTCAATGAGAGGCATTTCTAGATGATTGATATTTTCTGGATCTTATGGTGATGTATATTTCAGCAACCGGAGTACTGCTTGCAAATTCCGCTGAAGCCAGAGCTACAGTTGGAGCCAGAACCACAGGCAAGTGTACCTTGCCAAACCCTGCAGCTTGCTATTTATTTTCTTGACTTATTTATACATCAGTGGGCAATTATACTTTGCCAACTCGTAGTAATTCCTGTTATAGTACTTGCCTGAGTTCTTGTGTAAAATATATATAACTTGTTTAACTGTTCAACCCAGGACCGAGTGACTTTACTTAGCGTCCGATTACTAGTCGGGTGCCAACCCCGTACACGGAGTTGTGTAACGTCACATAGAGATGGATATCGAGACCATATGTATTCTCGTACTTGTTTTATCAAGTGCAACATAGCCCAGGACACCTGACACTATTCATGAGACAGAGTCTTCCTGAGACATTCAAGGTGATTCTGTATAGGATACATATTTTAGGACATAGACATTACATGCATAGACAATGGATTCATAGCTATCAGACTTGCTGCATTAGTTATAATCGTGCGTGACATGGACATGAGGCATCGTGGACATGAGACGTATGAATTTATTGGGTGAGGAGAGACACACAGGCTACAGGCTGATCTCATATATATATAACATAGTATATTTCATAGTATAATTCATAGTTATTGCTGCTACCGGCTCCCCGACACAGAGCTTGTAGTGGCTTCAGCCTGAGTTCTAGTGATGCTCTCAACTTGCATATCACTTAGTTGGTTACATAGTTTACCCTGCTGTTTCATTTAATTTCTGCACTGCTTATATTTTGGCATGAGCTTTCTTGTACCTTGCTATGTCCCCTGAGGACCTGGATCCGGATTATGTCCCCAGGTATAGCTGAAGAGAACTACCCCGAGGTGTACGGAACAGGAGCACTTCTCGGAACAGAACAGGAACCTGAGGACGAGATCGTGGCAGAAGACTTCTCCTGAGTACCGGCTTCATATAGTCAGTATTTCTATTTCCAGTTGATTTATTTCCTGTCTAATTGCATTCGATGTACCAGACATATTCTCGGATTGTTCTCCGAGACACTTATTTGAGATTTGCTTATTTATTCTAATGCATTATTTCTGGCATTTAATCTGTGACTATCTGTTGTGGATGAGATTAGAATAACCTGGGACTTGTAATAATTATTCTATTTTCTGTTAGACTACAGCTTAAGCATGCCCTGATGGATCCATTAAATTGGGTTGTCCATCGGTGCGTGCTGCTGGCCATTGCCACGTGTCCAGTCCCTCGGCATTTTGGGACTGGGGCGTGACACTTAGCACTAGGATATGCCATGGATCTAAGTTATGACACTGAACCTATGTATTATTATATTATTTTTTTTGGGTTTTTGTTTTTTCATTTCGTGTTTTCTTTGTGGTACTTGCTATTTTGGGGCTAACCCTACTGGTTTTGCATGGCCAGGTTTCGAGCCAGCACTTGAGGATCCAGCGTACTTTTTTCAACTCATGGCGCGCACCAGGAATATGGTCGCAGGGGATAGCGAGTTGGTTTTCTTCTACTCTGCTCGTCTTTGCACATTTACTTCTTTTTGGCGTTTAGCCACCGGTACCTGTTAGCCAGCACATCTGGACATTAGTTCTCATTACATGGTTGTATTAAATCAGACTGCAGCTGATCACTGTCATGTACTTATGATTACTTTTTCAGCTTCTTATTTTGCACAGCTGGACTCCAGAACATTTTGAGAAAGCGTTTGGGGCATCTTATCGTTTATCATATATGCTCTATGCTTACTGTTTCTTATTTGAATAATTGAGATATAAAAGTTCTTGACCATAAGAGACTTGATTGTAGCATGTACCCCCTTGTCTTATACAACCGTGATCGTCGTACGACGTATAGTACCTTGTACGGGGTAGCTGGCCATGTCCGTCTTCGTATTCCGGTACTGGGCGGGACAAAGTTGGTACCAATGACTATATCGAGGACATGACTCTAATCCAGGACACACCTTCGCATTCGGGACACATAATAGACACCACGTACCATGAGTCACGAAAGTAGAAGATCGAGGGCAATGAACTCGCCTTTTGCTCAACGAAAGGATCAAAACGACCATCGTATCTCGAACGTGCCGGAACACGAGATCGTTCGACGAGAACCTAAGAATGAGACAAGCTAAAGAGAGCTTGAAAATCTTACCCATAATTGTAGCGCATTCCGCTAACAACTACTCTAGGTTGCCAAATGTTTCATCAGGCCATCGTCCAGGGGTTGTGGCTCTGACTTGCTCTTGGTTCTGTCTTTCTGGTTGGCTTGTTGAACTTGCGCGTACTGCGTTGGACATTGCTGCTGGAACTATTGGGTCTGCGCCGGGAGAGGACGCTGGGCTGGTGGTCGAATTGCTAATGTTGGTCCTCGCTGGCCTTCAGTCGCTGTCCGAGGCTGAGCTGGTAACTGTCGGACTGAAGAAGCTTCTGGGTACAAGGTTGGGCATGAACCAATCATGTGGTTGGATGCCCATTGGCCCTCCTGCACTGTTCTTTGGTATGTCCTAGCTTGTCGCAGTGGCTGCATCCTGCTGATATAGATTGCCTGATAGATTGTACTGAGGTTACTGTAGAGGTTGGAGGTACTGGCGGGCGTGGTGTTCTTACTGCTGGTGTTAGAGGTGATGACCGAATACGGGCGCTTCTCAGGGATAAGTGGGACCTCTTCTGACCTCCGGTCCTTGCTACTAATCTTTGGCCGACAAGTTCTTGTGACCTAGCTGCCCTGAGTACTGCATCGTAGGTGGTATAATTATGGCCCACTGTAAATTGCTGGAGCTCTAGATGTAACCCTTGCTCAAATCTCTTGGCTCGGTCTTCCTCGGAAGCTACCATATGGGGAGCAAACCGACTGAGTCGGCAAAACTCGGTCGCATACTGGTCGACCGATCTTGTGTTCTGGCGGAGGTTGATGAACTATTGCTGGAGCTAGAGCCTGGCGGTGGTGTGGAAATACTTTTCCTGGAAGCGCTCCTTGAACGTGTGCCAGTCAATGGGCTTCGGAAGTGTCATTTCTTGTGTTGCCCACCAATCTCGGACAAGATCTGATAATTGTAGCTTTACTACTGCTACCTTCTCCTCATCTGGGGTCTTGGTTGCATCAAGGATGGCCTCAAAGTCCTGGAGCCAAGAATCTACTGAAATTACATCTTCCGTGCCGAAGAACTTGGCTGGGCGCATGCAACTAACATTGGTCGCCAAGTTGTGAGTATAACGTTCACTGTTCTCGAGTGCTACTCTAACTCCCTGGCAAAGAGTAGAGTTGGTCTATTCTTGTCCTTGCTGAAACTGCTGGTAGAGTAGGACCACTTGTTGCTGAAGCTGGAGTTGTTGTTGTTGTACCATCATCATGGCTTGGATCATTTCTAACATAGCCTGAGAGCCTGTCTGCCCTGGTTGTACTGGTAGAACTGGAGGTATTGTCTGAGTTGGCTGGACTGGTATAAATGACAGAGTGGGCTGAACTTGCTGTTCCGACAAGACTGATGGAGCTGATTGTGCTAGTCGGACATGCGTGACTTGCGGAGCCGACTGGTGAAAAGCTACTGACGCTTGCCCTTGGTTAAATATTGAAATATGGCCCTGGCCTACTGGATCTGCTGGAGTTATCGGTGCAACGGAACCCTCGGAAGGAGGGGCATGTGGGGTGTCCCTGAATGATAAGGACACAAGGATATCAACAAAGGACGAGAATTGAACAATCATGTCAAGCAAGTTTGAAGTTCAAGGAAAACGAGATATGCATGTTGCAAGTGGAGTTCAATCAAAGATTATAGAGGATGAGATTCTAACAAGATCAGTACTCCTACAAGTCTGAAAACAGACCTGCATGGGCCACCAATAAAACCTTGTCACGTCCCACTCCCAGAATACTGGATAAATACGGGGACTGACATGGCCAACCGCACCTTGCAGAATATCGAAGTAAGCTACAATGTGTTAAGGTTGTCAAAAAGATAAATGTGTGAACTCTAGCATACTATGACGTCAGTCATAAGGCCGGCAAATCATATTATCTCAATCAAGCAACACAAGTATAAGAGTATATAATACATGAAAGTAAAAAAGGCGTCACAAATTACATGTCACATATGATCATGAAGCTAGTGGATACAAAATGCTGCACTAGCAGAGTTTAATAACACATGATCAAAATATACCAGTCATGGTCTAATATATACATCATGTTGACCGAAGTCTCAATAATATAAGGAGCTGAATCTGTCCCTCACTAAACACCACAAAAAGAAGTAATCAAGACGAGAGGTGAAAGAAAGGAAACCAACTCGCGAGCTTCGGCCGCAGTCCTATTAGTGCAAGACATCTTGCTAAAAGCGCGGTGGATCCTGGTTCTCTTCGGGGTAACCTGGCCATGCAAAGCCAGTGGGGTCAGAACCCCAAGCAACAAGTACCACAAAGGATCTCGAGGTGATAGACCAAACACAACATATCATAAGTAGAAAAAGTCATATAAGAAATAAATGCAGATCGAGACTTGTATGGTACTTATGTACTTGTCTCAAATTAATAAATGAAGAACTGATAATAAGTGCATAAATGAAAGTAAGGCACGAGCGGCAAGAGAGCATAGGAACTACTCTGGATCGGGACCACAACCCTTAAACCAAACAAGGACCGGGGTTGCAGACCTTCACCCGAGCAGAACTTAGCACCATAACCACGCGCCGGAAGAAAAAGAAACTAAAAGAACAAGCTATACGAGTAACAAACATCCAATCCACGACCAAACATGCCTACGGCTTGCTATAATTAACTAAATAGAATTATCACAAGCCATAATTACTAGAAATGCATTGCTAAGAATATTGCTACCACCAGCACTCTAGTTAACCCGGATGGCCAAGGGTACGTTCGTCTAGTAAATTTAAATGCACATTCAACCATATAACAACATAACTTGTTACTATCACAAACAGAAATTGAACTTATAAGCATAAACATAAACTTATGAATCAAAACCGATTTTGTAAACATAAACTTGTCTTGTAAACAAATAAACTTGTCTATTAATGTGCACAGCACGCGTAAACTTGGTCAGTCATGGAGCCATTGCCTAGCAGGGTTGTCCATGCCGCATGGGGCCCTTGGGGATCGGGGTAGCCGGTAGAGCAATATTCTTTCCTCCCAATGTTCTAGATAAATTTTATCTTGTTTAATTATTAATAAATTATTTCAAGTTCTCAAGTCGTGGACACTTGAGAACTCCCTAAAATGACGAGTCGCGAGTACGAGCTTTTCATGAGTTATCGTATTCGCGACACGCGATACACTGGACAATACTCACACTCTATTGTCCGATGCCAAATGCAATAAATTTCATACACAAACATTTTTACGGTGTCGTGAGGATTGTGAACTTGTACATAAACTTATCTCGTGAACTTATATGTAAGACTTGTCTGGTAACATAAACTTGTAACGACATAAGAAAGCACACAACAATAACTAAAAGGAAGTACTAAATGAACATAATTAAAGGGAACATAAAATGCACACAAGAATTCATGGCCGTATGCGCCCACTGACTGCATGGACCCACTTGCCGCATGCACCCAATTGCCGCATGGACTCACTGGCCGCATGCACCCAATTGTCGCATGGACTCACTTAATGCATGCTCAACGTTAAAGTCTACTCCTAGGGTCAAGTGCTGAGTGATGGTCAATAAATGAAGTGTCAGTGAAGTGACATAAAAGGATTGATGTGACATGCCATAAAGTGTGTCAGGAAGAAAAGACAAAATCATAAAAAATTGTGCAAGCGTGAAGCAGAGTTATGCGGCAAAAGAGAAGAGGCGCATAGTGCCAATGTCGCATAAGTCCGCTTGCCGCATGCTCAGATTGCCGCATAGATGCCCCTCTTAGACTTTAGCAAATTTTTTATTCGTTCAGCGAGTGAAAACACAAGCAGTTCATGGATAGCTCCAAAACACTTTTTGTAATGTACAGTCTTGCATCCAACAAGATGGATGCATGCTGTCAGTATGTGGCAAGGAGTTCAGGCCGCATAGCGCTCACTGCCGCATAGGTCGCTGGCCGCATGATAATTTTGTCTTCTCCAAAAGCAGGTTCAGCCATGGCTGAAAGCTCCAAAAACCAAAAAAAAAAATTCTTCATAAAAACTTCATTTTAACTCCAAATTAAGTGAATCAAAAGCCAAAATGTTCGAAATGAAATTCTCTAACATAAGGAACAACTATTTTTTGAAAACACTAAGTTTTAATATATCAAAACCGAGGAAAACTCATGGAACACATAACAATTCAAAACTTAAAACTCAAATTTACAAAAATTTATACATCAAAATCCAAAACTCCAAGAACTAAGCATGATCAGCAACTCAAGGGGAACCTTTTTCATCAAATATATTTTTTAAAACAACAACATATATAAAATTTGAAAATCCAAGATTTCACCATTGAGCAAGATGTACTTGCCTTGGGTGGCTCTTAGCCTCTACCTCTCACGGTTGTCACGCCCCAGTCCCAAAATATCGAGGGACTGGACACGTGGCAATGGCCAGCAGCACGCACCAATGGTCAACCCAATTTAATGGAACCATTAGGGCGCACTTAAGCTGTAAAGAAGGTCTACTACAACAAGTCACACTAATCTCATCCATAAAAGATAAATAAATAGACTGCATAATGAAATGGAAATAAGTAGCAACAAATCTCAACAAGTCGGTCGGAGAACAATCCGACATATGTCTGAATACTCTGGCTCAGTAGGCCAGGAACAAAAGAGATAAACATGAAATAAATACTGAGTACAGGAACAGGTACTCAGGAGAAGTCTTCGGCAGTCACCTCGTCTTCAGGGTTCAGTTCTGCTCCAGTATCAAGTCCAGCAATAGCTTCAGCTCCTGTCCCGTATATCTCGGGGTACTGCTCTCGGCTAAACCTGGGGACATAATCCATTCCAGGTCCTCAGGGGACATAGCAAGGTACAGAAAATACAAGCCAAATAAATAAGCAGTGCAGCAATAAGTAAATAATGGGGTAAACTATGTAACCAGCTAAGTGATATGCAATATGAGAGCAGCACTAGAACTCAGGCTGAGACCGCTACAAGCTCTGTGTCGGGGAGCCGGTAGCAGTAATAACAGGTAAAGGGTCTAGCTCTGCTGGAGAGTCTACAACCTCACAATAGTAGTGGATATATATATATAAAACAGCCTGTAGCCTGTGTGTCTCTCCCCACCCAATGTAATCACGCATATCATGACCATAACGTCGCATGTCCATGTCAGCGGGATTATAGCTAATGCAACAAGTCATATTGTCTATAAATAACATCTCTGTCAAGTCCTGTATCCTATACAGAATCACCACGAATATCTCGAGAAGATTTTGTCCATGTATAGTGTCAAGTGTCCTGGGTTGTAGGTTACTTGATAGGTCAAGTACAAGAGTAAAGGGTATCGTAAATCCATCTCTAAATGACGAACCCAACACCGCGTACGGTGTTGGCACCCGACTATGATCGGACACTAGGTACGTCATACGTTTCCTAGGTTAAGCAGTTTAAACAAGTTTATATGAATTTACACCAGAGATCCAGCAAAATATTATCACAGGAAATATGAAAATAAAGACTGCAAGTTGGCAAGGTGCACTTGCCTGATGTTTGGATTCCACTAAGGTCCTGTTCTCGGAAATTTCCAAAGATGTCTCCGAAAGCTTAAATAAACAGTACCATCACGCTCAGAAGGTGTCAAATAGCTAGGAACGCCTGTCCTTGGGTCCAATTTGGAGACAAGGGCAAAAACGGTAATTTTGGGCCAAAACGGGGTCCACCGGTGGGCCCGCTTTGCACCGAAAAACGTGTCAGGGTCAACAGTCTCTAAATTCACCAAACTTAGTGTCAACAGGTCAGGAACGCTGATACGAACCCAACGGAACTTCCAGAATTGAATTCCGATGAGCCGAGCACAAAATCGCCCGTCGAGTGGGGCCTGTGGGGCCCACGACACGCGATTTCGTCAACGTTCTCAGAATCGAACCAAACTTGACCCACAGGACCAGCGTATCGTTACGAGTCTGATGGCGCAAGTTTCGTCTCGATCCGACGTGTGTACACGAAGTTAGGGTGAATTGCAGAAAAGTCGGATACGGGGCGATGTCCGCGGATACGCGTTGATTTCGGTGTGCACGCACACCCGAATCAGCTTCCGCGAAATCTCACACGTCCGTATCAACGACGTGCACGTATCTGTGAACACCGCACGCGACCAAGTCGTCCCGTATGGCGGGGCGTACTCAGTTCCGGGGTGAAACAGGGTCTGGTTTTTTCCTGTTTTTGGATCGCGGTGTGCGATCACCACAGGACGCGATGTCCCGAGCGGTTTGTTCGGGCACCGAGAGGGTCATACAGGCTTCGCAACGCAATTTGCGGAATCGAAATCCGAGCTACGAGCAAGAAAATACACGCACCTGAACGGAACCCGAAAACCGGAGTCCGAATCGTGTCTGACACGACACAGGACACGTGTCCTGTGTCCGACACGAAAATCGAATTTAGGGTTAGGGTTCAGTCCTACGGCGGCCGGAGGCTCGCCGGAGGGAGGCTGGAGGCGGTCGGGGGCTTCGCCGGAGGCGGCCGGGCTCGCTGGCGGGGGCAGCGGCGTGCGGGGACGAGCAGCTGCTGCTGGCTGCTGGGTCGGGGGAGGTCCACGGCGGCTGGGGACGGAGCCGGAGGCGGCGGCGCTGGCGGCGTCGTCGGCAGAGCTGGGCGGGGGCGGCTGCGGCGAGGCAGGGCGGCGTAGTGGCGGTGGCGGTGGTCGTGGCAGTGGCGGAGGGAGAGAGGGGAGGGGTTTCGAGGGGGCGGCCGGAGGGGGTTAAATAGGGCGGAGGAGAGGGAGCGGGGCCGAGCGGGGCGGAGGTCGTGGGGGTGAGGGCCGGCGGAGCGGCGGGCGGCGCGGCCGGAGGCGCGGGGAGCGGCGGCAGAAGCGGTCAGCGATCGTGGGGGAGGGGAAAGGGTGAGCGGGTCGGGCGGGCCCGACCCGACCCGATAGGGGATGGGCCGTTGCGGGCTGGGCTGGGCTGGGCCGCTGGGCTTCGGCCCACTGGGCCGGGCCGGGCCCAAAACAAAATAATAATAATAATAATAATAATAATAATAATAATAACCATTAATTAATTAATAATTAGTTTAAATAGTTTTTAGGCATTTAAAAATAGGTCAGTGGCCCAATAAAATCCAGAAAAATTACCCTAAGTCTGATTTTCTATTTTACACCATAAAATCATATTTTTATTACATTTTAATATTAGTTATTAGCAATTAAAAAATCATACAATCACCACAGCACTTATGTAAATTCCTGAAAATTGCAGAAAATTCCCAAAAGATTGATTTTAAAAATCTGAAAATTTGAGGGTGATTACAATCTACCCCCCTTAAGAGGATTGCGTCCTCGCAATCGAATGGTAAACTACAAAGGCACGAATTTACAGAATTAAAGAATGCTTAGGTTTTACCTGATTCTGCAAATAAGTGTGGATAACGCTGGCGCATAACATCCTCTCGTTCCCAGGTCGATTCGCCAGGAGAGTGCTGTTTCCAAGCTACCTGAACCAGTCTGATTGTCTGCCCTCGCAGTGTCTTCTCACTGGTGTCGAATATATCCACTGGCTGCTCCTCGTATCTCAGGCTAGGTCCCACCGAAATCTCAGAATGATCAACTATATGACTTGGGTCGGTCACGTATCGCCTCAGCTGTGAGACGTGGAATACATCATGCACTCCCTCTAAGGATGGAGGTAATGCAAGACGATAAGCAACCTCACCAATGTGCTCCAAGATATCAAATGGCCCAATATACCTTGGGCTTAACTTGCCTCTGCTGCCAAATCTAATAGTACCTCTAGTGGGCGAGATCCTCAAAAATACATGCTCTCCTTTCTTGAACTCCAGGGGACGTCTGTGCGCATCGGCCCAATGCTTCTAGTGGGCGATGTTCTCAACATTATGTCTTGTATATGTGCTTCAGTCCCGGACGCACCGTTGCAAGGCTTCAGAGGGAACTCCTGGCCTTAGCACGCACGTTGGAGGCGTCCGCACCGAACGAGGTTCTCCCGCACTCTGCACACAAACTGGTGGATTATCAGTACATTGAATGCACTGGTGGGGAAGCTACTCGTCCGCTCGACAAATCCAAACACGTACTACAGGTTCCGTGCACAACTATTAAGTTGTCTTGCTAATTGCCTTAGGATCAGTTTCATGCAAATATTGAATAGCCTAACGTGTCGGGCAGTGCGCCGTGCGATATTTGAGGAAACACGGCGAGACTTACCAACTTACCATTTGTCCTTCCCTGTCCAAGGCAAACATTGTTAATTCAAGAACGGGCAAGCATAAACATTCAGGAGGCATAGCATATGCAAACATGAGGGTCGTTATTTTCAGATCGTTCAGGTGTTCAGTTCATTGATGCTATGCAATGACTCGCACGCGGATAGCCGCTAAGCGAGGATGACTTATCTATATGACGAAAGTCGCTGGCATAGCCATTATGGACGGGTTATGGTCTCGG
This sequence comes from Iris macrosiphon, assembly GCA_036927795.1. Classification (NCBI taxonomy): domain Eukaryota; kingdom Viridiplantae; phylum Streptophyta; class Magnoliopsida; order Asparagales; family Iridaceae; genus Iris; species Iris macrosiphon. The sequence continues at coordinate 188,719,645 of JAYESA010000004.1, forward strand.
GACTAAGAGCGATAGCAACGCAGGTGGCGAGTCCCGCTACATAACACTCCGTCCGTGACTAACGACCATACAAACTCTTTCGCCCGGATCGGATCGGTCCCAGTGCCCCAGTGACCGTCCGCGGAAGCCAAAAATCCTTGTGCACAGGTTGTCCGCGACATGCAGGTCAGGGTCTATCCAAATCCAAAGCTTGACATGATAATCATGAAACACACAAACTTATTCTGAACGAGCACATGGCTCCACGAGCTGGGATTCGAACAGTACAAACACGATCCTCGTTCAGATTTCAAACATAGCATAATTATCATTCAAGTGTGATTCACATTCAAATATCCATTCTTGCTTGATGCATTCCCCTGGTTCGGGGATATGCCTTGGTGACCTAACGGTCCCGGATACTAGCAGGTTCAAATGCACAGAAGGACTATTTGATAGTCTTCTGGCTAAACAAGAATGCATGCACAACATAATAACGCTAGACGTTCGAAAGCAGACAAGCATACGTTCTAAGGAATATAAGCAAGCACGTTGCTCGGACCCGAAGGTAAGCCGAGAGTTGAAACTGTCACGCCCCAATCTCCCGCAAGCTCGATAGTCCCCGCTGAACGTGAATCACCACGTTTACAGCTCTCCCGCAGGACAATCGTTCTCATCGGGACGTGATGCCGTACGAGCCTGGAGTTGCGCTCGTACAAGGCGATGTTGTCAAACACCAAATGTTATCATTGAAACATCCGAGTTGCAGCGGAAGTCAAGTATTGTGTACCAAGCACACAATCAGAGTATACGCAGCGAAGCTCACGATAGGGTCCAAATGAGATGCCCCGAGTCAATGCCACAAAGGCGATGCCACGGAGACGATGAAATAACTCTTGCTCTTTCTCTAGCCCACAAAGGTACTTACAGTTCATACATCTTGTCCCGTATATCCAAGCAGCGCCACTACGTCTGTGTACCTGAAATATTGCCCACAAACGTGGGTCAGTACACAACCGTACTGGTGAGCGGGGTAACCCACTCGCCTAAGCCGACACTAAGTAAAAATAGTGAATGCAAACAGTTATATGGTGATCTTTCTAGTTGAATCCTATATTCATTTCATGGCATAGGGATGACATGTTAAGAAAAGCTGTAAAGCAGTTTAAGCATGCTAGCATTCAATCTCAAACCAAACGACAAGCATTTAATATATAGCCGACCCGTCTAACTCAATGTCATCGCTTGCACGATAACATATCGAACCGTCAGTCTCGCCTCGATATCCATTCTCAACCAAAGTTTATATATCCCACTCTCGAGTGCACACTCTTGCCGAGGCAAGGTGGCCGCGCCTACACGATGCACAAACCAACCAAAGTAAAGCAAGCCAACATCTATTCTTATATGAAGTCACTGGCCAAAGGCCATAAAGGACGTTGATCGGACAGATCAATGCGGTTCTATTCGAAACAGCGCTAAGTAGCTAACCCACCTGAATCGCATCCAACCGCTGGTACCGCGCCCAAAACGCGATACCAAAATTGTCTCCTCCATGGCCGAACGGTCCCGGTGCCCCGGAGCACCCGTTCGAGGAAACCAAACCCTGTGCCACCCAGGTTGTCCGTGACTATGCAGACACGTAGGTATGACGAGAGGATCGAACATTCTCGCCCCACCAAGCGATCCTAGACTCGTTCCATCAATAATCCAACCAACACATCCATAACCATTCTTCCAACATGTCCTTCCAAGAACCCATATCTCGACCTCAAAACATAGCCCGAGGCATCAAAATATCAAGTGTTTCATAGGCACGAAGCCTCTTCTCAACACAATCCAAATTGGTGCAACACCTATGCTCGAGGCAAAACCCATGGCACAATGCCGTTTCAGTGGCACAATATCACATTCGTGGAACGATGCCCCATCAAACGACACAACGCCCTCGCCGATACAGTTGTTCGGTTTCGAACCACAACTGCCTGCTTTGCAAGACAAAGCATCCTTGTGATACACGCGCACGAATGCACGTTCGCTCGCCCGAATCCCGATATTCCCATATTTCCATTGCCTCAATTGTATCATTCCAACTCGTATATTTCCAACCGTCCAAGCATAATCCCAAGTAATCCAACCGATCGCCTCAAATGAATAATCCAGCTATCGTATCCAACTATCCAACGCGTAAACCAAATCAAGCCACAATCCTACCAAGCCAACGACGCACACTTTATGCACGCCTCAGTGTAGTGCTTCCCGATGTTTCAGCCCAAGTGTTCAAGCCTTTACGTGTTTTCCATATTATTAGGCATGAAGGAGTAGAGGAGAAGGGAAAGAGCCCACTCACTTTGATTGATCCCGTTAGGCATCCTGTCCTGCCGATACGGCCAATCCCTTAAACCCGTGGTCCGATGCAAGCGCGATCTACTCAACTGGTATGACCGTGCGAGCAGGCCGTGCTCTCCAAATCATCCGACCGATCGGACTAAGGAAGATGGCATTATCGTTTCCATTCAGCTATTCAGTACTGTTCGGAACAAACACCTGATTTCCATCGAACCCGCTAGCCATCTGCACATTGAAACCAACTCGATTAATCCTTCTTCCCAAAATCCGACATTTCAAATGTAACCAGCATTTGATTCATTCAGTCCGACTCAGCGTAACGCTCCGAGCGGTTGCGGGACGTTACATAATATACCACTTAGAATCAGGTTCGTCCACGAACCGTGCTGGTACTCATTCCTATCGCATGCCACAATCCAATTCCATAGATCTGCTCTATGCAACTTATCTTATTCACTATTTCTGACACAACATCTCGTTCTGCTGAACGCTCGAATAAATTTCACGAATTCCCACATCCTCCTTGCAGCTCAACCCGAATTTCTCGTATCGCTTAGTTTTGGATGGTACATATATTTAAGGCGTCCCTAAAATACATGCATTTCAGCCGAGCTTTGCGATAGCAAATTTGAACAAGTTACAAGGGTATCTTTATGTTCGAGGCGTCCATATTGCTTTGCTCCCAATTGGACCAAATCACGATTTCCATTCCAACACATTCGCTCGAGAACTATTCTCAATTATGCAGATTTTTCCACCGACTCAATCAGTTCGTGTTCCAGCTCAATCCATCCCACTATTTCTGAAATCAGTACTAGCAACATCTCCAAATATTATCTCGTGCACCGAACGATTCTCACAACTGATCTACCCCAGCTATACGACTTACCCAAATATCAACTTGCTTAGATCAGTTCAATCCAACACATTTCCTGCCATCTCAATATCTCACAGGGTGAACATCTATATTGAGGTTCGTGTGATCCACGAAGATCTCGCCGCCACGCCAAAGGAATTTGTGTCGCCACGATTTCAACGTGGACACACTCGCCACAATTCCTAGGTTGCGCATGAAATAGTTCTTCGCGCTGCTTCCACTGCCTCGAAGCATAGAATATCACCTTCGCCTTCCGAATGAGCACGCTTCCCAGACTAAGTTCCGAGACATCTTGTAAATCTGAAGCAAATCTGTCCCTTCCAGTATTCGCAAAGATTTGATTTGAACGAGCCGCCACAGTCGTCCATTCATATAAATGCTATTCCCTTCCAGAGCACGATGAGTCAGAGGCGATGCCATCTACAAAAATCTGTGACTCTGAATCTCATCAGTTGACTAGGCTACTTCCATCATTGCTTCGATCTTCTGGCTGCATCTTCAGCTGAAGACTATCCCAAGGATCTCTCAAATCCAACACTCAGTCGATAAGCCAAATCTCATTGCTCACATCTGCCTTCGACGCATTCCCAAATATGCCGCCTCAAGGGTCATTCTATGGGTCTACCATATTCATATCCGATTCAGCGGGCAAGGTCGCTTAGGGTCAGCTGTCCCGAAGCTACGCTTGATAATTGTAATCATCACGATGGACAGTTACTATAAACCATGCTATATCTCATCTGCAAATTCGACTCAAAATCCAACCATTCATCCGAGCGAAGTTTCCGAATCCGAGAACCGCGCTCGTTGAAACCTTATTCCATCAATCCGCCGTTCTGTCCTGAATCCATCAAATTTTCGAATTGCCATGTTCCACAATGCACGTCCAACTTACTCGAGCAACACAGTAATTTGTTTCGACATTGCTATCACATTTAGCTATCTTCAAAAGTCTGTCCGCCAATATCTTTGCCTTCCGTTGTGGCCACAATCCGTCCACGTCTTTCCAGAGAATCCGTCTATCATCGTTGCACCATCTTGCCCAAAATTTCATTTCCGCTAAACTTGATTCAACTTCTCGAGCAACAATATCCAAAATCCTTCAAGTTTGTGTGAATCAATCGCATTGTCCCTCCAAGCCAAGTTCGTGTTTCGTTGCTCAACCAACAGCTCAAATGCGTTACCCAAAATCATAGTCCGTGCTCGCTATTATTCCGATAATCCCATCGCTTTGCTCAAGCGTAACCCAAATGTTCGTTCCGATTCGATCCATCTCTTAAGCCCAACGATGCTTTCCATTTGCACAAGTCCGTTCACGATATGCTCAACTCAATATTCGCTTTGCTCCATTTTCATTCTTCCCAACTCAACCGACGTGCACCAACCAACTTGTATTCTCGTTTCACGAGTCCGTTCAGGAAATTTCCATTGAATGTCCAACCAAAATATTTCTAATGCCTTGCTTAACACGTTTGATCCCATATACCACTTCGAATTAAGTCACTACTCACATTACGATTTCCTTCACAGATCCAAGATCCGTTCGAACCATCCCTTATGCATAATCATGCCTTTCCCAATTCGAGTCTGACACAAAACTCAGGCAACGCTTGAATTATCCAACTGTTTCTCAACCCGTCTGATACCTTCTCAACACGAGCAATCGTGCAATGATTGTCTTCCAAATAGCCCAACCCAATACCCAACGGTTTCACACTTTTGTTGTACGAGCAACTCGTACCAACTTATCCATATATTTCCGAGCCAAATTCAAACCTGCTCAACCGATGCGCCACAGCCAAACTTCCAACTTCTATCCAACACAATCGCTTGACGAGCAACTCGTTCAAGGATCTATTCTCTTCGAATGTTTCTACTCAAAACATGCCGCATAACCAAATCTCGTTAGCCAACCAACTGATCCATTGAGGCAATCAGAAACTCCCAGATGATAAGCCAAGCCAACCCAACGAAAGCCCACACTTGTTGCACAAATGCAACAACGCCACCCAACTTGCTGCACGAATGCAACAACGCCTAACGAGGCTAAGCGATCCTACGAAAACCAACCAAGGCAACCCAACAAAGAATAATATGCAGCCACAACTAGCAATAAATAGACTTATTGCATGAAACATCCGATGCGGCACCGAGTAGAGTCAAGAGCTAGACGACACGCGGAAGCTATTTAGAGTTTGTGATGAAGCGAAGGACCAAGTCCGAGAAAATGAACCAGGCGCTCTGATACCAATCTGTCACGCCCCAATCTCCCGCAAGCTCGATAGTCCCCGCTGAACGTGAATCACCACGTTTACAGCTCTCCCGCAGGACAATCGTTCTCATCGGGACGTGATGCCGTACGAGCCTGGAGTTGCGCTCGTACAAGGCAATGTTGTCAAACACCAAATGTTATCATTGAAACATCCGAGTTGCAGCGGAAGTCAAGTATTGTGTACCAAGCACACAATCAGAGTATACGCAGCGAAGCTCACGATAGGGTCCAAATGAGATGCCCCGAGTCAATGCCACAAAGGCGATGCCACGGAGACGATGAAATAACTCTTGCTCTTTCTCTAGCCCACAAAGGTACTTACAGTTCATACATCTTGTCCCGTATATCCAAGCAGCGCCACTACGTCTGTGTACCTGAAATATTGCCCACAAACGTGGGTCAGTACACAACCGTACTGGTGAGCGGGGTAACCCACTCGCCTAAGCCGACACTAAGTAAAAATAGTGAATGCAAACAGTTATATGGTGATCTTTCTAGTTGAATCCTATATTCATTTCATGGCATAGGGATGACATGTTAAGAAAAGCTGTAAAGCAGTTTAAGCATGCTAGCATTCAATCTCAAACCAAACGACAAGCATTTAATATATAGCCGACCCGTCTAACTCAATGTCATCGCTTGCACGATAACATATCGAACCATCAGTCTCGCCTCGATATCCATTCTCAACCAAAGTTTATATATCCCACTCTCGAGTGCACACTCTTGCCGAGGCAAGGTGGCCGCGCCTACACGATGCACAAACCAACCAAAGTAAAGCAAGCCAACATCTATTCTTATATGAAGTCACTGGCCAAAGGCCATAAAGGACGTTGATCGGACAGATCAATGCGGTTCTATTCGAAACAGCGCTAAGTAGCTAACCCACCTGAATCGCATCCAACCGCTGGTACCGCACCCAAAACGCGATACCCAAATTGTCTCCTCCATGGCCGAACGGTCCCGGTGCCCCGGAGCACCCGTTCGAGGAAACCAAACCCTGTGCCACCCAGGTTGTCCGTGACTATGCAGACACGTAGGTATGACGAGAGGATCGAACATTCTCGCCCCACCAAGCGATCCTAGACTCGTTCCATCAATAATCCAACCAACACATCCATAACCATTCTTCCAACATGTCCTTCCAAGAACCCATATCTCGACCTCAAAACATAGCCCGAGGCATCAAAATATCAAGTGTTTCATAGGCACGAAGCCTCTTCTCAACACAATCCAAATTGGTGCAACACCTATGCTCGAAGCAAAACCCATGGCACAATGCCGTTTCAGTGGCACAATGTCACATTCGTGGCACGATGCCCCATCAAACGACACAACGCCCTCGCCGATACAGTTGTTCGATTTCGAACCACAACTGCCTGCTTTGCAAGACAAAGCATCCTTGTGATACACGCGCACGGATGCACGTTCGCTCGCCCGAATCCCGATATTCCCATATTCCTATTGCCTCAATTGTATCATTCCAACTCGTATATTTCCAACCGTCCAAGCATAATCCCAAGTAATCCAACCGATCGCCTCAAATGAATAATCCAGCTATCGTATCCAACTATCCAACGCGTAAACCAAATCAAGCCACAATCCTACCAAGCCAACGACGCACACTTTATGCACGCCTCAGTGTAGTGCTTCCCGATGTTTCAGCCCAAGTGTTCAAGCCTTTACGTGTTTTCCATATTATTAGGCATGAAGGAGTAGAGGAGAAGGGAAAGAGCCCACTCACTTTGATTGATCCCGTTAGGCATCCTGTCCTGCCGATACGGCCAATCCCTTAAACCCGTGGTCCGATGCAAGCGCGATCTACTCAACTGGTATGACCGTGCGAGCAGGCCGTGCTCTCCAAATCATCCGACCGATCGGACTAAGGAAGACGGCATTATCGTTTCCATTCAGCTATTCAGTACTGTTCGGAACAAACACCTGATTTCCATCGAACCCGCTAGCCATCTGCACATTGAAACCAACTCGATTAATCCTTCTTCCCAAAATCCGATATTTCAAATGTAACCAGCATTTGATTCATTCAGTCCGACTCAGCGTAACGCTCTGAGCGGTTGCGGGGCGTTACAGAAACCGTTAAGGGCCTTAGCATGCGAGGGTCTGAACATATAAGCAGTATTTCATTTCCATGTTCTAGCATAGCAGTACAAGTTGGGATTATTCCCTTAGCTAGGTGCGTTGGTTTTATTAGCATGCAGGGGTGATTCACCTAGCGACTAACATGAATATTCCAGATTTTATGTGTGCTGGCTAAGCAAAGACAAGTTCACCGTAGCCACCCACCTTAGCGATGATTCACCTCGGTAGGGCGATACGTCTGAGCGAGCCTCTGAAAGTCCAAGCCGGATTCCTGTAGGGACAAGTCTGGATATCCTTTGCTTCTTGTTTGAGACAAGGCGGGTCGGGACAGTTGCACTTTTGCCGTTTGAGACGGCAGTCCGCTTGAGCGGAACGGGGTGTTACAGTCCACTACCGGACGCATCACTATAAACAACAAAACCTCCTGACCCTGAGGGAAGAGTCAAGACTGGTGCTGTTGTTAGACGCCTCTTCAATTCTTCAAAGGCATTCTGGCATTCTTCCGTCCATATGAACTCCTGATCCTTCCGTGTCAGCTTAGTCATCGGCTCTGCGATCCTTGAAAAATTTTCTACGAACCGCCGGTAATACCCAGCAAGTCCAAGAAAACTTCTCACTTCCGCAACAGAGGTAGGGGTAGGCCAGGTTTCTATAGCAGTGACCTTCTTTGGGTCCACAGACAGTCCTTCATCCGAGATAATATGTCCTAAGAATGGCACCTTGTCCATACAGAACTCACATTTGCTGAGTTTGGCATATAGCTTCTCCCTTCTCAATGTTTCTAGCACAATTCTGAGGTGTTCCTCGTGCTCTTCGTGGTCCTTGGAGTAGACTAGAATATCATCAATGAATACCACCACGAACTTATCCAAGTACTGATGGAAGACTCCGTTCATCAAACTCATAAATACAGCAGGTGCGTTGGTTAAACCAAACGGCATTACTAGGAACTCATAATGTCCATACTTAGTCCTGAAGGCCGTCTTTGGGATATCTTCCTTCTTCACCCTAATCTGGTGATAACCGGATCTAAGGTCAATCTTTGAGAATACCCTAGCACCACTTAATTGGTCAAACAAGTCATCAATACGTGGTAAGGGGTACCGGTTCTTAACAGTTACAGCATTAAGGGCTCTGTAATCAATGCACAACCGCACAGTTCCGTCCTTCTTGGGTACAAAAAGTATGGACGCTCCCCAAGGTGAAACACTGGGCCGGATAAATCCTTTCTCCAGAAGGTCGTCAACTTGCGCTTTCAACTCCACTAACTCCTTAGGTGCTAGCCGATATACCAATGAAGTGATAGGTTAGGCTCCTGGAGTTAGGTCTATTGTGAATTCTATCTCCCGATCAGGTGGTAAACCTGAAAGGTCGTCGGGAAATACATCCACAAATTCCGATATGACTCTTGGGTAACCTGAATCCTCTTCTACAGTTAATACCCTAAGAGTTGGCTGGACCCCTTGTTCTAAAGCTCCTCGAAGAAATTCAAACTCGGGATGGCTAGGGGGTTTAAATATCACTTTTCCAAGCCGGCAATCCAGTGTCGCATGGTACTGACTTAACCAGTCCATACCAAGTACAACATCATAATCAGGCATAGAAAAGATCAGGAATTGGGCTCGCATCTCTCGGCCACAGACTACTACCGAACAGGATCTACAGATATCACTAACCGGGATAATCCCACCTCCCGTTAGAATTCTCTTCATCTTCGAGAAAGGTGCGGTAGCTACTCTATGTGTGGCTACGAAGCTAGCAGCAATAAAAGAATGCGAGGCTCCAGAATCAAATAAAGCTACAACAGGAATTGAAGCTACTAATATGGTACCTGCTATCACTTCGCCTGCAGTAGCTTCCTCTGTGACTGCTAGTGCATATGCCTGACCTCGTCCCTGAGCGGGACCCCTTTGCTGACGAGCCTGCTGGAACAAAGCTGCCTGAGGTGGTAGTGGTGGGCTGCCTCCTCCAGGCCCTGTCTGAGTTGCTCCCCCAGCTGGAAGAGCTGGCCTAGGTGCAGGTGGAGCTGGTTGATTCGGAACTCCCTCTCGACGTTCCGAGCAGTCCTTTGAGAAGTGTTGTCCGGATCCGCAAACCAGGCAGAGTCCCAGCTTACGTCTACATTCTCTTTCAATATGACCTACTTTGCCGCAGTAATGACAAGTAGGTAGGTTCTTTGATGCTGCTTTCTGAGGCAGGTTCTTCTGGGGCCGTTTGGCAGAATCCCCAGGTGATGACTTGGACGGTGCTGAGGAGAATGGACGTTTCAGGCTTGATTCCCTCCGAGTAACGCGCTCCATCCGACGTGCTACAGCAAGGACGTCGGTGTATGATGTGGGCGCGACAGATCCGATTAACTTCTGGAGCTCGAACCTGAGTCCATCAAAGAACTTCTCCGCCTTCTCTTCTTCGGTAGGAATTAGAGAAGGGACGAAGCGGCTCAGGCGAATGAATTCGGCGTTGTATTCCTCCACCGACATATTTTCCTGGATCAGGCGGTTGAATTTGTCTCGGAGTTCTGACCGAGCAACAGCAGGGATGTACATTTCCTGGAAGAGTCTGGAGAACTCCTCCCAGGTGACATGATCATGTCCGAGCCTTCTTTCTTCGGACAGCCACCAATGGTGTGCGTTGTCCGTCAGTTGCATCCTGACGGCAATTATCCACTTGTCCCTTGGAAGTTCAGCGGCCTCCACTGATGCTGCGTGTTCGTAAGCCATTCATGAACTTCAGTTGGTCATTCCTTGCCCGAGAAGGTACGTGGTTTGAGTTGGCGGAAATCTGTGATAGATCCCGTCGCTGGTCGCCTATTTGGTGGATTTGCATATTCCAATGCTGCGACTATGCTGTTCCTTAGGTTCTCGGCTTCATGACGTTGGGCCTCCTGTTGGATCTGTTGTTCCTGCATTATGGCGTAGAACATCTGGAACATTTGTTGTCCGTCCATTGCTTGCCCTGGGGGAAAGACATGCATCGTAGGAGGGAACTGGGAAGGAGGCGGGATGTCATCACGCCTGAACCTGGAACTTGGCTGGCCAGTTTGATTGCTCTGAGAGGATTGTCCTCTGGTATCTGGCGTCGTTCCAGCTTTACAGGTAACCACAGCTTCATGCGGTGTATCCAAGAGGTTCTCGTCACCGCTTCTGGGATCCATTACTCTGCATCAAAAGGAGACAATGAGAACGCACAGAGGAATCAAAACAGGATGCAATTCAAGCAATTAAATTGAATTCGACATAGTCCAAAAATGATTCAATCAATGGATGAGATCCTATAACTTATCCTATCTTATTGCAGGCCTGTTCGGTCCCTAAGTTGAAACCGAACAATTTAGTTGGGACCTGCATGGGCCACCACAAAAACTATGTCACGCCCTAGTCCCAAAATATCGAGGGACTGGACACGTGGCAATGGCCAGCAGCACGCACCAATGGTTAACCCAATTTAATGGAACCATTAGGGCGCACTTAAGCTGTAAAGAAGGTCTACTACAACAAGTCACACTAATCTCATCCATAAAAGATAAATAAATAGACTGCATAATGAAATGGAAATAAGTAGCAACAAATCTCAACAAGTCGGTCGGAGAACAATCCGACATATGCCTGAATACTCTGGCTCAGTAGGCCAGGAACAAAAGAGATAAACATGAAATAAATACTGAGTACGGGAACAGGTACTCAGGAGAAGTCTTCGGCAGTCACCTCGTCTTCAGGGTTCAGTTCTGCTCCAGTATCAAGTCCAGCAATAGCTTCAGCTCATGTCCCGTATATCTCGGGGTACTGCTCCTCGGCTAAACCTGGGGACATAATCCATTCCAGGTCCTCAGGGGACATAGCAAGGTACAGAAAATACAAGCCAAATAAATAAGCAGTGCAGCAATAAGTAAATAATGGGGTAAACTATGTAACCAGCTAAGTGATATGCAATATGAGAGCAGCACTAGAACTCAGGCTGAGACCGCTACAAGCTCTGTGTCGGGGAGCCGGTAGCAGTAATAACAGGTAAAGGGTCTAGCTCTGCTGGAGAGTCTACAACCTCACAATAGTAGTGGATATATATATATAAAACAGCCTGTAACCTGTGTGTCTCTCCCCACCCAATGTAATCACGCATATCATGACCATAACGTCTCATGTCCATGTCAGCGGAATTATAGCTAATGCAACAAGTTATTGTCTATAAATAATATATCTCTGTCAAGTCCTGTATCCTATACAGAATCACCACGAATATCTCGAGAAGATTCTATCCATGTATAGTGTCAAGTGCCCTGGGTTGTAGGTTACTTGATAGGTCAAGTACAAGAGTAAAGGGTATCGTAAATCCATCTCTAAATGACGAACCCAACACCGCGTACGGTGTTGGCACCCGACTATGATCGGACACTAGGTACGTCATACGTTTCCTAGGTTAAGCAGTTTAAACAAGTTTATATGAATTTACACCAGAGATCCAGCAAAATATTATCACAGGAAATATGAAAATAAAGACTGCAAGTTGGCAAGGTGCACTTGCCTGATGTTTGGATTCCACTAAGGTCCTGTTCTCGGAAATTTCCAGAGATATCTTCGAAAGCTGAAATAAACAGTACCATCACGCTCAGAAGGTGTCAAATAGCTAGGAACGCCTGTCCTTGGGTCCAATTTGGAGACAAGGACAAAAACGATAATTTCGGGCCAAAACGGGGTCCATCGGTGGGCGCACCGAAAAATGTGTCAGGGTCAACAGTCTCCAAATTCACCAAACTTAGTGTCAACAGGTCGGGAACGCTGATATGAACCCAACTGAACTTCCAGAATTGAATTTCGATGAGCCGAGCACAAAATCGCCCGTCGAGTGGGGCCTGTGGGGCCCACGACACGCGATTTCGTCAACGTTCTCAGAATCGAACCAAACTTGACCCACAGGACCAGCGTATCGCTACGAGTCCGATGGCGCAAGTTTCGTCTCGATCCGACGTGTGTGCACGAAGTTAGGGTGAATTGCAGAAAAGTCGGATACGGGACGATGTCCGCGGATACGCGTTGATTCCGGTGTGCACGCACACCCGAATCAGCTTCCGCGAAATCCCACACGTCCGTATCAACGACGTGCACGTATCTGTGAACACCGCACGCGACCAAGTCGTCCCGTTTGGCGGGGCGTACTCAGTTCCGGGGTGAAACAGGGTCTGGTTTTTTCCTGTTTTTGGATCGCGGTGTGCGATCACCACAGGACGCGATGCCCCGAGCGGTTTGTCCGGGAACCGAGAGGGTCATACAGGCTTCGCAACGCAATTTGCGGAATCGAAATCTGAGCTACGAGCAAGAAAATACACGCACCTGAACGGGACCCGAAAACCGGGGTCCGAATCGTGTCCGACACGACACAGGACACGTGTCCTGTGTTCGACACGAAAATCGAATTTAGGGTTAGGGTTCAGTCCTGCGGCGGCCGGAGGCTCGCCGGACGGAGGCTGGAGGCGGTCGGGGGCTTCGCCGGAGGCGGCCGGGCTCGCTGGCGGGGGCAGCGACGTGCGGTAGGCGGCCGGCGGCGGGGACAAGCAGCTGCTGTTGACTGCTGGGTCGGGGGAGGTCCTCGGCGTCTGGGGACGGAGCCGGAGGCGGGGGCTGCTGCTGCGAGGCGGGGCGGCGTAGTGGCGGTGGCGGTGGTCGTGGAAGTGGCGGAGGGAGAGAGGGGAGGGGTTTCGAGGGGGCGGCCGGAGGGGGTTAAATAGGGCGGAGGAGAGGGAGCGGGGCCGAGCGGGGCGGAGGTCGTGGGGGTGAGGGCCGGAGGCGCGGGGAGCGGCGGCAGAAGCGGTCAACGATCGTGGGGGAGGGGTAAGGGTGAGCGGGTGAGCGGGTGAGCGGGTCGGGCGGACCCGACCCGACCCGATAGGGGATGGGCCGGTGCGGGCTGGGCTGGGCCGCTGGGCTTCGGCCCACTGGGCCGGGCCGGGCCCAAAACAAAATAATAATAATAATAATAATAACCATTAATTAATTAATAATTAGTTTAAATAGTTTTTAGGCATTTAAAAATAGGTCAGAGGCCCAATAAAATCCAGAAAAATTACCCTAAGTCCGGTTTTCTATTTTACACCATAAAATTATATTTTTATTACATTTTAATATTAGTTATTAGCAATTAAAAAATCATACAATCACCACAGCACATATGTAAATTCCTGAAAATTGCAGAAAATCCCCAAAAGATTGATTTTAAAAATCTGAAAATTTGAGGGTGATTACAATGGTCCAAGTTGCAGCAGCTTCCCTTAGGATTAGGGTTTAGGGGGAGCTTGAGGGAGAGGAGGAAGGAGGAAATAAAATGAAGAAGAAAGAGAGGAGAGAGAAAAGCCATATATATGCTAAGAGAGGAAAATGAGGGTTTAGTCATGGGTTCACCCAAAATAAACCGAATCAAGTGTCCATACTACATGCAGGTCCTAAAGCGGGTCTATGGAAATGCCAATGGGTATTCTATTGGTCTCGGGTAGTCTTTCTCAGCAACAGAAAAATAAAACAATGATAAATGACTGGAACCATCATATGAAATACAACAGGAATACATTATCAAGAAAAATTAAATTCTAGAAATTCAAGAAATACTAAATCTGGAATCGGGTGTGACAATTATTGTGACTTAGTTATAGGACGAACACTGAAAATTTTACTAGAATAAAATTTAGTCAGGATCGTATTTCAAGTTAACGCAATAATCTCTTGAATTATTCAGTTCCTTTACTTTGGAATTCCGAATCCGACTACATCTCAGATTCTCGATTTATTTTGTTTTATCTTTCCATCCTTGACCGAGGGCTTGCATGTCGTTTGACGACCTAGTATTGTTGACTAGTTTTGTAACAATATTCCAAAGGAAGCTGTTATCAAATAATGAAGAACAATTGGAGAGCAAGATTGAGATGCTACCATTGAAGGCGATCGAATTTGGAACCAGATTTGTTCACATTATATATATATATATATATATATATATATATATATATATATATATTGGGTTAAAGGGTTGTAATCGGGTATAATAGCAAATTTTCTTATTCATAGTTTAGAATATCCTGTAATCAACTTGTTATTTATTATATTATGCATCATATGACCTGTTATAATCCTATCCTGGAACCTTACGGACTACAATTACGAATACGGGAAATAGAGTATTCATATGTCTCGTAGACTGGGGATGATGTTACATACATTGCTCGTCGTATTCCGGGAACGGGACGTGACAGCTGACAAATTAGGAGGAATAGTTTCGAGGGACACTTTGGAGAAATTAATAACATTATTCTTTCCGAATCAAATATCAAATTCCTTACTAAGCCGACAAAACTCTGCTGAATACTCTCCCACAATACAGTCGTCCTACTTTAGGTTGACGAATTGTTCAAAAAAATAGTTAATAGTTGAAAAATAGTCCCCTACAAAAAAGAAGAAACCTACATTGTTATTGTTTGATTAAACATTAACAAGCTAGGCTTCTTCTTTTTGCATTTTGTATGGGACTATTTTCTAACTATAAACTATTTTTCGTATCTCTACTTAATATAATGTGGCTTGAAAACGAGTCAAAATTGAACCATCTAAATCGTTTATAAATACTCCCTTAATTATTATTTTAAATTAACTAATTATTTAACTATCTAATACGATTTACTTAAAACTAAACAATTTTAATTCAAGTGGTTAAGGTGAAAAATATAATTTTTGATTGTTTGAGTAGGAAAAAAAAAAAAAAATTTAAGGGTCATGTCATCCCCTTAAGGGAGGGTATTCTGATGGCATAGGACTTCGTTTACACAAGTCACACAAGGGTCAAAATCTACATACGCTTGCCAGCCCAAGAGATTGTTTCCATAACTCCATCAACGCACCATGTTTACCACTTCAAGTATTTCTCTTCACCAATCTTTGCAATAGTACATAAAAGACCTAAGAGCCTTCGAACTTCATTGTAGATGAATGTTGATCGATTTCTATTCTGTTCTCACTAGAGGTTGAACTCGGATTTTTGGTTTTGTCAATTGGTCCTCATGTCTTTGATCTATAGGTGATATACGTACGTGCGTTGCACGTATTTTATATTACTTGGAAAAAAAAATAGTTTATTAAAAGAGCAACCGACAATTTTTATAATTTTATTATAGGTGGAAATATAATAGGCAGGAGCATGAAAGTTGGAAGAAATTAAATGGCAAAAATATGAAAGGTTTCTCTTATCTCTTGGGTTCATGTACCTACTTTGCATGCATGCTTTATTAACTTTTGTTCTATTCTCCAAACTACCTACTTTGCATGCATGCATATCTTTGTTTTATTAATTATCATTCCCCAAGTTGCCTCATGCATGCATACATACATTTACTTAGATATCCTTATCAACGTTAATACATATTGAAATGTAATGAAGGGTAGTTTTGGAACGAAAAACTTTCACGGTGAAGCCTAGTTTTGACATTATATAGTAGAATAGATATATTGTTGAGAATATCTATATCACATATTCGTATCGTGTTCTATTTGTATCTGTATTCGTGTAACATAACTAGCATTTACGTTACAAAAACCTAAACCTTGATAATGGGTATCTGAAACCATATACACAGTAGACTAATCTTCAGCCACATTCGAAAATCCATGCACATGAAGAAAACCAAAAGATAATAATAAGAACAGTAAAAGCTGTTGCGGGTTGCAAAATGCAATAAAAAACTTGGGAGGAAAGAGTTATGGCAGGACAAAACTAAGTTACTGCTGACAACAACTGCTCTGCACCAATATTATTATTAACCTCTCGAGCATAGTTTTCCAGTACCGTACCGTCTAATACTGATACTGTTTGACATGTCCCAGCAATATGATACTGAGCTCTATCGATACTGTCCGATACTTACGGTTAGCGATCTCTTTCCCAACTAATTTGGCTGATAAAGTTGAACAAAAAAAGACCAATCAACAAGCTTATTAATATTGTAAAAGTATGTAAATGAAAGAATATTACTTATCGCAGATAAACCAATCAGTAAGGACAATTATTATTTCATTAAATTTGAAAACTACTGATAAACAACACTCAAAAAATACTTTAAATTGTGAATAAATATATAAATTTTATTTTATAAAAATTTAATAATTATTTGCTTTTTAATACCAACAAATTCGATACTCCAATAACAAATCATTGATACTTCCAATACAGATGATCTCGATACTCATAGAAAAAGACCGATACCGATTTTGATACCATAGAAAAAAAGTCTCAGCTCTTTCTTACCTTCTGTTATGCATTGGTTTTGAGTTTCTGAAAACAAATCTTCTTTTCTCTAGAAATAGCTACCACTTTTATAAAATTGTTTAGCAAACGTTTGAAACTGTAAGCATACCGAAAATAAATTGAATAACATGAAACAGAGGACATGTTATGGGGCCTTGCATCACGTTTTGTTCAAGTACTTCCTTAATTTTGGTTCCTTTTTTTTATTTTTATTTTGGTTGATTGAAAGATGTCTAATAGATTACATACTTTTACAGTTAATATACTGTAATCACATAAACCTAAACTTTGATGGCCCACTTTGACACGAGCAGCACAAAATAACGTTTTGATGACACATTTTTCACTTAACATGTATACATTGGATGTGGATTTCGTCGAGCGGAACCAATTACAATGCGACCAGCATTGCTAGTTGCTTCCCAGTAGCAAAATATTGTTGCGGAACAGGACGCACGGTTGCTCCGCGGGAGGAGGGTATTACCAAAATACGTCCAACCTTTATGTACGGGAAAATAGGAGGGTAAAACTGTAAAAACAACCCCTTCTAATAATAATTTAACCGAAATGGTCGGGTCGATATGGACCTGACGGAGTGATCATCCAGGCCACACCGAGTCAACCAATTTTTTTGGGATAGGTGGTCCGGCTCAGACCGGTTGGGTGGCAGGCCTAGCCGAGCATGCAGGCCTGGACACTAAATTCAGCCCAAAACTGGATGAAGAATGGACCGGGCCGGTACATTGACAGAACCCAGGCCGGCAAGCCCGGATTTGATCGGACCGGGCCCCAGCAGAGTTTCGGGCCTCCATCCCAATATACACCTCGACACTAATCTCCATCAGAAACCCAGACCATTTCCTCTTCTGAGTCTTTGACAAAACCCTAACCCTAATTTCCGGATTCAGCAGGCCAATCACCAGTGGCGGCGGTGGCGGAAGCAACCAAACTGCGAAACCAGGTTCGTTTTCTTCACCAAAACCATCTCCTTTCCATTTCCCCCAAACCCTAACTAAGCACCACTCTCATCTCGAACCGCTCACTCCAGGTCTCCATGGGCGTGCTCAAGAAACCCAAGGTCTCCTTCACGGAGCCGACGAACGACGAGTCCGACGACTCCTACCACTCCGAGTCCGACACCGACGACGACGCCGACGAGGTCCCGGTCAGCGAGCCTTCGAAGAACGTCGTGTACAACAGGGAAGGCCTCCTCGAGAAGCTCGAGGACATCGCGTGGCCGGAGAACGCCGACTGGATCCACAAGCTCGCCGTCGACCACGAGCAGCAGCAGGAGGTCGACGTCAACGACGATCTGGCCCGGGAGCTCGCGTTCTACACGCAGGCACTCGAGGGGACCAGGGAAGCGTTCGAAAAGTTTCAATCTTTGAAAATGCCGTTTCTGCGACCTCCCGACTACTACGCGGAGATGGTGAAGACGGACTCCCACATGCTGAAGATCAAAGGGAACATCTTGGTGGAGAAGAAGAAGATGGAGGAGGCGGAGGAGAGGAAGAAGGCGAGGGAGTCGAAGAAGATCGCCAAGGAGGTGCAGGCGCAGAAGAACAAAGAGCGGGCGAAGCGGAAGAAGGAGGACATCGAGTCGGTCAAGAAGTGGAGGAAGCAGAGGCAGCAGAGCGGGTTCGCGGAGGGAAAGGGCGAGGAGCTGGACCTGGGGCTGGACTCGGGGAGCGGCGGGTTCGAGAAGGGGAAGAAGAAGAGGCCCGGGGTGGGGCCTGGAGACCGGTCAGGAGGGTTCCGGAAGCAGCAGAGGGGAGGGAAGCAGGGGAACAGGAAGAGGGAGATGAAGGAATCCAGGTTCGGACACGGCGGGCGGAAAGGGATGAGGAAGCAGAACACCGCGGAGACTACGGATGATGTGAGAGGCTTCTACAAGGGTGAATCTCCGGGGAACAAGAGAAGGAAAAGGTGATTTGTTACTTCATCATCTGTGCTATGTTTCAATGGATACTTTGGAAATGTTGGGAGTTTCATATATTATCATGCTTTCTTATTAATGTATCTTAAATTTTGCTTATCGTTTTAAATATTAATCATGTGAACCAGATAGTGAATTATGTTTGCAATTCTATGAGAATCTTTTTTTCCTGCAAATTAGATGTGTGGTAATTTATTTTGGGCACAATTTATCCTTATTATTGAAGAAGATGAGAATTTGATGCTGAGCATGTTTAAGTATCCAATGTATGCACTCCTTTGAATGTATAATTTACCAGCGACTAATTATCTTTTCATACTTCTTTGTACCTTTTTTTGAAAAGAAAAATCCTCAAGCTCATGATACTTTTCACAACTTGTCATTTAGGAGTTGCCAAGATCATTTGTTATCAAGTTAATGTGGTTTTCTAGACATATTAGCCAACAGACAATGTATTTATGTAGAAAACCCACCTAGTTGGGCCGTTTTGATGTTGCCAAGTTCTTTATCTGCGCGCGCAGCCCCCCCCCCCCCCCCCTCCCCCCCCCCCCCCCCCCAACCCCCCCACCACACCCCCAACAAAGTTGCTAGTTCTATGTTTATGGAACATTTTGCTATGATTTAATATATGTCAAAAGGACCGAATGAATTTAGTATTTAACCTTGTTGATAGTATCAACTTATGTACATATTGCATATTTCATAATCCATATATTTTGGAGATCACCTATTAACATTGTGCTCAAGTGCTTTTCATCTGATTTTTGTTGTCCACTAAATGACTTAAGGAGCCTGTCTAAATAATTATAAGGTGCTTATAATGCAGAAACCTTTGTCTTCTATTAAT
Organism: Iris macrosiphon; assembly: GCA_036927795.1. Lineage (NCBI taxonomy): Eukaryota > Viridiplantae > Streptophyta > Magnoliopsida > Asparagales > Iridaceae > Iris > Iris macrosiphon. The sequence continues at coordinate 188,739,281 of JAYESA010000004.1, forward strand.
AGTTTGATACACAAATAGAATATTTGAGCAACATAAAATGTATATGACAAAAAATAATTACAAATTTATTCATCTTACATATCTTCTAGTTAGGGCTATCTCCTGCCTAAAATTACATTATTTTTTTCACTCTCAATCCAAGTAAGTTTGGTCTATCCATTGTTTAGCGGCCCTTTGACTAGCACTGCACATTTCTGGACCTGGACCTTCCCTATGATATTCTCTCATCCTTTTCTGATACCAACTTCAACATTCCACGGATATACTCAATTTGTGTCCTATATTTAATTTATTTCCACCAATCTATCTCTGCTTTCTCAATTTTGCAATGCTCTTTTTCTTGGATATGACATTTCTTCTTTGTCTAACATTATGATCCATAAATCATGTCTGGTGTTGTTGTTTTATAAAAGTTTCTTTCAATTTAAGAGTACTATTAACACCAAAAAACACTCAAGAAGCGCTCCTAGACACTTTGTTTAATTTTATGAACAACATCCTTCCAACCTTTTCATCTCAATTAATTATTCATCCTAAATAGTTGGAATTGTCGCTCTTTGGTATATCTTGGCCATCGTATGGATTATTCCTATACCTTTCTTTGGTTTTTGCTGATGTTATATTTCATAATCAGTTTTCGTCCTATCACAGGTTTCTGTTTTAGAAGCTAACATTTTTCTAGTTTCTAGTAAGTCCATCCACAACTAGTACAAAGAGGTAAGAACCAGATGTAAGCCTATTATGTTGGAAACTTAGATGTGTCTCCAATTGTCCTCACCGTAGTCACAACTACATCAAAGGTATTCTAGTGTAAATGTCTAATTAAATAAATAAAGGCAAGTGTATTTTCCTCTCCGATACATGTTCTTTAATAAATCTTTCCTCATGATTGCACATTGTTGTATTTCATAGAGATGTGGCAATGTTTTATGATTGTTGTTGACCATCCTTTTTCTGGTCTTACGATCGACAATGTAAGTTATATGATATTAAGCACAGATCACAAGGGTGAGCGGTACTAAATGTATTGAACAGGAAAATATCTCTATGGAAATCCTACAGTTATCTGTAAGTTGACTGATAACTTGAAGAATGTCACAGTGATAAGTTTGATTCAGTTGAAGAATGTCTCTAGTTTAGTAGATATAGCTAATATAGGCTCACCTGGCAATCAAATCTTCCAATCTAGGTTTTCAACTCGTGTATCTGTATCATATATCATGTATCGTATTGTATTATGTATCGTTTGGTAGTATAACTCTTAGGAGTTTAGGTATATACTTGTAACTCCGTATAGAAACATGATTTATTTAAAAAATTGATAATTTTTTATTTGTTTCATCTTTACAAGTCTATTTAGTTCCAGAAATCCAAAATCTTAGGTATACATTACTTAACTCTAAAAAAAGAAAGAAAGTGCCTATCATCCTATATGTATCGGATCGGATCAACCGATACGTAACGAAATGGAAGTCGATCGTATCGTGTATCGTAATATCTATAGATTCCAATTGCTATCGTAAGATAGTAGCAACATAGATTCCAATTGCTGACACATCCTTCTCAATAAAGTCATCCCTAATAATCAAACTAATCTGTTTGTGCTCCGGTCACCCCGGAAGGTAATGTTCTATTCTATTTTACATATCCTCTTTTTATTTGTTGCCTCTGTTAGCACCTTTACTATACCAGTTATAAAAATTGGAACTTTTCTATATTAGGAGGAAGAATGTGCTTTTCTCCATGTTTAAAATTTGTGGTGCTTATTGTGGGTGTCTACTGATTAGTTTTTCTCTAAAATTTCTAGGTCTAGTATTTCTCCAAAAAACTGGATCAGCATAGATACAAAATAAGGAGCCTGTGTAATATAAACCCTTAATTCTACTTTAAAACATACATGGATCACATTCCAATTTATATGCTTTACTTATAGGTACAAGCAGGTAAATATAGGTTTGAGTCCAAAAATAACTTCACGTGAAACATTTAGAGTAAGTCAAGAAAAATTCACTGGACAATTTCTGTTTGAACAAGTATTTGCTTACACGGGGTCCAGAGAGTGCTGGGATAGTGAATTAATGTGTTTTGAATGATTTTAATCTAGATTATTCATCAGTAATGGAGATTATTAAAATGAAGATTTTATAAAAATCCTTTTAATATTGTGTATGATTTTGAGCTCCAGAAAAAAAGTAGATGGAAATAACCCATTACAATGTACATGGTAATCATATGTCCCCATTTTGAATTTGGGAGGATGTTCATTATGCTGCTCCTGTCACCATTAAAATGGAGAAATGATGTTCCCTTGACTAGAAATATAGAAAAAACAGCTATATATGTACCGAGAAGAAGTGGTGGAAATTGAAGTATGATATATTTTCAGTGAACTTTCACAGGAGATGGCTTATATAAATATAGTAGGCAGGCGGAAAAAATTGTTTGTACTTCTTTCATTATAGGGAGAGAACTCCAGACAGGTCTCATATATTAACAACTTGGAGAATGCATATTTTTCTTGTTAATACGATGGAATTTTCTTGAAGTGCATGTTCTAAGATTTTGAGAAGAGTTGCTCTTTGGAGAGCACAGTACGATGAAAGTTGTAAGCTGTGTTCGGGGGGGAGTTATTGTCTATCATTGGCCTCTGGTAGAATCAGTCGGAGAGGCCTGAGAGGCGGTGATTTACCCTGTGGCGGATGTCAGCAGTTCGAGTCCGCCCGTGAACTTAGCTGATACTATGATAGCACCCAAAATTTCCAATTTGGCAGTTCAATCTATGATTCTAGTGTTATAGAAAATGTCCAGACTGTTTTGAAGTTATTATTGTGCAAGTATATTGGTACTGAATGATACATGGATACACCGGCTCCATCAAACCTAAAGAAATCACCTTCCCAAACAGGTCATTTGCTCATCTTCAGGAAATTTTTAACCATTTTGAAACTCCACTTCAAAGTCCATACAAAATTTTAGCATATCTGAACCCGATTTTGTGTTTTAGTTCTGTTTCTTCTGTCCTTGACCTCCATTTTTTGTTACTCACATTATTTACAAAACTTTAGCATATCTGAACCTGATTATGTTCTAGAGTTTCTGATACGTGTTCGGTGACATAATCAGGACACGGCACCCATATTACGAGTTTGGCACGGCGTAATATGGACACAGCACCAATTTTTTTAAGTGTATGGGTTTCCTTGTCAATAAGTCTTGTTATTTCTTATGTATTCGACTATTCTACGACCCAGACAACTCCTAGTGTATTTTGGAGTTTTCATGCATCTGATACGTATCCGACATCCGACATGACGTGAAACTGGCTACATGGATTTTTGGAGCTTTAGTGCTTGCTAGGATAGCAGTGAAGTAGTGTGGTCTTCACCTTGTCCATGCGTCTGATACGTGTTCGATGTGCTCGGTTGGTGCACAGGTGCAGGGGAAGGGGACTCGGACCGGCCAGCACGGGGCTGCTGGTGTGAGCTGGCCCAGCGTCCGAAGGGCCTAGGGGTTCCGGCGAGATGTACACTGCACGGTTTGGGCTTCGTGTGGGAGGAGGCAGTGGCTTGAGAAGAATGAATGGAGGAGAAAGTATACGAAGAAGAGGATGACACAGTGAGGCAGTTGAATGAGTAGAGAGAAGCAAGGAACGTAGAGAAGCTGATTGGAGGAGAAGAAGTTTGTTTTTTTCGCGAAAATTTATTGTACAATACTAAAGTTGCAGGAAATTAGATAGGACGAACCATGTTTGAAAAAAAAATTGCAGGTGAGATCATTTCCGCCGACCGTCTGGCGGAAATATTGACTTTTTTGTTTGTTTCTTCGGTTTGGTATATTTTGGTTTATTTTGATTGGGATTGGTTAGAATTTGTTTAGCTGGGTTTGGATATGTGGTTTGGTATTTTTTTTAGTGGTGGATTGTCTGAATTGGGGTGGAGACATAGGAGAGTCATGGGATGGATATGTTCGGTTTAGTTGGATTTTTATCCTAACGGCTATTTTTTCAACGATTATGTTTACAACGGTTATTTCATCTGTCATATAAGTTAGAAACAAAACATCTCCAGAATACTACACTCCATTCTCTTCAAACATCTCCAGAATACTAGCCAGCATAAAACCAAATCAGCCAAAATTAAACCAAATTTGTAAAAAAAAAAAAAAAAAAAAAAAAAATCGCCTGTTGGCGGAAATGTATGCTCCCCAAAATTTTGTGAAACATGTTACTTTGTACTTAAATTCCTACAACTTTTTTTTTCCTTTTTTTAATTCATTTGTTTGGGCGCTTTAGAGAAGTGGATGATAGAAGAATTTTTTTTTACAGAAAATTTACTGTAGCGAAATAAATTTATATTAAATTTATCTAAACGAAATAAGTTTGAAAAATTTAGAAAAAAATCAGGCTCCGCCAACAGTGTTGGCGGAAAACACAACCGCTGTACACGTAAGCAGTAAAAAAATTTTTTTTTTAAAAAAAGTGGGCCCCACGGCCAATTTGTTGGCTGAAATTGGGGGGGGCCAATTTCAGCCAACTCTGTTGGCGGAATTGGCCCTGGGGCCCACTTAATTTTTAATTTGTTTGGTTTGGTTTGGTTTTTTTAGTTTCTTTGGTTTGGTTTATTGTAATTAGTTATATTTTTTGTTTTATTTATTTAGTTTAGTTTTGTTTTGTAATTAGATTTAAGTAAATTTATTTTAACGAAATAAAATTAAAATAAATTAATTGGAAAGAAATATTTAGAAATATTATTTTCGGAAAATAAAAAAAAAGTAAATAAAGAAGAAGAAAAAATTTTGTGTCCTCTAATTTATTTGTGTCCTCTAATTTTTTATTTGTGTCCTCTAATTTATTTGTGTCCTCTAATTTTTGTGTCCTCTAAAGAAGAAAATAAATTATTTTAACTAGTATTTATTTGTGTCCTCTAATTTTTTTGTTTATTTTAATGGTTTAGTTTTTTTTATATGAAAAAAAAGACAAAGTAAAGAAGAAAGACAAATATCGAGGAATGATTTGGTTTTGATTTTGGTTTGAAATTGGGTTGGGTCTATGGGTTGGTTTAGTAGTTGGTTTATGTACAACGGCTATTTTACAACGGCTCTTTCAACGGCTTTTTCAACGGCTCTTAATTTTTTAACGTTCATATCCAACGTTCGTCTAACGATCGGTTCGAAGTTACCTATATAAACGTAGTATTTATTTGATATTAGCATATCAAACATTGCAATCAAAATTTTTATTTCTTTTCATACGAAATTTCTTTCTTTCGACACAGGAGAAGCTCAGTTCAATATACAATCTTTGAAGCCCATTTTCTTGTTGCCATGGATCGAAGTATAACAATACTATGCTCACTTGGTGGTGTACTAAATGTGTTAGCTTATGAAGGAGGTTTAGTTGAAGTTCTTTTAATTGATCGAAATATTTCGTTTGATAATTTACGTAATCTAATATTTGAAAAATTTACTATTGACTGTGAATTTTTATTGGTACATATTTATCTATCTAATTGCATAAATTTAGTTAGTGAGGAGGCATGGAAATTTATTCTTGAAGTTAATATACAATCAACATATATTAATATTTTTGTGACTCCTCCACCACCACCACAAAGAATTAGTAGTGGTCCAAGTTCTTCTCACCAAGTTATTTCATTTACTGAAGAAGAACATAGAGTAGATGATGGTAATACCGACGATGAAAATAGTGATGATTTAATCGAAAATATAGATGATGTACTTGATGATAATGTTGATAGTTTAAATAATTTATTCATTGGAAGAGAATTTATAAATCGTCATGCATTTAGAAGTTTTATTAGTGATATAGCAATTACAAAAAATTTTTGTTGCAGGGCTACTAGAAACAATGCCAGTGGAATTGTATATAAATGTAACGTTTCTAGTTGTAATTGGAGAGTGTACGCTAAAGCCATTGGCAACGGCGAAACATTCGTCATTAGTACGCTAGAAAATGTACATTCTTGTTTAGGTGGACTTATAACGGAAAATCATCCATTAGCGACAACTATATGGGTTAAGAATAAGATTATTGATAAAATTCGTGATAATCAGTCGTATAGTCCATCGCATGTTATAAATGATATCTATAGGGAACACCGAATACATATTAAATATTGTAAAGCTTGGAAAGCTAGAGAAATTGCTCTATCAGAAATAAATGGTAGTTATATTGATGCATATAGTAGTCTTGAAGAGTATGCTTTTACAATCATTGAGACAAATCCAGGTAGCAGATGTTATATAAAGACTACAGAAAATAATAAGTTTCAAAGAATTTTTATTTGTTTCAAGGCATGCATTGATGGTTTTTTAAGGGGATGTTTACCTGTGATTAGTACTGATGCTACATTTCTTTCCTCTAAATTTCAAGGTATTTTATTTATTGCGTGTGCTCATGATCCTAACTATCAATTATATCCAATTGCTTATGCTGTTGCTGAGAGCGAAAACACGGATTCTTGGACTTGGTTTTTAAACGGTTTGAAAACATCTTTTGAAGGTAGTTTTAATACGTGGGATACAATTTCTTTTATATCAGATAAACAGAAAGGATTAATAAATGCCATGCGTGCTACTTTTTCGGAATCACCTCATTTTTATTGTATTCAACATTTTAAACAAAATTTAAAACTAGTATGTAGACTGCCTTATTTTCAACGTAAATTAGACTACCTTGCAAGATGTTATAATGAGACAGATGCGAATATTTGCTTTGAAACAATTAAGGCTGAAAATATCGATGTTTACAAATGGCTTGTTGGAGTAAATGATGAAACTCGTGTTTTATCACACTGGATAACAGCTTATTCTCCTTGTCCTAGATTAGATATTAACACGTCGAACCTTGCTGAATGCTTCAATAACTGGGTTAAAAACTTACGCGATAAACCAATAACAACACTACTTGATGGTATTCGAGCCAAAATTATAACACTTCAGGACAAAAATCGACAAAAAGCTGATAATCTTGCAACTGATTATTGTCCGAAGATGTTAAATACTATGGCCAGTATCACAAGAAAAAGACACCAGCTGCAAATATTGAGTATAGTTGGTTATTTGTTTGAAATACTAGATCGTGAAACAAACAGAACATATGTTGTGAACTTAGATGAAAAATATTGTACATGTTTTAAATGGTATCATACTTGTCTGCCATGTGTACATGTATGTTATGCTTGTAATTCTAAAAATATTAGCATCGAGAGTTTTTATCCAGGTATTTTTTCCAAAGAAGCATTAAGAAGCGTATATGAGCCGCACCTGGAGCCAATTCCAGTCCCTTACAACATTCAAAGTACATTAGTTATAGGTGACATTGGAGTACCAGATGTACGACGGAAAGCGGGAAGACCAAAGAAGAACCGCATCATGGCGAAGGATCAATCATCAAGAGATCTCCGATGTAGCAACTGTAATGGTTTAGGACACAATCGAAGAAGATGTACTAACCAACCAAGAGAATAAATGCATTGGCATAGATTTTCTTAGAAAAGTTATGTTCATTGATGTAATTTAATTTCTAATACATAAATTTCTCATATAACCTAGCAGTACAAGAATTTCATTCTCTGTCTCTTGCCATCCTGTCATAATTCCTACGAGGCCTTGGCCTAAGACCGAGTCTATTTCTTCTTGCTACTGTATCCTCAAGTCTCTCCCCTGGCAATGGTGCCCATGGGTCAAATTCATCAGCCTCTTATGTCTGCACCGGCGCTGTTGGAGTCACAGATAACTGAGTAGCTGTATCAAACCGGGGTGCATCAAATATAGAATTGGACATCTGCATGTAATAATCCCAATAGTCAACACCAGGCTGTGAAGTCCCCTCGTCCGCCTCTCGGTCCATCTGTGGGGTACGTGCTTGTGACGTTCCCTCGCCCACCCACTGATAAGTGCCTTGGCCCGCCCACTGAGAAGTGCCATGGCCAGACCACTGGGAAGTGCCCTGGTCAGCCTGTTGGAAAGTTCCCTGGTCAGCCTGTTGGAAAATGTCCTGCTCAGGGACCTCGTCATCTTGTTGAGGCGGGCTATCCATATGCCAAACATGGGGATAGTTTCTACGCGGACGTGGTTGCCGTCGGCTAACTAAGCCTTGAGGATAATCTGGTGGAATATTTAATGGAGGGTTGGGTGGAGTCGGAAATGCTTGCACATCATCCAAAAATGATCTTACTGCTGTGCTTAACGAGTCTCTCACTGGATGATTTTCACATGCTACAATCAATTTTGGAAGCTGAAATATTAAGTAGAATCCAATTAATTCATAATAAAAAACTATGGAAACAAAATTTTTTATCAATAAAATACGTACCTTCTCCATTACATTTTGATACCATTCACGATAACTAGCATCATCAACGGCCCGATGTTGGAATCGCAACTCCTCATATTGGTAGGATCGGTTACTGATAAGAGGAGCTCCCCACCAAGATCTATAGGCTATATCACCTAATGCTACACCATTTAAACAAATATGAGCGTTTAATTTCATATAATTTTAAAAAAATAATTTTGTTCAACTTTTTAAATAACTTACCCTCATCTATAGAGTCCATTAGTTGAGACATCTGTACCACGGGCTGTGTCTCCATCCTAGAATTCCACTGTGGAATCATTTTGCTTGCCCTTTTAGTTGCACTCCCTTTACTACGATTTAAACATGGTGGCTCATCGGAAATCTTTTGTTTCACCCAGAATTGTCGCATAACGCGATCAACTGGATGATACATGATTTCACCGTCGAATATCAGGAAACAACTATAGACACTAAGGTCATAGGCTGTTGTTTGGATTTCAGTAGGATTTTGCTCAAGCCGGTACGGACAGTATGTCACCTATTTTATGACAAATTATAAGATAATGGTTATAATGACTTTATAAAATAATAATACAGATATTTTACCTCGTTATACTTCAGTGTGTCAAATTCGACCCGGTATAAAGAAATAGCCGCATGTTCACAGTGTACTGGATCTGCTGCATCCGTAGTCCACCGTAAAGCTGACGGAAAGACACCAACGTCGGTATTTATGCGGGGGACTGGCCTACCAATATGAAAGTGGTCGTAGGACCAAACCTAGAAAATATGACCATATGATATAAGTGCATCTATTTTCAATGTAAATGGAATTAAGTAAAACTTTTCATATGATATAAGTGCACATATTTTCATACATGTATTAATGTCGCACAACCACTTAGATTTACCTTCGTTGCATTCATGTCTTCAAACTGTACAAAATCTGTCATGGAACTATATAAATATGCCAACACTGACGCTCCCCAAGCGTGGCGCGTAGGTGCGGTCAGGTCTACCAAAAAAGGTAAAAAACGTAAATCAACTAAATTGGATGAGTCGGGAAACAACATTCCGCTTAATAAACCTAGCAAGTAGGCTCTGGTGCAAGCAGTGACCTGAACAAATGATAAAAATATTATATGCGTTAAATTCAATTAAAAATATACTACGTAAATAATAACATAAGTTGCAAAAAAAAACTATACTTACCCGATCCTCATCAACTGAGATAACTTGATCACCAATACGATCTAGGTGCAAAAAGTTATGACGGAGCCACGTAAACGTCACAAGATTTTTACCACGTTTATTACGCGGCACCTCCACACCTAGGTACTTTGTAATCATAATGTCGGCGGAAATTGATTTATCAAATATTATAGGTTCACCCGTAATAGGTAAACCTAAAATATTGGCCACATCAGCTAGAATAATGGTCATCTCTCCGAATGGTAGCTGAAAGGTATTTCGTCCGGGCCACCAACGCTCAACTAAACTGAATATTAGGTCTCTATCATGTTGCAAAAAATGTATCTTGTCAACATAATAAAAGCCAAATATTTTTAACAGTGCCACCTGGTGGTCGATCAACCTCCAATACCCAAGTCTGTTATCGTGACGCCACGAGGCATGCTCCCGGCACCGTTCATTATTAGTATAATCGTATTGCTATATATGAAAAACATAGACGATGTTATTAGTAGACATGTACAAAATATCATTCATATTTGTTTACACAATTATATTTTATTGTACCTTCCCATAAAATACCAAAGTAGATATATGTTTCGCACGTTGCTGGATTATTAAATCCGTAGTAGGGCCTCCAGGAATACGTCCGTCGTTTTGGCTGTCCATCTGTACAATTATGGTTGTCAAAAAACAAATTTTGGCTGCCCGTAATTTTGCACATTACATAACTTATATTTAAAAAATAAAAACTAACATCAAATATTGCATATACAAATAAAAGTATAAATGAAGAAGAATAGAATAAAGACCTTCAACAATAAGGATTGTTGTGCTCACAAAGACTGCTGTGTCCACTTACAAATGAGAGAGAAATTAAGGCTGCTCAAATTGCTGCTACGTGCTCACAAGGAATGCTGTAAATGATCGTAGTGCACTCTCTTCTTCTTCCTCCTTGCATTCTGTTCTGCTTCCTCCTTCTCTTCTTATAGCTCCCACCTCGCACCAACTTCTTCTCTGTTGTACTCCTCTCTCTCCTCCCCCACGAGACATGTCCCTTCTTTCTTTCTTTTTTCCCTCACGTCTCTTGTTCTTTTTTCCCGCTCACGTCCCTTCTTCTTTTTCCCCACTCACGTCCCTTCTTCTTTTTCCCCACTCACGTCCCTTCTTCTTTTTTCCTCACGTCCCTTCTTCTTTTTTCCCACTCACGTCTCTTCTTCTTTTTTTCCACTCAAGTCTTTTCTTCTTTTTCTCCTGTTAACTCTTGTCTCTCAGTATTGTCTCCTTGTTAAACCAAACCGAGATCCCCTTCCACGTGAACCAATTCTTGAACCAACATCAATCCATAAATAAAAAAACCAAAGCAAAACATAATTCAAAACAAAACTAAATAAATTAAAATCCAAAACAAAAGTAAATAAAAAAACTAAATAAAAAAATGTTGGTTGGCTGTTGGCTAAAAAAAACAAAATAAAAAAACAAAATAAAAAAACTAAACCAAATAATAAAACAAAACCAACTCAAAAAAACCAACCAACCCAAACCAAAACAATCCAAAACAAACCAACCCAAACCACCCCAAAAAACCGTGGGCCCCACACCCCAAAATCCGCCAACTATGTTGGCTGAATTTTGGTGTGGGGCCCACGGATTTTTTTGATGGTTTGGGTTGGTTTGTTTTGGTTGGTTTAGGGTTTGGTTTGATTATTTATTTTGTTTTATTACTTTATTTTTCATAATAGACAAACATAATTAATTTAAATGTTTCTAAATTTTTTTGGGAGATCGAAACATCATTTTAAATCTGTGGGCCCCCACATCCAATATAAATTTATTTTACTACAGTAAATTTTAAATATTCAAAAATAATATTACCGAAAGTCAAATTTGGAGGTCGAAACATCGTTTTTTGACGATTCTAAAATTTTTCAAAGTCCGTCAAACGGTGAAACGGTTTATCCCATAGTACTTTTCCATACGGTCATTTTGGCTCAAACTGGAGCTTGTTTCGATCTCCCAGTCAAAAGTTATGATACTTTAAAGTTTTAAAATTTATATTTTTGCCTGTAACATATGCGTCTTGTTTCGGATAAATTTTTTTTCTACATGATTTGTGTTACACTCGTCGAAAACATACAAATCGACTTATTATTTAACAAAAAATGATTTATAAACAAGTAGTTATGGCCGTTCGAAGTCTGCTCGACGGCAGACGTAATAGTCTTACGGCAAATTTTTAATATTATTATTTTTTAGCGTCTGTTAACGACGAAAAAATTTACGATATAAATATAATATTTTTAAATATAAACGTCCAATTCATATTGATATTTTTTTCGTAATTTTTTAAACTTTTATGTTTTAGATGTAATTTATACAAATTTTGATGCTTTGGAAACAAATTTTCGAAAATAATATTTCTAAATATTTCTTTCCAATTAATTTATTTTAATTTTATTTCGTTAAAATAAATTTACTTAACTCTAATTACAAAATTAAACTAAACTAAATAAATAAAACAGAAATATAACTAATTACAATAAACCAAAAAAAAAACCAAACCAAAGAAAAAAAAAAACCAAACCAAAAAAAAAAAGGTGGGCCCCATGGGCCAATTTCCGCCAACTGAGTTGGCTGAAATTGGCCCCCCCCAATTTCAGCCAACAGAGTTGGCGGAAATTGGCCGTGGGGCCCGCGTTTTTTTTTTTTTAATTTTTTTGCTGTTTTCCGCCAACACTGTTGGCGGAGCCTGACTTTTTTCTCAATTTTTTCAAACTTATTTCGGTTAGATAAATTAAATATAAATTTATTTCGCTACAGTAAATTTTCTGTTTTTTTTAATATTTTGGTGTTTAGATGGTTGTTAAAATGAGTTGTAAAATATATCTTTTCGTTGATGTAACATGAACAATAAATTTTATTATTATTTGAAAAGTCCAACAAAACGTCAGTAGTGGAAGTCGAGTTTTTCACTTCCATGCTCCACTTTGGAGGAAAAAAACTCAAATGTCAAAATGAGAATTTAATGGTAAATAAGATTTATTGTTCATGTTATTTCACAGTAAATTTTGTTTGTAAATTTTAGATAGCGAAAGTTTTCGTGATTTCAAATTTTTTTAAAATAGTTTCGTTTAAGTTAATTTATTTTAAAATATTTTTTGTACATCAAAATTTTGATTTATGAATGCATTGTTTTCATCAGGGAAAAAAAAATTGGAGAGGTGAGCAACTAGTTCTAAGACCTCCTTTGATTCGTGGAAATGAAAAAAAATTAATTATTTATTATTTTGTAGGAAAATTATAATTTTTATCATTTTTATTGGTGTTTAGAAAGATCAAAAATATTGGGAGAAAAAGTTAATCCTTGTGGTGGGATGAACCATTTCCTCTTTATGTTCCTTTCTTTTGGAAATTATTTTTCTTTAACACTCGAACACAAAAAAAGTAATGACTTTCTTTTTCCAAGAAATGAGGCCTTAATATTACATCACAAAAGATCCATGTCTCGCGCAATACTCGTGCAAGCCATAGAACCCCCTACTCCGCACCGACCTCCTCCTCCACTGGCAGAGCATAAGCTGGGGTGACTCGGACTATAGTCCGGAATTAAAATAAATAAATAAAACAAATTTTACTAGGTAACATAAAATTACTGTGGTGTAGTGGTCAGACTTAAGTGTTTGGGTTGTAGATGCTTGGGTTCGAATGGGCCTCACTCAAGGTGTGTAAAAGTGTGGGCCGACCCGAAATTCGCCTTGGCCCCGGTCCGGGCCAGGCAGGACCCGATCAACGGATCGGCCCGCTCTGGCCCACTCCCCTCACGGATCCATGCTGCGTCGGAGGATCAAACCCGCAAGCCCGGCCAGGCCTGGCCTGGTCAATCCTCCGTTTGGGCAGAGTCAAATTCGGACGGAGGCCCGAACTGACCCTGATCAGCGGTTCGATTTTTTTATTTTATAAAATAGCCATTGGGGGATATTTTGACCAAAATATCCTCATTTTAGTGACAGTTTTTTGTTCGTTTTAGAAATATTTTGATCATTTTGCTAAAAATGATCTAAATTTATTAACATATAACTTATATCATATATATATATATATATATATTATATATAAAAAATATATAAATAAACGAAAAAAACAAAAACCGTCGGCCCGACCGTAAACCGGCCCGGACCCAGAGCGGTTCGGTTCGGTCCTACCCTGACCGGATCATGGATCCGGGCTGGGTCGGAATTTTTTCCGAACGGGCCGGTTCAGCCCGCCTCTCCTCTTGGGTTAAGTCCAGCCAGACCGAATCCGGTCAAATCCGATTGACTAGGACCGCGGGCCGGTCCGGACCGGCCCAATACACACCTTAAGGTCTCACTAATGATTTTTTTTTTTTTTTTTTTTTTTACACAATTGGCTAAGGAAAAAAAAAATTTATAATATTTTTCTGCTCTCAACCTCCTCTTCCAAAACTTTCTGGCTCCGTCCTTGTACCCCCCCCCCCGACACACCTCCTGTTTCGCTCTCCTGGCTCCTCGACCCCTCCGCCGGCTCACACCAGTACTGCAAGAACCATATAGCACGGTTGATCATTACATTTTGCTGCTTTAGGTGGCTTTGTAAATTTGAAAACGTGCCAGATCAAACCGAGCAATTTTAGATTACAGAGTTCCTCCAAGATGCATGGGGAATTTTCTTAAGAACTGGGAGATGATTATTTACTAATCACTCATCTCTACCGGGGTTTTTTTTTTCCCTTCCCCGCAGAGCCTCAACTCTACCTTAACTATACAGTTCTTATTAACAAAAGATATCTGCACTTATAATCTGGCATTAGCAGATGAAGCAAACACAAGTGATAATAGAAACGCGAATACTCCCATAAGCTCAGTGATAGTCATGGGAACCAAAACTTGAAAGAGAGAGAGAGAGAGAGAGAGAGAGAGAGAGAGGAAACACAATAAGCAACAAGTTAGTGGCCAGGGCCCTTGTTGCTTGAACCAGAAGGCAACCTCTGCTCCAAGCTCTTTAGGTCCTGGTACCTCTGCTCACCAATAGACTCGAGACCACCACCACCACCAGCAGCAGCAGCAGCTAGTCCAGTTGATCCGCCTGCACGGACCACCTCACTGCCGGCTTCGATACGTTCTAAACGTCTCGAGCGCACGCCCTGCGAGAAAACCGCAACGGTCACTATCATCAGCACCACCCAAGTAGCAGCACTTCCCTTCGCCATCGCCATCGCCATCGACATAGCACAGATGAATTGAGTTTGCAAATGCAAGCCCTCTACTACCTACCTACTAGTTAGTTGCTCGTGCCATTTTATAGTAAGTAGGTGATAGCTTCGATCTCCACACCACACCATTGACTTTGAGTGCAAGTTCGACGTTGGAAACGAGGGCGTGCCCATCCCAACATTTTTTTCTGTGGCTTTTTCTTCTTATATACAAATTAAGTATACTAGTACACATGACATGTAGAAGTCTATTCTTATTGATCCATATGAATATGATTCATGTAGAAATATGAACCAATAATTTATATTCATTTTTTTTTTCATTTTAGTCTATTCTATTTCATCCAAATTCGAATTTCTGATTCCATCCTTGGTTGGAATTGCTTTAGAGCCCGAATCGAGTCGACCAAAGCAGTTGCACATGGATTTTGTACTTGGAACATGTTCTGAGCCTCCGTCTTGAAGAAGAATGTGGGAGTCAGAGATTTACGCTGCCTTCTCCACTTGCATGGCTTTGGTTTATGTGAACCGTTAGTTTTGGCTTCCCCATGCCCATGGCCGTGGTGGTGATGGGCAGGAAGCCATGGCTCATTTAGAATACTTAAAACTAGTACATGGTAGTACCCCCAATAAGGGGGCGAAACTGAAGGGAAAAAAGGAGCCCTTTGCGGCCAACAATGTGTGGAGATGGAAGACTAATCGTGTCCTTGGGATGCTGCTTTTGTGGACAGGATGCACAAGTTTGGTAAATACAAACACTCAAAAACATCCGTGTATGTGTCGTGTCGGATACGTATCAGTTATAATAGTACATACCAAAAAATTGATGTCTTTCCCCCTGTATCTTGTCGTTGTGCTTATACGAATCTAAGATCTGCTTGGATTGAGGAAAAAAAAACAGAGTTAAGTGAAGTTAAGTCAATTAAGTGGAAAAAAAAATGAGGGGAGAGTAATATATATAATTTTGTTTGTATTGGAGGGAGAGCTAAGTGAGGTGTGTTTAATAACTCTTGTTTGGATTAAAATTTTGAGTGAGAAAGAAATTAATAAAAATATAATATTTATCAGAATATCCTTATTACAAATAACATAAAATTTGATTAATTCGGTTGGATTTTTTAATTAAACTTCAACATATCTTCAAAAAAATAATAGCTACAAATCTGATATCTATATAAAGAAAATAATTAGAATTCAAACACAATAACATTAAGTAACATAAGAATTATAGACTTCACCAATTTAAAAGTAAGCCAAGTTCATATCATCACAACCATCTAAAGTCAAACACAATAAAAAAAAGTCCCAAAAACAACAATCCAACCACCAAAATCTCTCAAAGCTTTGATGGTAGAGAAGTAAGCCAAGTTTATAAGCATCATAGACGGTTTTTCTTACACGATGAATAATAAAGTATGAGAAAGCAAAACGATACATGACGCACCGGACAAAGTCAGAAAGCTACGGAGCAATAGTTTGACAAAACAAAAAAAATAAAAAATAAAAAATAAAATCATAATATTTTATAGGACAAATAAGGCTTATTTATGTCTTTTTAAACAAAACTTCTAATTTTTTCCTTAACTTTTCGATTTCGAGGGTTAAAAAATGGACAAAAGAACGCAAAATAAAATCGCATTTAACCCTCTATGACTCCCCCTTCCAAACCTCCACCTTCAAACCAAACAGAATTTGTGTTGCCCCTCACTTAACTTCTTATAAGTTGACTCTTAACCCTTAATCCAAACAGACCCTAAATGTCGAGCCAGAAAATTTTGTTTCTACATATTTATATACTATTATAATGTGACTTGAAAACGGTTCTAAAATGAGCTGTCTGAGTCGTTTGTATATAATACATCCTTCATTAATTAAATTTTTTTTTAACTACCACCATATATATTCGTTTAATCTTAAAATTCTTGTAACTACCCAAACATATATATATATATATATATATATATATATATATATATATATATATATATAAAATAAATTTTATTTCGATTAGTTGTTATCGTGTTTTACATGTGAAACATATTTTTTGTCCCAAATTAAACACTACAAAGATATTCCTCTCTCGGAAGGGAAATAAAATATGTTGTACAATCATGAAGACTAATGGATGATAGGAAAGATCTTGAAATTTGAAGACTTTTTAAACATGTAAATCGCATGCAAAACTATGCTACACTGTATAATGCAATGTCCTTTGAAGTCGGACTTGAAACATGTTAGTGAAGAAATTTGGATCTTCTATGCTCCGCTAAACTCCTTCCACGTCAAAAAGGAAAGAGGATTCAAACCTCCTTAACGGGTATGTTTGGGCCACTGCAATATAATCGTAATTGTAATAATTTTTTTTTTTTTTATTCGATTCTATTACGATTACGATTATATTACAGTAAACCAAACGGATTAATATTTTGATTTTTTTTTGTCAAATATTAGATGACCTTTTAAAGAATTTGTTCATGTTCACAAAAAAATAACACAATTGCATCAGGTTACATAGTTCCAACCCTTGCGAAAGGCTACATAGTGTCCCAAAATTATTCATCCTGAGTTAATAAACCAAAATTGTAATAATAAAAAAACTTCTATGGGTGCAAGTTTATCCCAGTAATATTCTGTTTGCAAATACTACCACACAAGAAAAATAAAAATAAAAATAAAAAAAAATCCACCAAAATCTCAAAACTATGGCAACTAGAACAGCATCACAGCTCTAGTCAGTGCCCGGGGCCTCGCCTGCTCGGACCGGACTGCGCCCTGGCCATCACCGATGCTAGAGGCCACGCAGAACCACCACCGGCGACCGCGACGTCCCCACGCATCGGCCTCGACCCCTCCACAGCGCAAAGGTACGATGATAACACGAGGAGGAGGAAGACCACGAGAATGACGGAAATTATAGAGCAACTCTTCGCCGAGTTCATCAATTTTTTTTTTTTTTTTTTTTTTTTGATGATCACTGATTTACTTTCTTCATAACTAGTCCTTTTAAAGGAATTGGAAGGGAATGTTTTCTTGATGCACACGGTTTGTTAGAATGAGAGGTGTGAAGGAAGTGGAGGGAGTTGACAAATGAAGCCCGAGTGTTTGGTTAGATTCTTGGTAGCTCCGTAGTCTCTCCCACGAGATCTTTCAGTACACTTTTCATCATCAAGTGTATCTTCTTCTTTTCTTTAGTTAAAATGTTTTTTCTTCTTTTCAAACTCCTCTTCAATCTAATGCAAAGTTTAATTTGTTATATTGTTTGACTTTGTTTTTGGGCATGTTTGCTGACCGCAAACCTAACACCATTCTTTTTACACATAACTCTTCCATCAATCACCATGACTGCAATCAAGGGCGGGCGGATTCAGAATTTCAGTTTACTCCTCCGAACTTAACTAAATATTATTTTTTTGTAACAAAATGAATTGTTGTACTATTATTATTATTATTATGTCCATATTTTGTCGTGTCCATGTCGTATCGTGTCTGATCAATGTAGAACTGTGTCCAACATACTACAAAAATAAAAACGTGACGATAAAAATATTTAGCCTACCATGTAGACTCTCTTAGGCATAAATTTGAATACTAAGAGTATTTGATATTATCTTTCACCATCAACATATGATCCACGATGTGGTAGATTTAACTCGTCGAGGGTGTAAAAATTCGGACGGTAAAGGAAGTGCCGACGACGGAACATGACGTTGTTGTTGTAGCTCTGTCTTTGACTGTCGTACAGAAAGGGAGGATGAAAGGGGATGGGAGGGGACGCTTGATAGTGGAGTTCAAAAAAAGAAACAGAGTGTTCATTGCTTTACACTGTACAATGTATGCGTTAGAGAGAGAGAGAGAGAGAGATGAGCTAGGAGCTTAAAAAAAAAAAAACTGAGTTACTTGAGTATTGACTGCTATTTTGAAAAACAAAAAAGATATGGACTGACATTTATAAAATTAAAGATTAAAAACAAAAACAAAAAATTGGGTGTGATAGAGTCCACCGATTGACTGCAATATGAAAACAAATTTTGATGTGAAGTACTGCGAAGACACATTCATTATTGGACACGCGCGGTGTGATTTGTATATCCCCGACGTGCATGTTCAGTCTAATTCAAAGAGTATGGATATGGCTATGCAGAGTCATGTTGGTAGTTTTCGATATTGTTTGCAAAACTTTTGATCGAAGAAATTACATTTCAAATTGAAATTTGACAACCATACAATACACAGTATCTCTCTCTCTCTCTCTCTCTCTCTCTCTCTCTCTCTTCCATTGTTTCGAAAAGTTTTAACTCGTCTTGTTGCATATTTCATTGTCAACTTTGACAGCCTGATGTTTATATATGAATGTACCTTCTCCTTTAGGCAAAGTTAAGAAGTATATTATATATTATTCCCATTTTATCTTTGGATAGTTGGGAAAGAAGTCTTTGTTATTACGCAAGCTTAGTAGGACTTTTCTGAAGCTTGACGGTGGAATTATATGGAAATCTTGCTTTCAGCGGGAGAAGGAATATACGGGGAAGATGACGATACAATCGAAGAAAGAAGTAGGAAAGATGTAAAGAATTGGTGGCAGCCATTAAAGAAGCATGCTGCATACGTAATCACACTAGTCTCCACCCACTGCTGGGAAAGAGAAATTATAATCTCATCCTACTCGGATTAAGTGGCAAATCCAATATCAAAGTTCCAAGTTTTCAACCTCGTAATTAAGAATAAAGGTTAGATTGCACTACCCAACGCATTCAAAGGCATATAGCTACGTTGATACCGAAATCATAAGGCCGATACTGATTCAGTTTGGTAATGTCTGGATTCGATGCCAATACTATCCATGTTGATATTAAGGATCTCTTTCCAAATCAATTCCTAAATAAAATTGAACGAAAAAAAATCCACAAAGTTTTTATAATATAATAAAATTATAACATGTAAATAAAAAAAAATTATAATTGTAAGTAAATATATTAGTAAAGGTGATTATTATTTTATTTAATTTTAAAACTATTAAAAATATAACATACAAAATAATTAAAATTTATGTGCGTTGCACGTAATTTTTTTTTTTCTTTCTGATATTATTAAAACATAATTTAAATCTATTTGAATTAAGATTATATATATATATAGCGCCTTCGAACCGCGACCTCTACGCTTGTGTCCCCAGGTCTTAACCACAAGACCCTATACCACCGGGACTATATATATATATATATATATATATATATATATATCGTTAAATATTTAGTTATATTATTATTATAATTTGTTATGGATATATGTGTGTAAAGGAGAGGATATTCGATTATGCGAAAGAAAAGAAAGAAATTTTAAACTTATAATATTTCGAAAAAATAGAAAAAAATTAAATTACATTTTTCTGTAATTTTATTATTATTAAATAAATGAGGATTTATGAACGACTTGGACAACTCAATTTTGAACTGTTTACAAACCGCATTATAATGATAGAGATATCTAAATATATATTAAAAAAAATTAATTTTTAATTATTTATTAATACTTACTTATTTTCTGATTCAAAAAAATCGAAACCTATTGATATTGTCCTCTGTTGATATTACGGTCTGATACCACAAAATTAACCTATTTCAAAGTAACTCCGACAGCTAAACGTGATGCACTGTTGAAGAAAGTCCAAAATGACAGTTGTACTTTATGCAAAGTTGCAAATATTTTCACCTAACTCCAATTGGTGGGACTTGGGGGACTGTGGGTCCAAAGGTATGCAATGTAGTGTGTACAAAATCTCGAACGTTATGTCGGACTTCGATTATTATACAAAAATTAAATAATAAAAATAACTCCAATTGGTGAATAAATAAATAAAATAATATTGTGTTTTATTTGTGGTGATTGTTCTGGCCGAAATATTAGAAACATGCTGCCAGCTGGTTCGGGTACTGTCCAATGTAACAGCCAGTACGAACCATTTGACCAAACGAAACATTCGATGTTCAAAGTCGGCTTTACGGGACATAACCAAATGGAATGGGTGTGATCAAAGTCAGTCAGTTGAATGGGTTGCCATCTCCTTTAGGGCTACAAGTCGTGGTGTTGAGTGGGCCGAGCAGGCCTATTCATTCCGATTTTGATCGAGTTTGATTGAATTCAGTCCAATCAAACCACGTGATCAAAGAATCTGGTCGGGGCCTTGACCCAAATGTTAAAATCCAATCCAGACTCTTGGTCCAATTAGAAACGGTCAAGACTAGACTGGGTCAAAATATATATATATATATATATATATATATATATATATATATATATATATATATATATCCAATCCACACACACACAAATAGGCCCGGTCTAGCGTCGACTTCTTCTTCCTCTAGTCCAAGTGATTGAAGAAGGAGACATTCCCCTATAGGTCTTGGATGCAAGCTAAGGGGAAGCACATTATCTCCTTGTGAGGGGAATATGTGAAGGCAACGAGTTTGGTGTGGTGCAGCTCGAATGCGGATGTGTTGAAGTCTAGGTGTGGGTGTGGTGCAGAATCTTCGGACCGGAATGTGACATTTGGATCAGGAGAGTGACATTCAAGTCGAGTTTGTACAAAACTTTCGGACCAGGAGCCTTATATATATATATATATATATATATATATATATATATAGAGAGAGAGAGAGAGAGAGAGAGAGAGAGAGAGAGGAGGAGGAGGAATCTGCATCTCCGATTTTTTGCATTCTCAAGCATCTCCATGTTATCAACCATTGAATGCTTGTTTAAGTCATCTAATCTTAACCATTGGTTTGAATGGTTCAAACCAACGGTTAAGATTATATTACTTAAACAAGATCCAACGGTTGTAAACATGGAGATGCTTGGGGATGCACAATAGGTAAGGATGTGGATACTTCCTCATATATATATATATATATATATATATATATATATATATATATATATATACACACACAGAGAGAGAGAGAGAGAAAGAGAGAGAGACCTTCACCTGCGGGATTAACTTACGGGACAAACTTACGGGATCAGGAAACCTACGTATGTTTCTCTTCTAAATCTTTATTTTTTTTAAAACTCAAATTTCTCCTTTTTAAAAGAAATCTATCTCTATCTTTAAAAATAAGTCTTATCTATCTATTTATTTTTTGAAACTGAGATAGATTTTTATTTAAATAGAGATAGATAGATTTATTTTTTATTTTTTAAAATAGAGATAGATTTATTTATTTAAAAATAAATTAAAAAATAATTTATCTTTCAAAATAAATCTAAAAAATAATCTATCTTTAAAAATAAATAAACCTTTAAAAAATATATTTAAAATTTTAATTTTAATTTTAATTTTAATTTTAATTTTTTTAGTGTTAGTGTTAGTGTTAATGTTAATGTTAATATTATTCTAAAGATAGTTTTAATATTAGTTTTAATGTTAATATAAATTTAATGTTAATTTCAATTTTAGTATTAATTTTAGTTTTAGTTTTAATTTTTATTTTCATTTTAATTTAAAATTAAAATTAACAGAAAAATTAACATTACAATTAAAAATTAATATTAAAATTTAATTTTTAAATTTAATTTTAAATTAAGACTAATATTAAAATTAATATTAATATTAAAAAATTAACATTAACATTCATATTAAAATTAACATTAACATTAATATTAAAATTAAGATAGCCATTTTTTAAATGTAGATAGATTTATTTATTTATTTTAAAAGAAGAGGTTTAAAATTTTAAGATAGAAATAAATTTGTTTATTAAAAAGAGAGATTTAAAAAAAATTAAATAGAGAACCTACGTACGGGTTTCTTTGCAGAAGAGATTTGATTTTGGTTTAGTCATCCCGTAAGTTGTTTCCGTAAGTTATTTTCGTATAGGAAGCTGCATATATATATATATATATATATATATATATATATATATATATATATATATATATATATATATATATATATATATATATATATACGAGGGGACCGGGATCTCCACTCTTAAGTATCCAGATATGTTATTCAAATAGCAACCATTGTCAAAAAGATAATTCAATGGCTGCTATTTCAAAGAACATATAGAAATGCTTAAGAGAGAACATATATGGGTTGAGATCATGATCCACCCCCTTTTTTGTCCATCCCAAACATCCCCCATGTTAACACCGTTGGATGGGCTTTAAATCATCTAATCTTAACCGTTGATAATCAACGGTTAAGATTAGATGATTTAAAGCCCATCCAATAGTGTGAATAGGGAGGATGCTTGGGGTGGACAAAAAAAGGGGTGGATTTGATCCCTTCCCTATATATGTTGGTGTTTTTGACTTTGGGCTAGTGAAACATAGTCCCCCCACATCGGCTACACCACCAAGTGGATATCTCAATATAATACTTTGCTTGTGCTGAGGTGTGCACATGGGGTGTGGTGAGGCACATGGGTGCCATGTGGGGGTGTTTTTCTAGGAGAAAAATGGATTAACTTCTCATGAAAGCATTTATGCTTTTTATCATGCTCTTGAAATTATTTTCATAGGAGCTAGCGACTCGGACACGGGCTCGGGCTCAAGAGCGCAAAGTGGCGCTTTGTTGACGCACTTTGCACTTAGCACGTCAGCATCAGTGCATGGCGCTTGTGCGCATTTGATGCGCTCGTTTATGCGCGAGTTGCATGTGTTGTTGTGCGCGGGCGCATGCACGGGCGATGCGCGGCTATGCGCTCCGATGCGCCGCCGCTCTACTGCTGTAGCGATTCAGTTCAGAGTCGGTTATGGATAGATTGCGTATTTAATTCAAATTAGATTTTGTTGGATCTAAATTAATTTCGGCATAATCTTTTTGTAATCGACTATGAGGCCATCTCCTCTTTAAATACTCTCCTCCGACCTTTATTTGAGACGGTTCTTTTTCGAAAGACAGAGAGAGAGATATTTGAAGAGAAGCGCTACTCCAAGGACTCCAGGAGTTCGTGTGAGTCCTGGAGGGAGGTGACATGAGCATTCCAGAAGTTCGTCGAGAGCTTGCTGGATCCTGAGAGCATATCGCTGATAGGGCGATTCTTGCTTTGAGCACCGGTAATTTTGATCACCCCAGCAGGAGTTCTGTTCGGATCTTTCTTCTTCTTCTTTTAGTATTGTTCTATCTCATTGTAGCGTCTGCGAACGTAAAGAGAAGAACATTGTATTTCTTGTTGTAGCTTCCTTTCCTATTTGGTCAGTTTGTAATCTGGTCTTAGAGGGGTGCTTCTTAAGAGTTGTGCATCACTTGAAGAGAGACTCTTACGAGTTTCTGGTGTGCCAACTTCTCCCTTGTTTCCTTGTGATAAGTTAGAATCGAGTTCATCAGAGGGTAAACTTGTATGCCGGAAGCTCTGTGTCTCGACGACAACTTGGGTTCTAGTAGAGATCGGACTTTCGGGTTTCGCTTGCAGCTCTGCTATTGGCCGTGTTCTACCATCTTTGATTCGTCTCGGGACTAACAATCTCAAAGCAAGATCCGAAGAAAGATGGGAAACATCCGTTTAAGTCTTCTGGACACAATTTTTCATAAACTTGAGAAGATTGATGGAATTCACTTTGAGCATTTGGATGAGGGAAGGAGTCGTTTGTCAAATGTTGAAAGTGAGTTGTCGGTACCTATCATTGCCGAGGATGGAGGAGATAGCGTCTGAAGGACGTGTATTCCAGTTGGAAGAAAGATTACAAGATGATCGAGGATTGCAGAGTATGCGCATAAGGGCAGACCTTGGCACATGGCAGATCTTGGCGTATAGCAAGACTCAGTGCATGGCAGTGCATTGGAGGTCTCGGCGCATTGGCGTCTTGGCGCATAGCGAAGCTGGACGCATAGTGTCTCAATGCGCATGATGGTCTTTGCGCATGCAGGACGCACATGGAGGCTTATGCGCAAGGATTAACGCATGGTGGATTATGTGCATAGATTGGCGCATGGTGGCTTATGCGGATAGATTGGCGGATAGAGGCTTATGAGCATGGATTGGTGCATGGTGGCCTATGCGCATGAAGGTCACTGCACTATACAGGACTTGACGCATGGCTAAAATTGGAACTTGACAGTAGAACCAATCTGAACCAATATAGCAATGTATAACTAAACTTGTTTCCTTTGATTACTTAATTTGGTTGCTATGATTGCGCAAGTTAAGTCCTATGGCATAGTTGCTGACCAGTGGATGGAAACTGGTGCATTTAGCCACATGTGCTTTAGGTAGAGCTATTGATCAAGGTCGAACATTTCAGTGGTGAAGGTCTTGATGGCAAGCAAGGATCAAGCAGAGGATCTGGGGATTGGGACAATGGTTTTGAACTTCGAGAAGTTGTAGTCAAAGGAGTGCATGTATCAACGTACCAGTGATTACCAAAGACCTAATCTCAGGAATTCTGTTGCATACTTGAAAGTGAACATCCATAGTTGCCAGATGGTGATATCTTGGCAGGAGACATACTTTGAAATACGGCATTCAGTATCAAATAGATGTTCGAGCTTCTGCTTGTGAGAAAAGTCTCATTGTAAGAGTTCTGGACCCCAAACAAGGACATGTTCATTGTAAAAGAATAAACAAAATATCTAGTCTAGGGCTTATCTCCAAATGTGGGGGTAAGGAGGTAGAGAAGTGTGAGGTCTGTGCGCAGACAAAGATCACCATCAGAAAGCCGTTCAAGTGGGTTAACCGAAGCACAGATCTTCTGGAGTTGGTACACTCAGATATCTGTGACTTCAAGCAGTTTTTCACAAAGGCCAAGATGAAGTATTTTATTACATTCATCGACGACTACTCGAAGTATGCATTCGTCTATCTGCTCCAGTCAAAGGACGAAGCATTCAAAAAGTTCAAGGAGTTTATGGCTGAAGCTGAACGTCAAACAGGGCAACAACTCAAGAGACTTACAAGTGATCAAGGCAGAGAGTATAGGTCTATTGAATTTGCATCGTTCTGCAAAGAACATGGAATTTTTAATGAGATGACTGCTCCGTATTCTCCTCAATCAAATGGAGTAGCTGAGAGGAAGAATAAGACATTGACAGAGATGATGAACTCAATGATGTTAAGTGCGGGTCTTCCAAACTACTTTCGTGGAGAAGTTGTGTTGACGGCTACGTTCATTCTGAACAGAGTGTCATACGTAACTTTCGATGTCACTCCTCAAAAACTCTAGTTCAGAGTCAGACCCAACTTGAACGTCATTCGAGTGTGGGGGTGTCTGGCGTCTGTAAAGCTTTCAGAATTGAAGATTCAGAAGCTGGAATCGAGGACTACGAAGACAATCTTTCAGGATAATACTGATAAGAGTGATGCTCAAAGATTTATTAATATTGAATCCAATCATATCATTGAATCTCGCGATGCAGAACTCTCCGAATATAAATTTGCAAGGCACAAGAACATTGTTATCGCGGAGATTCCAGAAAATAGTGTGGGTGCACAGGAGGCTGAAGCTTCCAACGAAGATGTAGTCTAAGAAGAAGTTGTCATCCTAATGACAACGATCAAACCAGAACTCGCAGAGCCGGTGTCTAAGCGAGTGAGGAGAGTAAAGGACTTCAGAGAATATTTTGTCACCTATCATGTGGAAGCAGATCCGCTTACCTATGATGAGGCAATAAAAACCAGAGATGCTATTTTCTGGAGGAAGTCTATAAATATTGAGTATGACTCAATAACCTCAAACCACACTTGGGTGTTGGTCAATCTGCCTGAAGGAGCTAAACTAATCAGATACTTATCAGATCTTCAAGTCGATGAAGATGAAAGCAGACAGAACAGTTGAGTTAAAGGCCAGGCTATCTGCCTAGGGAATTTCTCAGACAATAGGGGATTGAGTTCTTTAGCACCTCGATGAGGGTGTCATAGATCAGGATGATGATTGTCGTAGCTGCTATTCACAAGCTGATTATTTATCAGATGATGGAAAGATATAAAGTCTTGGATGAAGATAAATATGAGAGATTCACGGACAACAGTCAGAATTATTGTCATTCAGGTTTGAAGACAGTCAGCGAGTTGGTGATATCTCGATAAGGCCTGAAGCAATTCCCAGGATGTGGCAGCAGGAGTTTGACAAGTTATCTAGTCAAAGTTATCGTAGGATCAACGAGACGGACAAGTGTGTGTACACGAAGTTCACTGATATTGGTGGAGTCATCGTTTATATCTATGTGGATGACTTACTAGTCCCAGTTGTGGACATAGAAGTGTCACCAGAACAAAGTTGTCCTTTTTGTTCAAACTCGGGACATGGGATTGCAGATGTCATCTTGAGGATATAAGATAATCCGGATGCCAGGTGGGCTTGCTAAGTCACAAGCTCTCAGCATAAAATATTGATCACATGCTTTGGGTATGAGGGACGATACTCCTCGGGTGTGATATGGAGATAAAGCCAAATCCAAGAAAAAGCGTCAGACAGTTGGTGTACTCCAGCATTATCAGGTGAATGATTCAAGCTACGAGTATCACCAGGCTTGATATAGCTCTTGCTGTAGGGATACTGAGTCAATTCACGAGTAGTATGTGTGGTGAACACTGAAAATCTGTGAAGAGAGTCGACAAAATTCTCAGGTGGACTCAGTGGTATATCATGCGCTACAGCAGTTATCCAAATATGAAGGAAGACTTCGGTGATGCCAATTGGTACTCAGGAAAGAAGATTGAAAGATCCACAGGAGGACGTGACTTCTCCAGGGGTGGTGTTGCTATATCGTGGAAGTTAAAGCATCAGTCTTTACTCTCAAAGTTTTTTGCACTATCAAGCTGTCACGACCCGCACCCGGTTATTCGGGCACGAGTACGTGGGCACGTCCAGCCTACGCCGCAGAATCGACGGTAGTAAGCTGTCTAGGTCAATCCACACTTAACTAAACTAGCTCATTCACAATTAACATAAGCAAGATAATAATGAGAATGAAAACTTAAGATTGCAACTGAAATAAATGTGACAACAGATTCAAATGTTTAGTACAGAAATTCAGAATGAAATCGGGGACAAACCCGATTAATAAGATAAGAAATGGAAATAAAAGATAGCTACTGCTAGCTACTATGCAGCAGGGGTCTCCTGGGTAGGATCTGGCTCCTCATAGGTATCATCTGTACCCTCATAGGGACCATAATGTGTAGGGGCAAGGTCCTCATCATCGCCTAAACAACGGATCCAGTCAGGAAAGGAGCAAAGTACACAATGCACAACAAGAT
The DNA here is from genome assembly GCA_036927795.1 of Iris macrosiphon. NCBI lineage: Eukaryota > Viridiplantae > Streptophyta > Magnoliopsida > Asparagales > Iridaceae > Iris > Iris macrosiphon. Next base: position 188,767,224 of record JAYESA010000004.1, read on the forward strand.
TAAACTAAATATTTATGACAATTAAACTGAGTATCATATTGGGAAAATTGCATGAAGGAAATATCAACAACTCAGAGTTTAATGCTATAAACAGGAATATAAGAAAGCAGGAAATAAAATGAGACAGGAAATGAAACTACAACAGTCAGTAAGAACTATAACAAGACTAGAACTATCTGTATGAAACAAATATGAGACAAGAACAGTAAATGTCGATGAAGCAAATGATGACAAACTACAATCACTAAAGTGTTTTGAGAAAGGTAGCGTCCCGTGGCCGGTTGGGGTTGGAGGCAATATGTGTTCTAGTGAACACGGTGCGGCGTCAGTCCAGTGAGGTTGGACTTCAGCTATCCACAATGAGGCAATAAGGGGGCTTTGACCACGGGTGCTAACTTTACTCCCCAGTTCCCAAGGCAATAATCAATGAGTCAATGAGTCAATGAGTCAATCAATCAGTCAATCAGTCGGTTCCGTGAATCAAGTGTCGTCACAATATAAAGATTAACTTGAAGTGCAGGTACTTGCCTGTTGTTTGGATCCGATTAATTGTTCTCGGGGAAATTTCCAGAGATGAGTCCAAAAGCTGAAATAGACATTACCATCACGCTCAGAAGATGTCAAATAGTTGGAAATGCCTGTCCTTGAGTCCAATTTGGAGACAAGGGCAAAAAGGCAGTTTCGGGTCAAAACGGGGTCCGCCGGTGGGCCCACTTTGCATCGAAAAACGTGTCCGGGTCAAAGGTCTCCAAATTCACCAAACTTAGTGTCAACAGGTCAGGAATGCTGATACGAACCCAACGAAACTTCCATATTTGGATTCCGATGAGCCGAACACAAAATCGCCCGTCGAGCGGGGTGAAACAGGGTCTGGTTTTCCTGTTTTTGGATCGCGGTGTGCGATCACCACAGGACGCGATGTCCCGAACAGTTTGTCCGGGCACCGAGAGGGTCATACAGGCTTCACAACGCAATTTGCGGAATTGAAAACAGAGCTACGAGGCGAAAGTTACACATACCTGAAGGGGACCTGAAAATCAGGGTCGAGACGTGTCCGTGTCGTGTCCGACACGGAATCCAAAATTAGGGCTAGGGTTAGGGTTTCGCCGGAAAACGGCCGAGGACGGCGGAGGGCGGCTGCTGGGCGGCCGGCGAGGGCGGGGGACTGCTCGCCGGAGCGAGGCGGAGCTGCTGGCGGTCGGCGGTGGCTCAGGGCGGCCGGCAGCGGCGGTGGGGGCTGCTCGTGCTGCTGCTGCGGTTGGGCTTCGTCGGGGTGTGCACGGCGGAGAGTCACGGTGCTGCGGCGGTGGAGACGAGGGGGAAGGAGGAGGACGGCCGGCGCGGTGGCGGCGAGGGGCTGGCTAGGGCGGTGGCTGGGTGGAGGCGTCGGCTGAGCGGGTGGTGGCGGTGGCGGTTCGTGGAGCTGGAGACGGCGGCTGGGGGGGGAATTTATAAGGGGAGGAGCGAGGCGGTTGGGGGCCGAGATGGGCGGGGAGAGGGGCGTCGTGGCGGGCGTGGGCGGCCGGAGCGGGCGGAGGACGCGGCGGAGGCGGCGGGAAACGCGGGCGGGGACGCTGGGTCGTGCGGGTGAGAGAGAGGCCGGGTCGGGTCGAGTTCGGGCGGGCGGATCCGACCCGACCCGCTAGGCAGGGTCTGGGCCGGGTTTGGGCCCAGTGGGCCGGGCCGAGTTTTATTAATAATAAAATTAATAATAATAACAATAATAATAATAATTAAACAGTTTAATTAATTAATTAATTAATAAAATAGTTTTTAGGCATTTAAAAATAGGTCTGAGGCCCAGAAAAATCCAGAAAAATTACCCTAAGTCCAGTTTTCCATTTTACACCCAAAAATATTATTTTCATAATATTTTAATATTGTTTATTAACAAATAAAAATCATTTAATAATTAAAACCTTGATTTTAATTACAGAAAATTCCCAGAAAATTTCAGAAAATTGCGGAAAATCCTAATTTAAAATTCTTGTAAAATCTGGGGGTTTACAATCTACCCAACTTATAAAAATTTCGTCCTCGAAATTAAAATTAAGCCATAACCTGTTAATCCTTCCTGTACATAAGGCAAGTCAATCGCAATCTCCTTGCGATAATTAAAATCCAAATCATATCCACTGCAATTACTTCAAGTTTAAGATGACTACTGTTTTAATCAAATTCGACCTATGGTTATCACTTCTTACTTTCTCAAATTATCCACAGGCAAACTTTAAATAAATTCCATATAACCTCTTCAAGATTTGCATACGCATAAATTTGCCTCACGATTCTAACTATCATAATTTCCTCTAGAAGTAATTAGAGTCCAATAGTATTCCCATCCTCAACTTTTTAAATTCCATTCACATCCTCAATATTCCAACTAGGTAGTCCAACCATCAAATTTTAATTCTTAATTCAAATCATCAAATTGAAAAATAATTTAAATATAGTTCACCAATGTTCAAGTCTGAAATCATATATTTTATCCTCTAAATTCAAATTGATAATTTTACTCCCATTATTCAAAATTTAAATCATGTACCTAAGGTATAATTATTGGGTCCTCGATATCAATTCATTACTCATCTTAGTCACTCCTCTAATTTCAAAATTGGAATGGCTTGCTTCTTCCAGTCTAACCTTACTCGGTCATAATCCAAAAGACATTCCTCTCGAGTTGACAAATGCATCGCTACCCAACTTAGAATTTACCCGTTCATCACAAAAGACTATATACCTTAAGAAAATATTCCTAAATATGTTTACTTATGTCATTCAGTCCTCGAACTTCAACGCCGATCATATCACATATGATATGTCCTCAATTACGAAAGGTTAATCCTCAAGTATGTGATCGGCCTATGTGGCATATCTAGTACTATCTATGTACCAAACTTATACCAAGCACGAGATTTCGTCTTTCCGAAATAGGGGAGACGAAGATCAATAATTAAAGAGTTCAAGGGTGGGGTGATAGCACAGAAGTAACGAAATCAAGGCGTTTAAAAGAATTCAAGTGGGAATTGTCAAGCGATTGTGGATTGAATCCTATCTTGGTAATTCCTATTCACATGCTTGTATTAATACAGTTATGCTCAGACATGTCTAGGGCAGGTATACTAGTCAACTGTATATTTCAATCCACGTAAAGTAGTCGTGCGAAGTGCGAACCAAGTGCACTAAGGTTGATCAGACCGTAATACACTGATTCTGATTAGGCAATGTATTAATAGGCGTCCCCAACAATACATATCTCATGATCAAGCTCGATAAAGGAGTAAGCTTGCAAAACTAGGCTATAGAATAGCAGCATAAGTCGAGTACATCAAAATTAAGTGCGCTAGATGATGATGAAAAGAGGTACAAATTATTTAAGTACACAAAACAACCTACAATAAGCACAAATAACAAAAGATTCTACAATCTCTACAGTTATCAATTATAAAAGCATTCCAGGTTATTAGCAAGTTTAAAAATTTCTAGGTTGGGGCTGAGGTCACGAACCAATAGGCACAAACTAAACAATACTAGGAACGGTATCTACAAATCACTTACGCGCATTCGCTACTCCAAGAGTCTGCGCGTTCTCCACGGTCATGCTGGTAGGGCATCTCGTGGTGATCTTGTAGGAACCTCGTCGCTTGCTGGTAGATCTTGCATCCAAAAAAATAAACGATAAAGGCGCACAGGAATCAAGGCAGGATGCAAGTCAATAAAATGATTCGAAGTCGATATGAATATCAAGAACGATTCAATCAAGTGGATGAGCTTTTCCTAAAATCCTCAATCTTATTGCAGGCATGTTCGGTCCCTAAGTTGAAACCGAACAATTTAGTCGTTTGACCTGCATGGGCCACCACTAAAACGTGTCACGACCCGCACCCGGTTATTCGGGTACGAGTACGTGGGCACGTCCAGCCTACGCCGCAGAATCGGCGGTAGTAAGCTGTCTAGGTCAATCCACACTTAACTAAACTAGCTCATTCACAATTAACATAAGCAAGATAATAATGAGAATGGAAACTTAAGATTGCAACTGAAATAAATGTGACAACAGATTCAAATGTTTAGTACAGAAATTCAGAATGAAATCGGGGACAAACCCGATTAATAAGATAAGAAATGGAAATAAAAGATAGCTACTACTAGCTACTCTGCAGCAGGGGTCTCCTGGGTAGGATCTGGCTCCTCATAGGTATCATCTGTACCCTCATAGGGACCATAATGTGTAGGGGCAAGGTCCTCATCATCGCCTAAACAACGGATCCAGTCAGGAAAGGAGCAAAGTACACAATGCACAACAAGATTAAACTAAATATTTATGACAATTAAACTGAGTATCATATTGGAAAAATTGCATGAAGGAAATATCAACAACTCAGAGTTTAATGCTATAAACAGGAATATAAGAAAGCAGGAAATAAAATGAGACAGAAAATGAAACTACAACAGTCAGTAAGAACTATAACAAGACTAGAACTATCTGTATGAAACAAATATGAGACAAGAACAGTAAATGTCGATGAAGCAAATGATGACAAACTATAATCACTAAAGTGTTTTGAGAAAGGTAGCGTCCCGTGGCCGGTTGGGGTTGGAGGCAATATGTGTTCTAGTGAACACGGTGCGGCGTCAGTCCAGTGAGGTTGGACTTCAGCTATCCACAATGAGGCAATAAGGGGGCTTTGACCACGGGTGCTAACTTTACTCCCCAGTTCCCAAGGCAATAATCAATGAGTCAATGAGTCAATCAATCAGTCAATCAGTCGGTTCCGTGAATCAAGTGTCGTCACAATATAAAGATTAACTTGAAGTGCAGGTACTTGCCTGTTGTTTGGATCCGATTAATTGTTCTCGGGGAAATTTTCAGAGATGAGTCCAAAAGCTGAAATAGACATTACCATCACGCTCAGAAGATGTCAAATAGTTGGAAACGCCTGTCCTTGAGTCCAATTTGGAGACAAGGGCAAAAAGGCAGTTTCGGGTCAAAACGGGGTCCGCCGGTGGGCCCGCTTTGCATCGAAAAACGTGTCCGGGTCAAAGGTCTCCAAATTCACCAAACTTAGTGTCAACAGGTCAGGAATGCTGATACGAACCCAACGGAACTTCCAGATTTGGATTCCGATGAGCCGAACACAAAATCGCCCGTCGAGCGGGGTGAAACAGGGTCTGGTTTTCCTGTTTTTGGATCGCGGTGTGCGATCACCACAGGACGCGATGTCCCGAACAGTTTGTCCGGGCACCGAGAGGGTCATACAGGCTTCACAACGCAATTTGCGGAATTGGAAACAGAGCTACGAGGCGAAAGTTACACATACCTGAAGGGGACCTGAAAATCAGGGTCGAGACGTGTCCGTGTCGTGTCCGACACGGAATCCAAAATTAGGGCTAGGGTTAGGGTTTCGTCGGAAAACGGCCGAGGACGGCGGAGGGCGGCTGCTGGGCGGCCGGCGAGGGCGGGGGACTGCTCGCCGGAGCGAGGCGGAGCTGCTGGCGGTCGGCGGTGGCTCAGGGCGGCCGGCAGCGGCGGTGGGGGCTGCTCGTGCTGCTGCTGCGGTTGGGCTTCGTCGGGGTGTGCACGGCGGAGAGTCACGGTGCTGCGGCGGTGGAGACGAGGGGGAAGGAGGAGGACGGCCGGCGCGGTGGCGGCGAGGGGCTGGCTAGGGCGGTGGCTGGGTGGAGGCGTCGGCTGAGCGGGTGGTGGCGGTGGCGGTTCGTGGAGCTGGAGACGGCGGCTGGGGGGGGAATTTATAAGGGGAGGAGCGAGGCGGTTGGGGGCCGAGATGGGCGGGGAGAGGGGCGTCGTGGCGGGCGTGGGCGGCCGGAGCGGGCGGAGGACGCGGCGGAGGCGGCGGGAAACGCGGGCGGGGACGCTGGGTCGTGCGGGTGAGAGAGAGGACGGGTCGGGTCGGGTTCGGGCGGGCGGATCCGACCCGACCCGCTAGGCAGGGTCTGGGCCGGGTTTGGGCCCAGTGGGCCGGGCCGAGTTTTATTAATAATAAAATTAATAATAATAACAATAATAATAATAATTAAACAGTTTAATTAATTAATTAATTAATAAAATAGTTTTTAGGCATTTAAAAATAGGTCTGAGGCCCAGAAAAATCCAGAAAAATTACCCTAAGTCCAGTTTTCCATTTTACACCCAAAAATATTATTTTCATAATATTTTAATATTGTTTATTAACAAATAAAAATCATTTAATAATTAAAACCTTGATTTTAATTACAGAAAATTCTCAGAAAATTTCAGAAAATTGCGGAAAATCCTAATTTAAAATTCTTGTAAAATCTGGGGGTTTACACAAGCTGCAGCATATAAAGCAGAATGGCTCTGGAAGCTCTCAGATGATCTTTCTATGGTTAGTACACAGATTCAGGTGATACTGACATACTATGAAAACCAGAAAGCTGCAGTAGTGACATCTGTTCATCTCTTCAACGGTTTGAAAAGAACTATGTAGATAGAACACAGGACACTGAATGGGCGCAGATTGCGTGGATCATTACAGTGCTTTAATGATCGAAGCCAGGTAATATGGCATATCCGTTCTTGATAGGCTTCAAGGGCCAGTACAGGACACTGAATGAGCGCAGCTAGCATGGATTATTACATTGTTTGATGATCGAAGCCAGGAGGGTCTGGCAGATCCGTTCATGTAAGGCCTCCAACGCCAGCTGATCCCAAGAACTATAAAGGAGGGTAGTGCTCCATGTTACAGTGGCGTGACACCACAAGAGGGAGTAAACCTCGGCTTTGGGTCATGTCACAGTGGCGTAACACCGCATATAGTCAAGGACACAACATATATGGGCTTGGAGGACCTCTGACATTGTGTCTTTGTAATCCTACCATTTAGTTTTATGCTTTTAGTTCAAAGAGAAATCTACTAGGCATCTAGCTATTGGTTCAAGGGAGGACCATTGACTGGGAGAATATCAGGTACAGTGGATAGTCCTTAGAGACATTGAGGGATTACGGACCCAGAACTACTGTTGTATACTTTTTGTTCTTTGTGAAGAACAATTTCCTGTAGAATAATGGCTTTGATGCCTTAATGAGTTCTTGGGCAGAGTGAATGTCCGGTGTGCTTTGTAAAAAGTACGTAGTATCAGCACTACAAGGGACTGAGATCCCATGCTACAGTGGCGTGACACCACCAAGAGGTAAAAGATGTAAATCCTCGGCATTAAGTCATGTCATAGCGGCGTAGCACCGCACATAGGCATGTAGCCTAATGTTGTAGAATGAGAGTGGTAGGCAGCACTACAAAGAGGGAGTGAACCTCATGTTACAGAGGTGTGACACCACACTTGGGAGTGAACCTCGGCTTCGCGAGCCATGTCACAGCGGCGTAACACAGCAAAGGAAGCGCAAGGCTTCATGCTGGGTAGTTTGGCACTACAAAAAGGGAGTGAACCTCATACTACAGTGGATGACACCACATGAGGGAGTGAACCTCGGCAGAAGGCCATGTCATAGCGGCATAGCACCGTAAGGAAGCGCAATGCTTCATGCTAAGGACTATTTAAAATAACTCACATATAGTGTATGGAAAGAGATACAGGCCTTCTCTTGAGGGAAAACTTGTAGATGCCTAAAATACATACACCGAAACCAGGCGTGCACAGTGTCACGCCCCGGCCCCGAGGGCCGCCCGACCACCGTTTCCTCCGTCGCGGGACCGGACGCGAATCATCGTGCCTCGGCACACCGGACGCGAATCACCGTGCCTTGGCGCTTCCCGACGGGGCACGTATGGCCGTTTGATACCGGGATGTGATGTCGTACGAGCCTGGGGTTGCGCCCGCACAAGGCAACATCGTTTAAGTTGTTTGGCTATCATAGCATCAATCGAGTAAGCAGTGGAGGGACTTTGTTGCATATGCAATGCATTTAGCCAACTGCGTATTCGGGACAAATCGAGGGACTTGGGTTCTCTGTTTACAAAGGCATCATTCCATACATTATGCCCCTTTATACGGTAGAAGCTCGAGGCAATCGAAACCAGAATTTCCGGGTCATGGGGATGGGGCACGCCTATCGCTCACTGGGACGATCCAGTACCTGCAAGGAAGTAAACTGTTGGTGGGTCAGCACTTTTATAAGTAATTGTGAGAATAAACAACTGAACAGAAGCAGACATTCACTAAAACCAACACTAAGTAATCATATTATAAAATATTATATTACTAGTGATCTTTCTAGTTTTACCTATGTTCGTTACATGCAGCAGAAGAACGGAGTCATATTACATTATTTTGGAAACATCTTTAAAAACAGAGTTTCATATTCGATATAAGCAAGCAAATAAGACAACCAATTGTTCTGTTTCAGGGTGTGCGCAGCGTGTCTCGTGAGCTATACTCAAAGACTCTAGGGACAAATGCATATCTAGACACCAATACACATCTAGGGGCGGTCCTCTATCCAAGCCAACACATTGAACTATCTTATATGCAGTGCGGTCCCCGAGTAACTCAGGATCGGTAGCGGTTGATCCAGCTAACCAATGACTCATTTATCTGATACTATTGGCAGCCGTGACACATGGTTGCTTTACACTATCTCTGTAGCAGCCGTGACGCATGGTTGCTTTCCACCGATAGCCATTGTCTGACCGATGCGAATGCATGAAAACACTATCAAATAAACTTTAGAATGCAGACGAGACGAACCATCAGACTATATTTCTTTGTTGCGGGGCAAGCCGCCTTATCTTTGAACACATTCAGGCACATGATATGGTTCTCTCGGAGCATAGGCGATAGTGAACACGTCACTACCACATTCCAGAATAGGAGTATTTTCGTCTTTTTATTTATTTAAGTTAACGTATTAATATATTACATGATATTTATATCTTAATTATAGTGTTCCTTAAATGCATGAGTTAGTGGACGGGACCTAGAAACCCACTAGTTGAACCTCTGACCAAATTATAGGACTATGGACATTAATTAGCATTTTTGGGATTTAATATTAGGGATTATATTTAATTGCTGTAATTTTATTTGATTGTTGTACCATACATTTGCTTCGATAATTGAAGCGCTACACTAGCCATTGTCTTCCAACAAATTTCACACCCTTGTCCTAGACGTGCCAGCCTTCTATTTTGATCTTTGTGTAACTTATAACTATGCCCTTTTGTGCTTCATTTTAGTCGCACAATATCCATCGCAGACATTTATTCTTATTTCCAAATAAATCTAACTTTAAACCTTTGTGCGTTCCAATCGAAATTGGAGACACAATCTCGACCCATTTTCAGCAACCCAAATTATGATAATATTATATTCTGAGTCTTCTACGTCCATGACATTTGTGTCTTACCTAATTTTAACCCTATGTACTTCCAATTAATTTTAGAACACCATTTACATTAATTATAATTAAATTAGTATAAGGAACCAACTTAACCCAAAACTAGACCCAACACCAAACTAAACCCCCATTCACACCCTCAAGACTCATACTAAACACCACACACCCTTTTTAACCACTACATCACACCAAACATGGGGTTTTCCCTTATTTAATCCAAAAAGCCCTACTTTGTACAATTTTCTAATTGTTGGGACTTTTATACAAAAGTGCATTGAGGTGTCCATTTTCCATTGGGCACAACACATGAAGAAACACCATTTTCTTCATTGACCGGTCATGTGAATTTTTCTAAAGATTTTGGAGTGTGCAACACTCAACATCCTTCCCCTCATCAAATTCTAGCCATCCATATTCAAACAAAACCATCCTAGCCTTTAAAATATCTACATGTAGAAAGCCAAACCCAAATCCCAAGGAGTGCCAACCAGCCCAACTCCCTAGGACAACAACAAACCCTATTTCTCTACATATATATATAATCTTTCTTTATTATTTTCATCATCACTTAAACCAAAAAACCTAGCCGAACACCCCCCCCCCTCTAATGTTCATCGCCATCATCCCGTCCACTTCCAACCGGCCGGAGCCCCGACGGACTCGACCACCCCGACAGCAGAACCTTCATCCCTGCTCACTGCGACGTCGGAGCCCAGACTACCTGACCGCCTGTCAATCGTTCACGACTTCCCTCGACCGCACACCCATCGACATCTACAGGATCCACCGCAACCCTTCGGAATAGTCCCTCCTCGACGACACTGCTGACCCCGCCTGATCACCCCGAGGACCCGCACGACTTCGCCTGATCTCCATCGACCTCCCCTCGCCTGGACGAACGTTCCCGACTTCCCCATCATCACTGCCATACCGACGCCAATCCCAGCAGCGCCACCACCAACACCACCGAGCCACAACAGCCGAGCACGACCCCCTCTCGACCCACGATAGTCCGTCGACGTCCTCCATCCTCGACTGATCTCCTTCGACCCCGAGCAGCGACTTCCCCACCGGAGCAAGGACCCTGCCTCCTTTCATCATCATCATCATCGTCGTCATCATCATCATCGTCGTCATCGTCGACCCGTCTCACCTCGCCAGAGATGACCTGCAGCAGTCACCCTCGATCCTGCGCACGTGCCCGCTAACGCGCAGGTTCGACTTGCCGTCCCTCATAATTGTGTGTATGTGCATGTGTGAATAGTGTAGGGTTTAACATATTGCTTCATGGTAAGTTTAGTTGATGTGATTACAGACCCGTGTCGGTGAACCTAATGACTTATGGAAATTAAATGCTAATACTATATATATATATATATATATATATATATATATATATATATATATATATATATATATATATATTGTATGACCCTAGGTTAACTGTGGATTTCCCGTATAATTTCATATGATCATAAGTATTATTTATGGATATCCCGTATTTATATTTGACTGTATGACCATGAGAATTTGTGAGTTGACTTCCCTGGGTACACCAACGTACTGGCTTAGACATGTTAGTGAGTCAACTGTCTGATTTTGCACAGCAATTGAAGACGTGACACCCGTGCAGTTAGACGCACACTTGACCCTGTGTCACGCCCCGATCTTCCGCAGGCAAATCGGCCATTCCCGCTAGGCGAGATTCACCGCGCCAGCGCTCCCGCGGAACGATCGCTTTAAACCCATCTGGACGTGATGCCGCACGAGCGTGAACCACGTCCGTGCAAGGCTGAGGTTCATTGGCTGGCGGTAAGAGTTCTGAGCCACAGAGTCCCACAGATTGTCCGAGTGCAGCGGAGTCATGAACGCATAGGCGATCGGTAACAGGTTCACTGAGTTGACAATATAGCGGAAGCATTGAAACACAAGTTGAAGTAAAGAAACTCTTTTATTGATATGAACAAGTGTTACAGGCGGCGTATAGCCAAGATTACAAGTCGCTCAAGCCTCTCTCTCTGAAACAGTAAAAGCGTGCCAAGTGGCTACAATTATGGAATGATTGTACAGGCGATGATCAGGCGATGTTCACAACATTATGTCTTGTATATGTGCTTCAGTTCCGGACGCACCGATGCTTCGGAGTGATCTCCACGCCTTAGCACGCACGATGGAGGCATCCGCACCGAACGAGGTTCTCCCGCACCCTGCAGACAAACTGGTAGATTATCAGTACATCGAATGCACTGGTGGGGAAGCTACTTGCTCGCTCGACAAATCCAAACACGTAATACAGGTTCCGTGCACCAACTATTAAGTTGTCTTTCTAGTTGCCTTAGGATCAGTTTCATGCAAACATTGAATAGCCTAACTCGTGTGGCAGTGCGCCGTGCAACATGAGAGGAAACACGGCGAGACTTACCATTAGCCTTCCCTGTCCAAGGCAAACATTATAAATTTATGCACGGGCAAGTATAAACATTCAGGGGCATTCATATTGAAAACCAAGACATAGCATATGCAACACGATAGTCATTGAACGGGACAATATTTGGTGTGCTCAGTTGTTCTTTGATGCGATGCAATGACTCGCACACGGATAGCCGCTAAGCGAGGATGACTTATCTATATGAACATGAGTCGCTGGCATAGCCATAAAGGACTAATCCCAGACGAGAATGGAACGCAACGAGAGCACACGATGCGCTATGAACTATTTCGCCCGTACACGATGGATTGCACATGTAGTCCAAGGCCAAGATGGAATGCAACCAAGTACACGATATGCTACAAACCATCTCGCCCGCACACGATGGACTACACATGATGTGGTCCTAGGCCAAGTGGAATGCAACGAAAGTATAAGAGGCGCTACAAACCACTCGCCTGCACACGATGGACCACACATGAAGTTCCATCCGGATCGGAGCGGCCCCAGTGCCCCGGTGACCGTCCGTGGAACTATGCCTCATTTTCGAGTTGTCCGCGACATGCAAGTCAGGGTCAAACCAATTTCAGGCAACACGAGTACATGATTTATTTGGCCAAGCAGGCAACACGAGTACACGAGATACACGAGAACATGTGAACACGGATACACGAGTACACGAGGTGCTTGCACCTCGATTCGTTATTCAGTGAGTGACTTTGCCTTGATGCATTCCCCTGGTTCGGGGCTGCCTTGGGTGACCTAACGGTCCCGGATACTTGCAGGATCAATCATGCACGGAACGACTACTTCGTAGTCTCCCGGGGTTTGGATGAAAACAAGGCAACATTCAAGCAGACAAGCATGCGTTTATAAGGAACATTAACAGGCACGTTTGCTCGGACCCGAAGGTAAGCCGAGAGTTAGATCGTTAGGGGACTTGGCATGCGAGGGTCTGAACATAAGCAGTATTTCAATTTCCATGTTCTAGCAAGCAATACAAGTTGGGATTATTCCCTTAGCTAGGTGCGTTGGATTCATTAGCATGCAGGGGTGATTCACCTAGCGACTAGCATGAATATTCCATATTTTATGTGTGCTGGCTAAGCAAAGACAAGTTCACCGTAGCCACCCACCTTAGCGATGATTCGTCTCGGTTGAGCGATACGTCAAGCGAGCCTCTGAAAGCCTAAGCCGGATTCCTGTAGGGACAAGTCTGGATATTCTTTGCTTCTTGTTTGAGGCAAAGCGGGTCGGGACAGTTGCACTTTTACCGTTTGAGTCGGCAGTCCGCTAGAACGGAACGGGGTGTTACACCCTACTAGTTGACCAGTGTCACCCCTAGCGTAGTCTCTGAGTTCAGTGTATTTATGATTGTGTGTTAGTGTAATGACTGATGCTGTACTATTATTAAATGATGTCTATAGGACTGTTGGATTATTCAGACAAGACTTTGAAAATAGGACATTGGTATTGCCAGCAGAGGACCGCAGACGAGTACATTCTCTGACAGTTTTTATTATGTTGATCATCTCTATAATTCTAGTTGTATAGCGTACATGATTCTGACACTATGGATACACGGGTTAGCATCATCGAGACCTGTCACGAGGAGTCGTGATTGGAATCCATCGTGCTAGCTGGGGACGGGGAGATATTAGTAGATTATGTGATCATACCCAACTCTACATGCATCATAGCTCATCCCACACCTCACGTCGGGTGCAGCCTAACCATTACATGTCTCATAGCCTGTTATATATGATTAGCCTGACTATTGCTTGCATCATAGCTAATCGGATGGTTAGCCTGACCTTACATGAATTATAGCTAATCATATATAGCAAGCATGATCTGTCCCAAGCCGATCACATGATAGACTGATGTTTCACACACTTAGCTAGATGCTCTAGTCATGTATATTTCTAGTTTATTGTTCTAGTATTCACTTATATTCCAGTTCATTGTTCTAGCATGCACTTGTATTTCTGTTCATTGCTAGTTGTACCATTAATGATGATGTATTCTCCAGTATTTACTTATTTCCAGTATTTTATTATCTTCAGTATTTCTTATTTCCAGTATTTATATCCATCTTGTATTTCTTTACACTGTATCATAGTTTTTGTCAATATACATGGAACTGTTGTTAGTGCTTGTACTTTTCTCTAATCCTGACTGGATATTTTTCCAGAGGATCTTGAGGATTTTTGTCCTACACATTATGGACCAGGTATAGATGGAGACTACCTACCAGAGAGCTTAGAAGAGTCCCTTCCTTTAGAGGAGACACTACCTGCAGCTGTTTAGACAGTTATTATTTATGCATTTGAGTTTATGTTGAGACTTATATTGAGACGTATGTTGAGTTTAATTTGAGACTTGTGGAGACTATTTATGTTGGACAGCTAGACTGTAGTTTATCTCTATTTGAGATATTGTGTTTGACTTATGTCATTACTTCTTATCTTTTATCGTGCCATTTATTCTTATAGTTATTGTGATTGAGTATACATTATGAGCTGTTGAGAGATGTTTATTTTATTGTCCTCCTTATGGAGTTGATATCATTGACAGGTTGTGAGTTATGTTTAGTATTATTGAGACCTAGTCAGCGTTCTACCGTCGATGCTGTGACGTAGGCTGGACGTACCCACGCACTTGTACCCCTATATCGGGTGCGAGTCGTGACAGAACATGTTCATGCAAACACATACTTTTAGACAAGCGTTTCAGGGTCTCTTAGTTAAGCAGACATGTTCGTTTCAAGGACAAGCTAGGTGAGTTCACTTATTAGCATGCAAGGCAGGTTCTATCATTCTCTTATGAAAACAAGCAAGCAAAAACTCAGATTTATTATTAAGGCGTGCAAGAATCAGAGAACAAAGTTCTGCCCACTCACCTTGATACATAATGTCGACGCGGAGCGGAAAATTACATATTTATCCACCAATAAAAAGTTTCGTCCTCGAAACTTCAAGGATAAACTTCTCAATATTCCGAGCAGCGATAGTCCTCATCCCTCGTCGTACTCAATCGAAACAATCAAGTCAAGTCCAGAAAATATTTGCACAACTTTGAGGATATCTATAGACTTATTGTATGGAACGCTCTATTGCAATACCATATCGAACAATATCTCAGAGTCATAGCAACGGAATTTGGGCAAGGAATTATTTCCGCTCTGATACCATTATGTCACGCCCTGGCCCCGAGGGCCGCCAGGCCACCGTTTTCCCCGCCGCGGGACCGGACGCGAATCACCGCGCCTTGGCGCTTCCCAACGGGGCGCGTATGGCCGTTTGATACCCGGATGTGATGTCGTGCGAGCCTGGGGTTGCGCCCGTACAAGGCAATATCGTTTAAGTTGTTTGGCTATCATAGCATCAATCGAGTAAGCAGCGGAGGGACATTGTTGCATATGCAATGCATTTAGCCAACTGAGTATTCGGGGAAAATCGAGGGAGTTGGATTCTCTGTTTACAAAGGCATCGTTCCATACATTATGCCCCTTTATACGATAGCAGCTCGAGGCAATCGAAACCAGAATTTTCGGGTCTTGGGGATGGGGCACGCCTATCGCTCCCTCAGACGATCCAGTACCTGCAAGCAAGTAAACTGTTGGTGGTTCAGCACTTTTATAAGTACCGGTGAGAATAAATACCTGAACAGAAGCAAGCATTCACTAAAACCAACACTAAGTAATCATGTTATAAAACATTACATTACTAGTGATCTTTCTAGTTTTACCAATGTTCGTTACATGCACCAGAAGAGCGGAGTCATATTACATTGTTTTTGGAAACATCTTTTGAAAATAGAGTTTTATATGCGATATAAGCAAGACAAGCCGATTATTCTATTTCAGGGTGTGTGCAGCGTATCTCGTGAGCTATACTCAAAGACTCTAGGGACAAATGCACATCTAGATACAAATGCACATCTAGGGGCGGTCCTCTATCCAAGCCAACACAATGAACTATCTTATATGCAGTGCGGTCTCCGAGTATCTCAGGATCAGCAGCGGTTGATCCAGCTAACTAATGACTCATTTATCTGATACTATTGGCAGCCGTGACACATGGTTGCTTTCCACTATCTCTGTAGCAGCCGTGACGCATGGTTGCTTTCCACCAATAGCCATTGTCCGACCGATGCGAATGCATGAAAACACTATCAAATAAACTTTAGGATGCAGACGAGACGAACCATCAGACTATATTCTTTGTTGCGGGGCAAGCCGCCTTATCTTTGAATACACTCAGGCACACGATATAGTTCTCTCGGAGCATAGGCGATAGTGGAACATGTTCATGCAAACACATACTCTTAGACAAGCATTTTTAGGATTCTCTTAGTTAAGCAGACATGTTCGTTTCAAAGACAAGCTAGGTGAGTTCATTTATTAAAATGCAAGGCAGGTTCTATCATTCTCTTATGAAAACAAGCAAGCAAAAACTCAGATTTATTATTAAGGTGTGCAAGAATCAGATAACGAAGTTCTGCCCACTCACCTTGATACATAATGCCGATGCGGAGCGGGGCATTACACACATGACTTTTAATGTGCAACCAGAAGCACAACTGATGTCATCGTATTAGTGAAAAAAATTATAACTATGGTGCAGAATTCAAGACTTAGTCCATTCTTGTATCATATTGCTATTTGACCCATGCGAAGAGATTCAAGTCAAAGCGAAATCTATCCTAATGCATGATGGACAGTCACTGTGGGAAACGCTCAACCCATATATTGAGATATGTGGGGAATTGTTGGTATTTTTGCCTTTGGACTAATGAAACATTGTCCCACATCAGCTACACCACCAAGTGGGTATCTCAATATAATATTTTACTTGTGTTGAGGTATGCACATGGGGTGTGGTGAGGCACATGAGTGCCATGTGGGGATATTTTTCTAGGAGAAAAAAGAATTAATTCATCATGAAAGCATTTATACTTTTTGTTATGCTCTTGGAATTATTTCCATAGGAGCTAAGTCCCAAAGGGGCTTAACGACTCGGACTCAGGTTCGGGCTCAAGGGCGTAAAGTGACACTTTGTTTGCGCACTTTGCACTCTGCACACTGAGCCGCTGCTTCGATGCGCCACTGTGCTGCTGCTGCGCCCATGCACACTGGGCCGCTGCGCTGTTGCGCTGCTGCTGTAGCGATTCAGTTCAGAGTCGGTTATGGATAGATTGCGTATTTAATTCAAATCAGATTTTGTTGGATCTGAATTAATTTTGTCATAATCTTTTTGTAACCGACTATGAGGCCATATCCTCTATAAATACTCTCCTACGGCCTTCATTTGAGACAATTCTTTTTCGAAAGACAAAGAGAGAGATTTTGAGAGAGGTGCTGCGCCAAGGAGTCCAGGAGTTCGTGCGAGTCCAGGAGGGAGGTGACACGAACGTTCCAGAAGTTCGTCGAGAGCTTGCTGGATCTTGGGAACAGATCGCGGATAGGGCGAATCTTGCTTTGAGCACCGGTGGTTTTGATCACCCCAGCAGGAGTTCTGTTCAGATCTTTCTTCTTCTTTTTGTAATGTTCTATCTCATTGTAACGTCTGCGAACGTAAAGAGAAGAACATTGTATTTCTTGTTGTAGCTTCCTTTCCTATTTGGTCAGTTTGTAACCTGGTCTTGGAGGGGTGCTTCTTAGGAGTTGTGCATCACTTGAAGAGAGACTCTTGCGAGTTTCTGGTGTGCCAACTTCTCCCTTGGTTCCTTGTGATCAGTTGGAATCGAGTTCATCAGAGGGTAAACTTGTTTGCCGGAAGCTCTGTGTCTCGACGACAACTTGGGTTCTAGTAGAGAGCGGACTTTCGGGCTTCGCTTGTAGCTCTGCTATTGGCTCGTGTTCTACCATTTTTGACCCGCCTCGGGACTATATATATATATATATATATATATATATATATATATATATATATATATATATATATAGTGTAACTCACGTAAAATAATTGTTTTCTTATAATATTAATATAAAAATATTTAAATATATTTAGTTTAAAATTTATTATATATAGTTTTATATTTTATTTGGAATTTGTTATATATTTGATTATAATTTTGTTACAATTAGTTATGGATATATTTCAACTTGTTTATTTTATTTGATTATAATTTAATTACAATTAGTTATAAAGAGTCTTGAAAACAGTTAGCTACTAATATTATGTAATTATAAAAAAAAAACTTGTAACTCATATGGTTAAGGTGAAAGGTATTCTCCTTGGTTGGTTGAGTTCGAATCCTTTTAGTGTTACTTATAACATATTTAAATTTTTTTCAATAATTTTTTATGTAGTATTAGTTTTTTTAAATAATAAATTGATGATACATATACATACGACTTAGCACTTTTGAACCGTTTTGAAGTCTCATTTATATATATATATATATATATATATATATATATATATATATATATATATATATATATATATATATATATTGGAGAAGGTAATTCTATTGCTAAATAAAGAAAAAAGAAAAGAAAAGAAAATACAACTCATCCATCCTATTGAAAACCAATAGGAATTCCCTACCCACTTACATCATATTCATTATCCTTTTTGCCCCTGATTACAATCTCATTGTTACCAAGATACGTTATCCTTGAGCTTTTATATATATATATATATATATATATATATATATATATATATAATATATAATTTTTTTTTATCCATCTACACTCCCCTCCCCCCCCCCCCCCCCCCCGCTAGAGCACAGTCGAGCCCCCCAAGGCTCGAACCATACCCGCCCCCTATGCACATTGGTGTTACCAACACACCACTACCCCATGTGCATATATATATATATAGAGAGAGAGAGAGAATAAGGGAGGTGAGATGGCACCTCACTCTCAAAACAAGGGTGGCGGTGACGTGGCAAATTGCACTTAACCCCCTTCCCTCGTTTGCCGGCCGCCGAGTCTACCAAACACCTTTAGCTATAAGTTAGTCAGGGTGTGTATTAGGCCGGTCCGGGTCGGCCCGTGGTTCGAGTCAACCGTGTTTGATCGGATCCGGTCCGGATAGAACTCAATCCGAGTGGAGAGACGGTCCGGTCCGGTCATAAATAACTCCGGTCCAGTTCGAACCCATGACCCGGTCAGGGAATGACCGGGCCGAACCCGTCTGGGTCCGGACCGGTTCACGGTCGGACTGGTCGGCCTGGTTTTTTTTTAAGTTTTTTAGTTTATTTATATATATTCTTTGGGTCCAAATGACCCAAAATATCTTTAAAAGAGTTGTTATAATTGATATTTGGGTCATTTTACAAAAAATGACCAAAATATTCCTAAAACGAACAAAAAACTGCCACCAAACAACGGATATATTCTCAAAAAATAAAACAATTAGAAAAATCAGCCGAACCGGGCCGACCGGACCGTCCGGACCAACCGGGTCGACCGAATCTGAACCGGTCCGAACGGCGCAGAAATCGAGCCGAGCCGGGCTAGCTGGTCGGCTCCACCGTCCCAGTCCAGACCGGTGGGAGCTAGTGGGCCTGGACAGGCTAGTCCGTTGACCGGGCTCGAATCGACCCGGACCGAGTTTGACCGGGTCGAACTCGGACCGAGTTCCGGACCGCCCTCCCCAATTAGACACCTTGACAAGTAAGTAGCATGAATTGGTCCAAGACTGCCATGTTATCGGAACATTACATTAGTCACGTGCACGTGCAAAAGTATTTTTTTTCCTATGGTATTGCTCAAAAATAGTTCAAATCAGAATTATTATAGATATAAATGAAATATATTTGAAATTTTTTGAGTTGCACTATATTTTATTTATCCTAATTTAAGGTACACCTCACTGTTTTATCATAATGTACGATACGTTTCATTTTTGACGAAAATCGTTCTACACTTACGATCAACTCATTTGACCGAACATTTTTTACCAGAATATCCCTTCTTATTTCTAATCCATTTATTCTTCCCCGCGCGTCCCCACTCTCCCCTTTGCCCTCTCCCCTCAGTGGCTGCTAGTTGTTGCTGTCCGTCGCGTGTCCCCTCGACTCCGCCGGGATATAACTCGAGGGGGAGGCGTGTGCCTCCCGCTACGCGCCCCCGACGCTGTGTGCCTCTCGCCATCGAACTGTCAATTTGGAGCTTGATCGTACTTGGCGGTGCCGGATGGCCCGATATCGCCAACTCCTCCATCGCCCCTCTGATATAACATGCATCAAATCCGTCTGAACTCAGATCGGTGTCTCTACACAACTAGTGTCCGTACTGGGTTGTATGTTTTTTTGGTTCACTATTCTTCCCAACTCTCATCATTTATAAATGAAAAAAATAATATAATTTTGTGACCATCTACCATCCAGTCAAGATCTTATGTCTCTCTCTGATAACAATGGTCACTCGAATTCAGCTATTCTAATGGGAATTCATTGTTCGGAATCATACACTTGCATTGCTAAAAGAATTTTATTGTACAAGCAAAGACATGCCACACTTAGCTTAAGCGTCGCTACCTTCCTCTGCTCGACCGGTACACATAGCCTAGTTAGACCACCTAATTCAAGCCGCGTCTAACAACTTCACATATTTCTTAAACGGTTTTATAGTTTCATTGAACACTCCAAAAAATATTGGAGTATTCGGTGTCCTGAAACATTGTGTTCTGGTACCGAATCCAAGAAAAACTCTACTCGATACCATTTCCAATGTCATTAAAATACTGGTTAGAAGTTTGGAGGTAGGCCTTCGACAATAATTTTTTTTATCTTCTTTGAAAAAAGAAATCCAACTGACATTTAGCCACTAGAAAATATATGACATTTCAAGAACATTGGAATAGCAATAATCCTCATTAAGTTCTACACAATTAGTATCCGTACCCGTACACGTGTATTATACATACATAAAAAAATCTGTTAAAAAAATTTAAATATAAATTTATTATAAATATTATCATTCATAGAAATTGAACTTTGACAATTAAGAAAAATGACTCACATCTTAACCATTTAAGTTAAGTTAATTAATTATAAATAAATTATATTAGATAATTAAATAATTAATTATTTTTTATATCATTATGGAATATTTACAAACAGCTTAGACGGTTTAGTTTTGAGCCGTTTTCAAACCACCTCTTATATTAGTAGAGATGATGGAAAACGTAAAATACTCTGTATCAGAATAGAAAATTTGTTCCAACGAAAATATTTTTAATAAAATTAGGCAAAACTAAAGAATGTATCAAAAATTAGTGGGAAAGACACGCTCCGCCAATGCCATTGACGAAAAATTGAAACGTTCAATTTATGCCAACAGAGATAGCAGATTTTTTTTTTTATGAATTTTCGCCAACAGAAATGGAGGAAAACAAATTTGCTGAATTTCTGCCAACAGATATGGCAGAATTTCAACAATTTTATTTTTTATTATTATCTCTCTTTTTTATGATCGTGGAGCTCGGTGCTAGCAGGGGTGCAGATAATAGGTTTCAATGAAACCGGAAAAAAAAGATCACAACAAATATCAAAAACTCTCCTGCACCCCCTTCAACCCCCCCCCCCCCCCCTCCAAAAAAAAAAAAAAAAAACCCCACCCACCCACCTAGGAAATCAAATTTCGATCATCTCTGTTGGTGGAAATTTAACTTATCAATTTTTTGCCAACAGAGATGCCATAACGTCTCTCGTACTATTTTTTTTTTTTTTTAACTTCTTTCGTTGCACTTAATTTTGTTAAACATATTTTTGTTGGGACAAATTTTCTGGCATCAGAATCATCTGCAACAAGAATGTCGCAAATTAAGCAGTTTCAAATCTAAAATTGAGACAAAGTAGGATGTTTCTGTGATTTATATTTAAAACAAATTAGCATATTTTACTTTCAGCTTAAAATTTGCAACAACAACAAAAAAAAAAAAAAAAAAAAAATTGTTTCTGTATTTTCATGCCCAAGTCATCATCAACTTCTCTAGAATAAAAATGTCCACAAAACAATATTCATTTCAATTCACTGGAGAACGAAATAACGGAACTGGACTAAGTTTCTCTGTTCATGCAAATAAAGGTCCACTTCTTTACCAGTTTCAAGCAAGCAAACACCCCCTAAGTCTCATGTTGATGTGATCATATTTGCTAGCTTTTTTACTCCTTTGGATTTGATACGGTCTAATATCCTCCCTTTTATCATCAGACACGACGTGTGAGAAACTTAATAATCATTCGGTGCCGAGGGGCTATACTATGACTACAACTAAATGCCTACAATTCTCTTACAACCGTCACGTGATGGCCACGAGACGTCTACGTGACCGTCGTCCATTAGAAAAAAAAAAAAAGATAGAATTCGGTGGCTGTCCGAATGGTCGTCACGTGGTCGGAACGTCATTGCTGTCATTTCATATGTCGAGAAACAGAGACTTTACAAATAAAAACCGAAGATTGGAACTTCATTACTGTCATTTCATATGTATATGGTTATAATTATTTACGCTCCTAATGTGTCGATGATGTAGCACCAGGTGGATTGTTAGCTAGTGCCGGGGGGGGGGGGGGATTGGGTGGGGGGGGGGGGGGGGGGGGATTGGGTGGGTGAGGGGGAAGTGTTTTAGCGTCTAATGCCCCTAATTAATCATTATTTAAACGTTGGAAGAGTTGTTTTGGTAAAGAAGTCGTAGCAGTCATATTAGTCATTGGTGTGATATTTTTAACAAAATACTCCTATTTTGATTATTTTGTTAAAAATTACCTAAATCCTCTTATAACAGTTTTATTATAAAGATATTTGTGATTACTTGGCATCTGAAATTTTTTATAAATATGACTTAATTAATTCATCCAAATTTATCATAATAATTTTTTCATCATTGTTATATTTATAAGTAATCTCTTGTTCTATTTGATGAAGTAGTTTTTTTTTTTTTTTCACTGTCATGAAAAATGAACAACCACCGTAGCAACTGCAAGATCAACATCAACTCACTCCACAATCTCAAGGGGTATAAGGATCTCAACTCGCACAACCTCAGTGGACACTAGACTATGGAGAAAAAATAAATTATAATGAGATGGGATCAGAATTTTGGGATCACTTTAGCGGAATTTAAAATAAGCGTGAAATCAAAAGAATACACTCGCGTCTAACTCTTGTTCAATACAAGCATTGTGGAAAACGAATTCAATAGAGAGCTAATTATGGCAAAGAAAAACTAAGTAGGCATCTAGACAATTGTATCTAGTAGCTTGCATTTTTTTTTTAAATTTTTATTTTTATTTATTTATCTATTAATACTAGAAATTTAGATAGTTACAAATATCATGTATTGATTCGAGGAATTAGTTCTCTACTTACTGTTTTTTGTATCTTCAGTCGCATTTGTCATTTACCATTTTTCAACGTATGATATTATTGTTAGATAGATATTTTATCTTTTTTAATACGACTTATGTTTTGAGTTTTGGCATTCAATTTCTCTTCAAGCTTCCATTGTGGTGTCACAAAGAAAACTTGAAAGAAGTTTGGAATAGAAAATTGCAAAACAAAGTCGTATCAACAAACATCTATATATTAAAAAAAATTAATTATTTTTTTCTTACTAGTTTCTTATAATAGCTAAAGACTCAAAATCCAAAGTCCATAGCCCAAAATTACATAGCCTATTAAAACTCAACATTTTTTTGAGGATTTTTAAGACCTATTTTTGTTCGTGAAAAGAAAAAAAAAATAGATCAATTCCTTGTTATTTTCTTTTCTTTGAAAATTTACAATTCCTATTGATTCAATGTTTGGAAATACCAAAAAAATGGAAGGAAAAAATGAATACTTAAGGTGGAAAAATAAATTCTTGAATGGGAAACCATTTTCTCCTTATTTTTCTTTCTATTGGAAGTCACTTTCATTTCCACCTCCATTCCTTTGAAATCCTATGAAAGTAATGACTTTATTTTTCCAACATCATGATTTCGTGAACCAAATCATACCTAGAAAAAGAAGAAGAAGAAGAAGAAGAAGAAGAAGAGGAAAAATGGCTCGGTAGGATTTTTTTTTTCTTTCGAATTTGAGTTCTGCTTTCTGAGCCTGTTCTGATCCGTACCAAAATTTCTAGCCATACTGGCTAGGTTCGACCCAAACTCGATCAAATTTAGTTAATATAGAAACCGACCCGGAACAGGCCACCCAACACAGTTATACCCTCTATACTTTTCTTCTTTATTGTCAAATTTTCATTGGAGAACGGATCAGACCCTGAGGCCGGCCCAAGGGGTTGGATTTCCTTAACTGAAATTAATTTTGGTTGTTCATCACCTCTATTGAAAAGATAAAAGTTTAAGTTGAATTTAGATTGAACCGGTCGTAAGAAAACTAAATAGTCTAAGAAATTGTCCTATAAAACATTCATTTACTTAAATGAAACATTCATTTACTTAAAAAAAAAAAAATTGTCCTATAAAAGAAGGTTTGTTCAAACCTAAAATCTTATCAGATTTATTCCTAAGTCGGTCCTGCTCGGATCGCACACTCATTCATGCATCTAATAAGAACACTTTCCATGTGATTCAATGGGGGAAAGGAAAAAAAAAACATATAAAACAACATATGAGGTCAATGACCATGTGAGTGCCCAAACATAATTGAGTGAAACCTCAACCCACTTGCCTCTCACTTGTTTCAAGTCATTAGAAGATCCTAGACAAAAATTTAAATATGAGAGCATTTTTAAAAATATGTCTATATACTAATATTTTATATTTTTAAAAATATACCTATATACGAGTATCGTCTTTACAGGCACTTGCAGTTGTATGAGAGAGAGAGAGAGAGAGAGAGAGTATGGTTTCTATATTTTTTTTCTTTTTATATAAAACATGAAAGATGAAGAGACGATGAAGATACGGTAATTTCTACAAGAGATGAGAGAAAGAAGCGATAACTGATCTTAATTGATTGTCACGTTATACCAACCCAGCTGTATCATTTTTCATATTTTTCTTTTTTTAGTCAGATATAGTTTGTCCGAACCTTTTAAAAAAAATAAAAAATTGATGATTACATATATACCTATATACTAGTATTCAATATTTTTGGAATTTCTAAAAAAGTTGACCCTAGACATCCGCTTTCTTTGTCTAAATAAAAAGTCGACCATGCTCCCACCGTCTCCTTGTCACATAGTTTGTGACAGAACGATGAAGGTGAGGGAGGCGGGTTGGAAGAGCCAATAGGAACTCGCATCGTGAGGACTCAAGCTGGCCACGGTCACATAGCGGACAAAATAACATTTTCGTTTTTTTACCACCAGAAATCTCTAAGCTGAATTGTGGACTGGGTCAATGGATATTTTTTTCAATTCCAATATGCTCTTTTTTATCATCTGCATATGAACACACGTGTGAGAAATTTAATAATCATTCGGTGCCGCTTGGAAGCTTAAGCTAAATTGAGAATAGGAGGAAAAAAACATCGTTAGGAGCATAAAATGCTTTCTGAAGGTCCTTAAATTACTTGTTTATAAAATTAGTATTTAAAGACTTGACAGACTATATACGAAACCTCTGATGGCTATATCAATGGAGAAATGCTATGCCTGCAACAACTAAATACATAATTTTCTCCACAACTGTCACCCGATCGGTCTCCATTGAAGAAAAAAGAAAAAAAAAAAAAAAAGGTGAAGCCGGATAGAACCCAACAAAGGTTAGAGAAGAGGTTAGATCGAATGAGACCCATATAGAAGGAGGGTTAGAGAAAATGTGGGACTGGTTGGAAAAATGTTGGAAACATTTGATAAGTAAACTTAGCATTATTGTTATCAATAAGATTATGTTTGGTTTACATATCAGGAGATTTGAGTTCGGATCGAGCTGGAATGCATACCCATAAAAGAGACGTGTAGACTCTACTTGGACCTAGACATATACGTCACCCACTTCTAGAAGGTAGTAGTTTTCACTATAATTGTGGATTATACGAGTTTCTTGACAAAATTTCTAACTACTAAACAAATAACAAAATAAAAATAGTTATAGTTGGAGACGGTCCGAAATTAGCTCCTGACTTGGTCCGGTTAAATTCGGACTGGGTCGACTACGACCCAATCAACAGCCTGGATCAACCCTACTCCCTAGGCTCAGACTGAGTTCTGCTTTCACAACTGGGGCCTAGTTCGACCTGTCTCCCAATTGGTTTAAGCATGTTTTAACCCTTAAAAACAAGTCAGGCTCAACCTGGCCCGGCCCGGCCCAGCCGGAAGACCGAACCGTTGGGGGAGTGGGGTGTGTTTTACCGTTTGATGCCCCTAATTAATCATTATTTAAACGTTGAAATGGTTATTTTGGTAAAGAACTCATCCAACAGTCATATTAGTCATTGGTATGATATTTTTACCAAAATACTTCTATTTTGATTATTTTGTTAAAAATTATCCAAATTTTCTTATAATAGTTATATTCTACAAATATTTGTGAATATTTGGCACGCGATTTTTTTTGTAAATATGACTTAATTCATTCAAGTTTACCATAATAATTTTTTCATCTCTTTAACATTTATAAGCAATCTCTTATTCTATTTGTTGGAATAGTTTCTTTTTCACTGTCATGAAAAATAAACAACAACCGCAGCAACCGCAATATCAATATCAACTCGCTCAACAATCTCAGAGGGTACAAGGATCTCAACTCGCACAACTTCAATGGACACTAGGCTATGAAGAAAAAATGAATTATAGTTGGATGGAATCAAAATTTTGGGATCACTCTAGCGGAATTTAAAATAAGCATGAAACCAAAAGAAGACACTCACGTCTAACTCTTTTTCAATGCAAGTATTGTGGAAAACGAATCCAATGGAGACCTAACCGTGGCAAAGAAAAACTAGGTAGGCATCTAGACAATTGTATCTAGTATCTTGCATCTTAAAAAAATATTTATTTTAAAATATTTATCTATTAATACTAGAAATTCAGATAGTAACAAATAACATGTATTAGTTCGAAGAATTAGCTGCAATAATTTTTCTATACTTACAGTTTATGTATCATCAGTCGCAATTAACATTTATCATTTTTCAACGTATGATATTATTGTTAGATAGATATTTCTGTTTTTTGATACGACTTATGTTTTACGTTTCGACTTTCAATTTCTTTGTAAGCTTCTATTGTGGTGCCACAAAAAAAAACTTGAAGGAAGTTTGGAAGCAGAAATGCAAAACAAAAGTAGTATAAAAAAAGCCTATATAATGAGAATAATATATATTAAAAAATTAATTATTTTTTTACTAGTTTTTTATATAGCTAAAGACTCGAAATCCAAAGTCCATAGCCCCCAAAGGTCAATATATTTTTTTGAGGGGTTTTAAGTCTTTTTTGGTTCACGGAAAGGAAATAAAATAAAATAAAATAATTATTTTTTATTTTTTTTAGGAAATTATAATTTTCATCGAATTTTTTTTCCGGTGTTTGAAAATGTCAAAAAAATTGAAAGAAAAAATAAATATTTAAAGTAGAAAAATGAATCATTGGATGTGTGGAGGGAACTAATTTTTTTCCTATTTTTTTTTTTCCATTGGAACACTTTTCTCTCGACCTCCATTCCTTTGGAATCCTAGGAAAGTAATGAATTTATTTTTCCAACGTCATGATTTCGTTAACCAATTGAGACCTAAAAGAAGATGAAGAAGTAGTAGAAGAAGAAGGACTCAGTCGAATTTTTTTCAAGTTCGAGTTATGCATTTTGAGCATGTTTCGATCCGTACCAAATGTTCTAACCAGACCAGTTCTATTCAACCCAAATTCGATCAAATCCGATCAAAATCAAAACGATCCGATCCAAAACAGTCCACTCAACACCCTCACCTTTAGTTATAGTATCTATATTTTTCTCTTCGTGGTCAAATTTTCATTAGGTAAAT
Source organism: Iris macrosiphon (assembly GCA_036927795.1). Lineage (NCBI taxonomy): Eukaryota > Viridiplantae > Streptophyta > Magnoliopsida > Asparagales > Iridaceae > Iris > Iris macrosiphon. Next base: position 188,794,881 of record JAYESA010000004.1, read on the forward strand.
AGGTAGACCCTGAGGTAGCATGGTATATAAAGTTAGTAATTATTATTTTCTCCCTCTGGATCCAGAGTCGGTCCAGAAGTTTAACTTGTCTTAGCCGAAACTAATGTCCCCGTGATCTAAGAAATTGCGCTGTGAAAGATGATTGTTCAAATCTAAAGTCTCATAGACTTACTCTTGGATCCGTACCGCTTGGATCACAAACTCATAAAAAATATATACTTCAACAGTCTGACGGAAGACCGCGTACGCATGAACCGAGGACACATGGTGACTTTTTATTGGTCGAACTCTGAAGAAGGCAGACACGTGATGTCGGTTACTCCGTCGGTCTGTAAAGAACTGCTGCAAACTCATTCATGCATCTAACGAGAACAATTTCCATGTGATTCTTAGGAGGGGCCTCAACCCTCTTGCCTCCCACCGTCTCCTCCTCGTCACAGTTTGTGGCAGACAGCAAACCATTTCAGTAAAAATATCTCTATAAAGTATAATAAACTACTCCGAAACCACACACACAGCAGCACATGGTATTGGTATCCATACAAACAACAAAACAATCCATAACAAAACACACACACACACACAAACTACGACCAACGACTCGTTCTTATATATTCACTCTCCTCTCCTCTCCTCTCCTCTCCTCTCAAACTATCTATACAACCATGGGTTTAGTATACAACGCCATCGACCAGGACCTGGTGGTGAGCTTCGGGGAGATGCTGGTCGACTTCGTGCCGACGGTCGGCGGCGTGTCGCTGGCCGAGGCCCCCGGGTTCGTCAAGGCCGCCGGCGGGGCCCCCGCCAACGTCGCCATCGCGGTGTCGCGCCTGGGGGGGCGGTCGGCGTTCGTGGGCAAGCTCGGGGACGACGAGTTCGGACACATGCTGGCCGGGGAGCTCAGGGAGAACGGGGTGGAGGACGCCGGCCTGGTGTTCGACGGAGCGGCGCGCACCGCGCTGGCGTTCGTCACGCTCAAGGCGGACGGGGACAGGGAGTTCATGTTCTACCGCCACCCCAGCGCGGATATGCTGCTCACCGACTCCGAGCTTAATTTAGATCTCTTAAGAAGGGTAAGAAATTTTAGCCCAACTTAATTAGTAACCCCCCTATGTTGCACGGACACGGATACGACACGACACGATACCGGACATATTGTCTGCCTGTTACATCTTGGTTAGGTTTCCATAATATTTGAAATTTGTGTCTAGCTTCGAGAATCTTGTATAATATTCAAAATTTACTTTTTGTCTCCATTTCGGACAGTCAGTACAAGTCCGGATGAAACATTCCAAATCTTCTTATGGAAAATATGGTGACCTAAACATAAATTTAAAATATTATACGAGATTCTAAAATTAAATAACCCTTGTTCTTGAGTCTTAGCATCTAGTCAAATTGGGTATTAGAAACTCCAAGTAAATTGGTGTTTGAAAACCTCAAAAGTTGTCCTCCGATAATTGCATATATATATAATATCTGAGTTATTTGAAATTGTTCTGAGAGCATCGAAGTTACAAAAATTATAAGAACATACACAAAACATCAGAACATTTTTTGAGATTTGGTGAGATAACGCCTTTTAAAATGACGTTTTTATAGCAGTCACGTCATTACACTTTTAAACGTCAGCAACTTCTCAACTCTTCCTAACCTTTCCGCTAATTTCTTCCTAACATTCCTGTTGATTTTTAATTAACATAGCATAGAAAATTTCTATCACATATGCGTTTTTGAACAATTTTCGTGGCCGTAGTAAAATGGAAAAGTCAAACAAAATTCAAATATGCACAGAAACATTCTTTAAAAATGACGTTTTGTGCACATTATTAATTATTAATTAAGGCTGGACGGGAGAGAGAAGAGGGAGAGTTAAGGGGAGGCTGTGGGTCTGCATGGGAATTAAATGTATGAGCGAGAAACGTCCTTTAAAGGACGTTTTGTTTTCTACTTTGTAATTTCAGCAATTTATATGCTCTCAGAACAATTTCACAAAATTTTGATGCCATATGTGCAATTCTCTGAAAGTTGCATCACACTTTGCTTGTAGTTTCATGACCAAGATGATACATTATTGAGTAATAGGATATGCCATTAACAAGAAGTGTTTGGATCAATCAAGTCTCAGATTCAAGTGCTTATCTTACAACATGTCCCATTCATCAGCATTAGTTTGATTGGAGTGATAGTAGTAGGTTCATGAATGCTCACTGGACCCCATGTATGATTTTCCTAAGAAAGTTAGGTCTGTGATCTAAGCAATGACATTATTTTGCTACTTTATGTAATAATCTATACAATCTAACTCTGGCTGCAGATACTTTGCTCTTCTCCGATAGCAGCATATCATACCACGCTTGTAGAGTGTCATCTGCTTACTCTCTTCGTGGTGTGTCATGATGCTATTAGAGGAGAGCAAAACCTCATCACTGCCATGTGACGAAGCCGGCCCACTGAATAATTTCTCCTCCTTCCGTAACACCAATTTAGTATTGATCATTTGTTTTTTTTTGCAAATATGTTGACTTGGCTTGCTTGATGGTATTTTGCAGGCTGCAATTTTTCACTGTGGATCGATAAGCTTGATCTCGGAGCCGTGTCGAACGGCTCACCTAAGAGCCATGGAAGTTGCAAAGGAAGCAGGGGCGCTGCTCTCCTACGACCCGAACCTCCGACTGGACCTATGGTCATCCCCAGAGGAGGCCAAGAGTCAGATCATGAGCATTTGGGATCAAGCCGACATCATAAAGATCAGTGGCGACGAGCTAGAGTTTCTGACTGGCAGCGACAAAGTAGAGAGCGATTTGGTAATGACGTTGTGGCGTCCACAGTTGAAACTCTTGTTGGTAACTCTTGGGAGCAAGGGTTGCAAGTACTATACCAAGGTAAAATTGCCATGGATTGAAGCTTGGGTTAATAAACTTTGGTTTGTTCCCGTATTGAATTTTAAATTTAATGTATCGTGTGTCCTATCGTATCGTGTATCATAAGATAATCTTATATATTAGCACGTGTATATATATATATATATATATATATATATATATATATATATATATATATTAGCCATTAAAGTTTAAAGACACTAGTAGTCATTGTCATTTGCGATACTTGGCCAAAAAAAAACAAAACTTCAACATTTCAAAAAGATGTCCATCAAAATTTTAGCATCCAAATCACTAAATAGTAGTGTTAAATGTCTCATGATCAATAAAAAAGTTTGTCAATGATGTTTCGATTGCCTTTTAAAGCTTTTTTTTAATTTTAATTGCAAAATTTAGCGATGGGCGTATGTATGCTGGACGATATGTAATAAATATATTATATGTCACGATACGTACGATACACTAGTTGTATCATACGATACATGTCAAATTCAATATGGAAATACGACACGTATCGAAAATCCTGAAATACGACAATTATCGTACGATAATGACTTCCTTGAATAAAACCTATCAAACGCAATGCATAATAATCCTGAAATAATGTGTGTACGCAATTTTTATTTTTTATTTTTTATGAACTACCCAGTCGTAAATATTAGAACGCAACTTACTAATCATTGCCTTTCTTTCATCTGAAAATTTTAGGATTTCCATGGGACCATTGAAGCAATAAAGGTCCATCCAGTGGACACGACAGGGGCAGGAGACGCTTTCGTTGGCGGCATGCTCCGTAGACTTGCCAGAGATCAGTCGGCATTGCAAGTGAGTGCAAACTGAGAAAATAGAAAATTAATTCCAGGACACAGCATTTGCAACTCTCAACAAATTTTCTTGTGTGTTTAACTAGCTGCTTGTGTATTGAATTTTGCAGGATGAGAGGAGATTGAGGGAGGTACTGAGATTTGCAAATGCATGTGGAGCCATTACCACAACCAAGAAAGGGGCAATCCCTTCTATGCCAAACGAAGCAGAAGTTCTTGAGTTCTTAGAAAGTAATGCTGAAACAAACTAAAATCTTTGTGTAACTTCCATAGTGTTCTTATCAGGTGTACGAATTATCATCAAAGAATCATGAGACTTGGGACATTATGGTTGCTCATATCCCAAATGTTTTGGAGGTCGATTGTTTTGAGTTATACTTGAAAACAATGGTATTTTTTATTGATTTATTTCAAAGTAAATTGGCGTACAATACATAGGACCACTAATACCAAAAAATAGTTCTAGACATTTATCCTATAAATCAGCCTATATAATTGTAATTTTCTAAGAAAGAAAACTTAATTATCCTAATTGATATTTGAATGTTTCAACACTAGTCCTCAAGTTGGTGCTTAGATTTCTCTCATGTACTACTTGTCCATAAATTTTAAAAATATTTGATTTGAGATCGGCTTTTGTGAGAATGTCAGCCAACTGTTCTTCTCATCGGATTTGTGGTAACTCTAGAATCTTCTTTTCCAATTTCTTTTTGATGAAAAAACGGTCAATTTCGATATGTTTTGTTCGATCGTGATGAACTGGATTATGAGCATTATAATGTGTAGATTTGTTATCACAGTACAACAGCTTGATTGGTTTATTTAATGAATAATCCAAATCTTGAAGGAGAAATTTTAGCCACAATCCTTCACAAACTCTAAGAGCCATTCTTCTAAGTTCTACCTCACCACTCGAGCGGACAACAATACTATGCTTCTTGCATCTCCAAGTGACAAGATTATCACTTACAAAGGTAAAGTATCCTGTAGTAGATCGCATATCATTTTTATCTCGGCCTAGTCTGCATCAGTGTATACATCGATGGTTTGTTCCTTGTTTTCTAGAGAATAAAATTTCCTTTCCTGGGGTTGATTTCAAATATCTCAAAATTCACATGACTACATTCATATGTTTCACATCTGGATTGTGCATAAATTGGCTGACAAGACCCGAAAGTTTAGATACATGTGCGTGAGCACATCCAACCGACATCGACGATAGTACGTTGTTATTAGACCTTAATAATTGTCAAATACTCATTAAGAATCGATCTTGCTTAATCATAGTGAACTAGGGAAGGATAAAAGTAGGAACGAAAATCCATACACACACACACACGATTATCACAGTCCACTAGTATAGTTTTAGTACATCATACAATGTCATATTTTTGGAGACAAATCCGGTAAAATAACCATCACTATACATACATCCGATACATAATAAGAATATATCCTAATCTTCTAGGTCCTCCAATATCGCCATTCAACCCCCCAGTGCTAATCTATTTCCTCACCTAATATTTCAAAATATAGTTATGATTGGAGCAAAGTACAACTACAACAATTATGACTGGCCTGATGAAGGAAATAAGATGCAATAATGAACATAGATTGGCCTAATGAACCAAAGAATCATAAAATAGTAAAATATGCACAAGAAAAAAATTATGACTCGTGATTGAAATACTATTTTAGATATGTGACCGGTTGATAATGTAGTGCCCTGATCTTGTTGCGGAGCACGGACTGGGCTAGCGACCGAATGACCGAATCGGAATCAGAGAATGGAGAAATTTTGCCGATATCGATTGATCGGGACAAATAAACGGGAAATCTTTCCTCGTTATGGAATGAAAATCCTTAGAAGTTTCTTCCAAGATGCAGTGCATGGTGTCTTGGGGAGTAAACTCTATATAAGGGTCTAAGCCTCAAGACCCGTGCGCTGTTGGTTTTTGTCACACCCCAGTCCCAAAATACCGAGGGACTGGATGCGTGAATATGGCCAGCAGCACGCACCGATGGACAAACCCAATTTAATGGATCCATCGGGGCATACTTAAGCTGTATTACAACAGTCAGGGTTTACTATTCTCATCCACAGATAAAAGATAGCAATATCAGAAAAATGAAATATTAAATAACAACCAAATAAAGTAAAAATCGGAGAACAATCCGATATTAAGTCTGTTTACACAAGTTCACAAAGACAGGAAATAAAGAGTTCAATTAAACAGAAAATAAAGTTTATTTGCCAAAAGACTGAGCAGGGCGAAGCATTTGTTCAGGAAAAATCCTCAGCTATCACCTCGTCTTCAGGTTCAGGTACTGCTCCGAGTAGTGCCCCTGTTCCGTACACCTCAGGGTAGATCTCGTCTGCTATAACTGGAGAACAAAACCAGGTCCTCAGAGGGACGTAACAAGGTACAGAAGAATACGAGCCATAATACAGTGAATGAACATGCAAGTCAACCAAGATGTTAAACTCAAGAGTAGCATCAGAAATTAATAAGTCTAAGACAGTGGCATGCCGATGTTGCTATCAAACAAATCTGGGTAAATAATTAAACTAGCTAAGTGATCATGCAAGTTGGGAGTTATTAATCATACTTCAGGCTGAGACTACTACAGGATCAGTGACAAGAAACCATAGCAGTGTTTTCTCGAAGGGCCAGTACAGGTGCCAAAGCTCTGTGTCAGAGACTAGGACACTTCCAGATAACCAGATATATATATAATATAATCAGCCTTGATATGGTAATACTCTCCCCACCCAATGAAATCTCATGTCACAGTTATCAATGTTCATGTTATGCAAGATTAAAACTAATGCAGTCAGTCATGTTCTAAGGAAATAAACTTAAGTCATGAAATTATATCTTATACAAACCCCCTTGAATAATCAGGAAGATTATGTATCATGCTTTGTGTCAGGTGTCCTGGGTTTAATTTACTTGATAGGGCAAGTACCACAGTCACAGAAATTTAAAGCAAGAGAATCAAAGTGAATCAATAAACTGCATTTATGGCAAGGTACACTTGCCTGGATTTCCTGTTTCAATTGTAGCTTGAGCTTCAGCTGGGATTGTAGGCACTACTCCGGTTGCTGAAACAAACATCACCATCAGGTCCAGAACACATCAATCAGCTAGGAACGCCTGTCCTTGAGTCCAATTTGGAGACAAGGGCAAAAACGTTATTTTCGGGTCAAGGCGGGGTCCAGATGTGGGTCGCTTTGCACCGAAAAACGTGTCAGGGTCAAAGGTCTCAAAAATAGTCCAACTTAGTGTCAACAGGTCAGGAACGATGATACGAACCCAACGGAACTTTCAGAATTGGATTCCGATGAGCCGTTCTCAAAATCGCCCGTCGGGTGGAGCCTGTGGGGCCCACGACACACGATTTTGTCAACGTTCTCAGAATCGAACCAAACTTGACCCACAGGACCATCGTATTGCTACGAGTCCGATGGCATAAGTTTCGTCTCGATCCGACGTGTGTACACTTAGTTACAGCAAGTTTCAGAAAAGTCGGATACGGGACGATGTTCGCGGATACGCGCTGATTTCGATGTGCACGCACATCCGAATCAGCTTCTGCGAAATCCCGCACGTCCGTATCAACGATGCGCACGTATCGGTGAAGACCGCACGCGACCAAGTCATCCCGTTTGGCGGGGCGTACTCGGTTCCGGGGTGAAACAGGGTCTGGGTTTTCCTGTTTTTGGATCGCGGTGTGCGATCATCACAGGACGCGATGCCCCGAGCAGTTTGTCCGGGCACCGAGAGGGTCATACAGGCTACGCGATACAATTTACGGAATCGAATTTCGAGCTACGAGCAAAAAGTTATGAATACCTGAAGTGGGTCTGAAAACCAAGTTCGAATCGTGTCAGACTCGTGTCCGACACGCGAATTCAGAAATTAGGTTTAGGGTTTACTGCTCCTCTGGCCGTGTCCGACACACGGCACTGTGCTGTGTCCTAGGGTTTGCTGTGCTCGGTCTTCTGTGTCAGGGTCACTGGAGTCGGTCGGCGCGGTTGGAGGCGGCCCGCTGCGGGTGGAGTCACCGGAGACTGGGTCGTCGAACAGTGGGCGGCCGGGGAGGATCGGTGCAGGGTTCGACTGCGGCGGGTCCTGGACGGAGGCGCTGGTGGAAGAAGGAGGAGGCGGAGAGGTTTAGGGCTGCGGCTGCGGCTTATATAGGAGAGATGGGGAGGACGAGCGTCGTCCGGGGCGGGCGGTTGGGGAAGACGGAACGGCGGAAAGGCGGAGAGTCACCGGCGACCGGTGAGGAGATGAACGGAAGAGGGAGCGGCGACGGTTGCTGGAACGGCTGGAGGCGAGCGGGCAGGCGTTGCGGAGGCGAGGCGGCGCTGGGGAGGCCAAGCGGCGGCGGTTGGCCGGCCGGAGGGGAAGAGTTAGGGTCGGGGGAAGAAGGAGGACTGTAGCAGTCGGGTTCGGGCGGTCGGGTCGGGTCGGGTCAGGTGGATCCGACCCGATCCGAAAATCAATTATGCGGGTCGGGTAATGGGTTAACGGGTCGGGTCTGGGGTTGGACCCGGATCCGACCCAAAAAGAGATTTGGATTAAAAAAAAATAAACCGGTCCAGTTTAAATTGGTTTGGTTTTATTAAATAAAAACCTGGTTTATTTTGGTTTAATAATTAAATTAGTATTTAGAGCTTTTAAAATTCATCCGGGGTCCAATAAATTTCCAGAAAAATACCCCATGCTCGGTTTTCTATTTTACACTATAAAATATTATTTTCATAATATTTTAATATTATTTAATAGCAGTTAAAAATTGTTTAATAATTAAAACACCTTTATTTAATTAGAGAAAATTCTCAGAAAATTACAGAAATTCCAGAAAAATGTAAAAATCCAAAAATAAAATTCTCTTGAAAATCAGGGAGATTACAATATACCCCCCTTAAGAGGATTGCGTCCTCGCAATCAAAGAATAACCGGTCAACAGAGATGACACGGTTACCAATTTTATTCGAATCACAATACAATAAAGAAAAAATCAAGGTTCAGGGTTGAACACATAGGAAAAATCATTTTCCTAAGTAGAAGTTATGCAATTTCCCAAATGTGGGAAATCTAGAAAAGAAAACCAGGTTGTCTTTAAAACATATTAGTTTAACAATTCTGAGTTATTATCAAGTTCAAAATTACTAGGTTAACAATAGGTTATCAATTATTAACAGATTAAAGTTATCAAGTCAAGGTCATCGGGTCAAGTCTGGGGTCACGAACCAGCAGGCACGAACTACAGAAATGCTAGGAACGGAACAACTATAAAGACTTACTCGCATTAGCAACTCCATGGTTCTGCGCGTCTCCCACAGTCATTGCGAAAACTTGGCCGTGTCCTTGAGGTGGTGCTCTCTGTTGTTGCTGGGTTTGCTGGTAGGGTGCTGCTTGATGTGCCAAGGGTGGCCTTGGTTGATCTCCTCCTGGTGCTGGTAGAGCTTGTGGGTTCGCTCTTGGTGCTTCCCTACGATCAGGGCAGTCCTTCACTGCATGCTGTCGGGATCCGCAACTTAAGCACAGTCCGTGCTTACGTCTACATTCCTTCTCAACATGGCCTATCTTGCCGCAGTAATAACAAGTAGGAAGAGTCAGGGTTTTGGATGCAGGTCCCTGTGGTGCTTGTTGCAGATGAGGTTTCTTGGCAGCTTCTCCATTGTTTGCTCTGGCTGGTACTGATGTGGAAGGCCTCTTCAGACTGATTTCTCTCCTGGTGACGCGCTCCATGCGTCGAGCTGCAGCAAGAACGTCCGTGTACGAAGTTGGTGCGACAGATCCAATCAGTTTCTGTAGTTCGATGTTGAGTCCGTCAAAAAACTTCTCGGCCTTCTCTACTTCTGTTGGGATCAAGGTAGGAGCGAAGCGACTCAGACGAATGAACTCGGCGTTGTACTCTTCCACCGTCATAGCTTCCTGAGTGAGGCGATTGAACTTGTCCCTTAGTTCTGATCGAGCGATAGCCGGTATGTACATCTCCTGGAAGAGTCTGGAGAACTCTTCCCAAGTAACTCGGTCTGGTCCGAGTCTGGTCTCCTCGGATAGCCACCAGTGATGAGCATTGTCCGTCAATTGCATTCTGACGACGGTCATCCAACGTTCTTGTGGAAGCTCAGCTGCTTCTAATTGATGTCGTATGTTGGTAAGTCATTCATGCACTTCTGTTGGTCCCTCCTTGCCAGAGAATGTACGAGGCTTCAGTTGGCGAAAGTCTGTGATAGAGCCCGTCGGTTGTCGTCTAGCTGGTAGGTTGGCCTGCTCCAGTGCATTTACTGTAGCACCCTGCTCCGCATCGACGCTACGTACAAAGTGAGATCGCCTTGCTTGCTCGAACGAAAGTCTTCTCGGAGAGTTCCCGACCGATTAATCAATGTGAGTGGGCAGAACTGCATTCCTTGATTCTTGCATGACTTAATAATGAATCTGAGTTTTTGAATGCTTGTTGCTTAATAAGATTGTTTCATAAGAAAGATAGAACCGACTCAGTATGCTAATAAGAGAACTCACATAGCTTGTCATTAAAACGAATCTGCTTGCTTGCCTAATAAGAGAACTAGAATGCTTGTCTAAAACGAGATAGAACCTTGCCATGCTAATAACAAGAGTAAAAAGGATTGCTTGCACTTATATCGTATGCTAGACTGGAATACTAGAATGCTTGTCCACAAGAGATAGAATTTGCATGCTAGAGTTATAAGAACTGTTCTTGCTTGTTACTTGTTTAAGAGTTAGCTTGCTTGAATATGTGTTATAGTTGGCTTGTGAAAAGACAAACTTGGAGAATAGCGTGAACTTGTGAATCTAGACTAATAGTCCACCTCGAGGCGTAACAGGTGTGGCTATTAGGCAACGTGCATAAAGACAATGAGCTTCGGCTATCTGGACTTGAGCTTGAGAAAAGAGATAGACTTGTTGTGCATAGTTCATCAATTGCATGAAAGCATATTTTTCTGATAGGGCTTGCATTCATGCATTTGGTCAGGACAACTTGTGCACAAGGTTATCTCTCGGGCGTTCCTGGGGCACTGGGATCGTTCGGCCTAGGAGAGATCTAGATACCTGAGGCTTGTACGTCCTTGGGTAGACCGAGACTCGTCTATTAGTGAGATGGGCTTGTACGTCCCAACTGCTAATCCCGTGGAGGGGACCATCATGTAGTTAGGGCGCATGCTAGGCTAGCCTTCTTGCATACCTAACTGTTTGATGCAGGGACGAACAGGAAACTAGAGAACTGTATACCTTATGTTATGCAAATTGTTGCTAACTTGTGTGTCTGCTGCAGGGATAACCGCTCGACCGTGGGTAAGAAATAATATGAGTTTATACATAAGCTTGCTTATTCATCTAGTCTGCACCGTTGAATTTCTGTTAGTACTTCATGTATATAGATGTGTTGCCTCAATCGCTTGATAGAATGATAGCCTACTTGATATGCTTGCCTTGATTCGATATGTTCAGTCTGCTAGATTAACTTTACCCCAAACGAGATAGATTATGATGCACAATACATGCTGCGCACTGCACGATAGAGCACTGTCCCAAATTGTATGCTTATAGTTTGAATATGCAAAACTGTTTCAAAGTTATGTTTCAAAAAGATGTAATATGACTCTGCTAGAACTGCATGAAACGAACTTAGGTAAAACTAGCAAGATCACTAGAAATGTAATGTTTTGCCACAAGTCTACTTAGTGTGGGTTTCAGGGGGTGTAGCTTCTGTTCAGTTGTTTTATCTCACCAGTACTTGCATAAAGTGCTGACCCACCAACAGTTTGCTTGTTCTCAGGTGCTCGTTCGTTCGGGAAGCGATAGCCGTGCCTTATCCCAAGGAACCGAAAATCTGGAGTCGATGCCTGGAGCCGCATCGAGTTGTGCCTGGTTTGAGTTGCTTTGTATAAAGGGACATAATGTATGGAACGGTATCATTGTAATCGAGAGAAGAGTGCTTGAGCGAATTGTAACCTCGGCCATGTGCCGCTTGTAACATTTGTGAATATCAATAAAAGAGCCTATTTTCATATGCCATTGTGTTCTTCACTTTTCTGCAATGTTATGTGCCGCTGCTTCAGATATTGAATAGCTTACTTGCCCTTGTTTCAAGCTTTGGCCTTGTGCAAGCGCACTTTAGGCTTGCACGGCATCACGCCCGTGCGAGGACGATCGGTTCCGTAGGGACCAAAGCGAGGACGAACGGCCCTGCGGGACCCGGGCGTGACATAATGGTATCAGAGCAACTCGATTCTTTGCCCATTCCGTTGCCTCCGACTCTGAGTTGTGATTGTGTTGCAATGAACGTTCCATACAATAAGTCCATAGATATTCTCAAAGATGCGCGCAAAAAGTTTTCTGGATTTGTTTTCATTGCTTGAGATATGATTTGTGATTTCTGGATTTGCTGAGTTTTGATTAAGGAAGGTGAGGGATGAGGACTATCGCTACTCTGTGTTATCGTGAGTTTTTCTTTGAGTTTCGAGGACGAAACTCTTTGTTGGTGGGTAAGTATGTAGCGCCCTGCTCCGCATCGACGCTACGTACAAAGTGAGATCGCCTTGCTTGCTCGAACGGAAGTCTTCTCGGAGAGTTCCCGACCGATTAATCAATGTGAGTGGGCAGAACTGCATTCCTTGATTCTTGCACGACTTAATAATGAATCTGAGTTTTTGAATGCTTGTTGCTTAATAAGATTGTTTCATAAGAAAGATAGAACCGACTCAGTATGCTAATAAGAGAACTCACATAGCTTGTCATTAAAACGAATCTACTTGCATGCCTAATAAGAGAACTAGAATGCTTGTCTAAAACGAGATAGAACCTTGCCATGCTAATAACAAGAGTAAAAATGATTGCTTGCACTTATATCGTATGCTAGACTGGAATACTAGAATGCTTGTCCACAAGAGATAGAATTTGCATGCTAGAGTTATAAGAACTGTTCTTGCTTGTTACTTGTTTAAGAGTTAGCTTGCTTGAATATGTGTTATAGTTGGCTTGTGAAAAGACAAACTTGGAGAATAGCGTGAACTTGTGAATCTAGACTAATAGTCCACCTCGAGGCGTAACAGGTGTGGCTATTAGGCAACGTGCATAAAGACAATGAGCTTCGGCTATCTGGACTTGAGCTTGAGAAAAGAGATAGACTTGTTGTGCATAGTTCATCAGTTGCATGAAAGCATATTTTTCTGATAGGGCTTGCATTCATGCATTTGGTCAGGACAACTTGTGCACAAGGTTATCTCTCGCGCGTTCCTGGGGCACTGGGATCGTTCGGCCTAGGAGAGATCTAGATACCTGAGGCTTGTACGTCCTTGGGTAGACCGAGACTCGTCTATTAGTGAGATGGGCTTGTACGTCCCAACTGCTAATCCCGTGGAGGGGACCATCATGTAGTTAGGGCGCATGCTAGGCTAGCCTTCTTGCATACCTAACTGTTTGATGCAGGGACGAACAGGAAACTAGAGAACTGTATACCTTATGTTATGCAAATTGTTGCTAACTTGTATGTCTGCTGCAGGGATAACCGCTCGACCGTGGGTAAGAAATAATATGAGTTTATACATAAGCTTGCTTATTCATCTAGTCTGCACCGTTGAGTTTCTGTTAGTACTTCATGTATATAGATGTGTTGCCTCAATCGCTTGATAGAATGATAGCCTACTTGATATGTTTGCCTTGATTCGATATGTTCAGTCTGCTAGATTAACTTTGCCCCAAACAAGATAGATTGTGATGCACAATACATGCTGCGCACTGCACGATAGAGCACTGTCCCAAATTGTATGCTTATAGTTTGAATATGCAAAACTGTTTCAAAGTTATGTTTCAAAAAGATGTAATATGACTCTGCTAGAACTGCATGAAACGAACTTAGGTAAAACTAGCAAGATCACTAGAAATGCAATATTTTGCCACAAGTCTACTTAGTGTGGGTTTCAGGGGGTGTAGCTTCTGTTAAGTTGTTTTATCTCACCAGTACTTGCATAAAGTGCTGACCCACCAACAGTTTGCTTGTTCTCAGGTGCTCGTTCGTTCGGGAAGCGATAGCCGTGCCTCATCCCAAGGAACCGGAAATCTGGAGTCGATGCCTGGAGCCGCATCGAGTTGTGCCTGCTTTGAGTTGCTTTGTATAAAGGGACATAATGTATGGAACGGTATCATTGTAATCGAGAGAAGAGTGCTTGAGCGAATTGTAACCTCGGCCATGTGCCGCTTGTAACATTTGTGAATATCAATAAAAGAGCCTATTTTCATATGCCATTGTGTTCTTCACTTTTCTGCAATGTTATGTGCCGCTGCTTCAGATATTGAATAGCTTACTTGCCCTTGTTTCAAGCTTTGGCCTTGTGCAAGCGCACTTTAGGCTTGCACGGCATCACGCCCGTGCGAGGACGATCGGTTCCGTAGGGACCAAAGCGAGGACGAACGGCCCTGCGGGACCGGGGCGTGACATTTACTAGACTGTTCCTCAAGTACTCAGCCTCGCGACGTTGGGCCTCAGTTTGGATCTGTTGCTGAGCTTGTATCATTGCGTAGAACATCTGGAACATCTGCTGTCCATCCATTGCTTGGCCTGGTGGGAAGACAGGCATCTGAGGAGTGAACTGGGGCGGAGGTGGAATGTCATCACGCCGAAATCGAGAAGATTGCGGATCTGCTTGTCGGCTTCGGTGAGTAGAGGGATCTCCACTCAATAGCGTCACATCATCTTCTCCGTAGGTGACTACATCACCTATTGGTGTTCTTGCTGGAGTTCCATCGTTTTCTCGTGAATCCATTACTCTGTATCAACAATAAACTATAAGAGGCGCACAGGAGTCAAGGCAAGATGCAATTCAAAATGAATACGATACAGATATCAAAAACGATTCAAGCAAGTGGATGAGATCCTAAAAACTTATCCTATCTTTATTGCAGGCCTGTTCGGTCCCTAAGTTAAAACCGAACAATTTAGTCGATGACCTGCATGGGCCACCACAAAAACCATGTCACACCCCAGTCCCAAAATACCGAGGGACTGGATGCGTGAATATGGCCAGCAGCACGCACCGATGGACAAACCCAATTTAATAGATCCATCGGGGCATACTTAAGCTGTATTACAACAGTCAGGGTTTACTATTCTCATCCACAGATAAAAGATAGCAATATCAGAAAAATAAAATATTAAATAACAACCAAATAAAGTAAAAATCGGAGAACAATCCGATATTAAGTCTGTTTACACAAGTTCACAAAGACAGGAAATAAAGAGTTCAATTAAACAGAAAATAAAGTTTATTTGCCAAAAGACTGAGTAGGGCGAAGCATTTATTCAGGAAAAATCCTCAGCTATCACCTCGTCTTCAGGTTCAGGTACTGCTCCGAGTAGTGCCCCTGTTCCGTATACCTCAGGGTAGATCTCGTCTGCTATAACTGGAGAACAAAACCAGGTCCTCAGAGGGACGTAACAAGGTACAGAAGAATACGAGCCATAATACAGTGAATGAACATGCAAGTCAACCAAGATGTTAAACTCAAGAGTAGCATCAGAAATTAATAAGTCTAAGACAGTGGCATGCCGATGTTGCTATCAAACAAATCTGGGTAAATAATTAAACTAGCTAAGTGATCATGCAAGTTGGGAGTTATTAATCATACTTCAGGCTGAGACTACTACAGGATCAGTGACAAGAAACCATAGCAGTATTTTCTCGAAGGGCCAGTACATGTGCCAAAGCTCTGTGTCAGAGACTAGGACACTTCCAGATAACCAGATATATATATAATATAATCAGCCTTGATATGGTAATACTCTCCCCACCCAATGAAATCTCACGTCACAGTTCTCAATGTTCATGTTATGCAAGATTAAAACTAATGCAGTCAGTCATGTTCTAAGGAAATAAACTTAAGTCATGAAATTATATCTTATACAAACCCCCTTGAATAATCAGGAAGATTATGTATCATGCTTTGTGTCAGGTGTCCTGGGTTTAATTTACTTGATAGGGCAAGTACCACAGTCACAGAAATTTAAAGCAAGAGAATCAAAGTGAATCAATAAACTGCATTTATGGCAAGGTACACTTGCCTGGATTTCCTGTTTCAATTGTAGCTTGAGCTTCAGCTGGGATTGTAGGCACTACTCCGGTTGCTGAAACAAACATCACCATCAGGTCCAGAACACATCAATCAGTTAGGAACGCCTGTCCTTGAGTCCAATTTGAAGACAAGGGCAAAAACGTCATTTTCGGGTCACGGCGGGGTCCAGATGTGGGCCGCTTTGCACCGAAAAATGCGTCAGGGTCAAAGGTCTCAAAAATAGTCCAACTTAGTGTCAACAGGTCAGGAACGATGATACGAACCCAACGGAACTTCCAGAATTGGATTCCGATGAGCCGTTCTCAAAATCGCCCGTCGGGTGGAGCCTGTGGGGCCCACGACACACGATTTTGTCAACGTTCTCAGAATCGAACCAAACTTGACCCACAGGACCATCGTATTGCTACGAGTCCGATGGCGCAAGTTTCGTCTCGATCCGACGTGTGTACACTTAGTTACAGCAAGTTTCAGAAAAGTCGGATACGGGGCGATGTTCGCGGATACGCGCTGATTTCGATGTGCACGCACATCCGAATCAGCTTCTGCGAAATCTCGCACGTCCGTATCAACGATGCGCACGTATCGGTGAAGACCGTACGCGACCAAGTCATCCCGTTTGGCGGGGCGTACTCGGTTCCGGGGTGAAACAGGGTCTGGGTTTTCCTGTTTTTGGATCGCGGTGTGCGATCATCACAGGACGCGATGCCCCGAGCAGTTTGTCCGGGCACCGAGAGGGTCATACAGGCTACGCGATACAATTTACGGAATCGAATTCCGAGCTACGAGCAAAAAGTTATGAATACCTGAAGTGGGTCTGAAAACCAAGTTCGAATCGTGTCAGACTCGTGTCCGACACGCGATTTCAGAAATTAGGTTTAGGGTTTACTGCTCCTCTGGCCGTGTCCGACACACGGCCCTGTGCTGTGTCCTAGGGTTTGCTGTGCTCGGTCTTCTGTGTCAGGGTCACTAGAGTCGGTCGGCGCGGTTGGAGGCGGCCCGCTGCGGGTGGAGTCACCGGAGACTGGGTCGTCGAACAGTGGGCGGCCGGGGAGGATCGGTGCAGGGTTCGACTGCGGCGGTTCCTGGATGGAGGCGCTGGTGGAAGAAGGAGGAGGCGTAGAGGTTTAGGACTGCGGCTGCGGCTTATATAGGAGAGATGGGGAGGACGAGCGTCGTCCGGAGCGGGCGGTTGGGGAAGACGGAACGGCGGAAAGGCGGAGAGTCGCCGGCGACCGGTGAGGAGATGAACGGAAGAGGGAGCGGCGACGGTTGCTGGAACGGCTGGAGGCGAGCGGGCAGGCGTTGCGGAGGCGAGGCGGCGCTGGGGAGGCCAAGCGGCGGCGGTTGGCCGGCCGGAGGGGAAGAGTTAGGGTCGGGGGAAGAAGGAGGACTGTAGCAGTCGGGTTCGGACGGTCGGGTCGGGTCGGGTCAGGTGGATCCGACCCGATCCGAAAATCAATTATGCGGGTCGGGTAATGGGTTAACGGGTCGGGTCTGGGGTTGGGCCCGGATCCGACCCAAAAAGAGATTTGGTTTAAAAAAAATAAACCGGTCCAGTTTAAATTGGTTTGGTTTTATTAAATAAAAACCTGGTTTATTTTGGTTTAATAATTAAATTAGTATTTAGAGCTTTTAAAATTCATCCGGGGTCCAATAAATTTCCAGAAAAATACCCCATGCTTGGTTTTCTATTTTACACTATAAAATATTATTTTCATAATATTTTAATATTATTTAATAGCAGTTAAAAATCCTTTAATAATTAAAATACCTTTATTTAATTAGAGAAAATTCTCAGAAAATTACAAAAATTCCACAAAAATGTAAAAATCCAAAAATAAAATTCTCTTGAAAATCAGGGAGATTACAATATACCTCCCTTAAGAGGATTGCGTCCTCGCAATCAAAGAATAACCGGTCAACAGAGATGACACGGTTACCAATTTTATTCGAATCACAATACAATAAAGAAAAAAATCAAGGTTCAGGGTTGAACACATAGGAAAAATCATTTTCCTAAGTAGAAGTTATGCAATTTCCCAAATGTGAAAAATCTAGAAAAGAAAACCAGGTTGTCTTTAAAACATATTAGTTTAACAATTCTGAGTTATTATCAAGTTCAAAATTACTAGGTTAACAATAGGTTATCAGTTATTAACAGATTAAAGTTATCAAGTCAAGGTCATCGGGTCAAGTCTGGGGTCACGAACCAGCAGGCACGAACTACAGAAATGCTAGGAACGGAACAACTATAAAGACTTACTCGCATTAGCAACTCCATGGTTCTGCGCGTCTCCCACAGTCATTGCGAAAACTTGGCCGCGTCCTTGAGGTGGTGCTCTCTGTTGTTGCTGGGTTTGCTGGTTGGGTGCTGCTTGATGTGCCAAGGGTGGCCTTGGTTGATCTCCTCCTGGTGCTGGTAGAGCTTGTGGGTTCGCTCTTGGTGCTTCCCTACGATCAGGGCAGTCCTTCACTGCATGCTGTCGGGATCCGCAACTTAAGCACAGTCCGTGCTTAAGTCTACATTCCTTCTCAACATGGCCTATCTTGCCGCAGTAATAACAAGTAGGAAGAGTCAGGGTTTTGGATGCAGGTCCCTGTGGTGCTTGTTGCAGATGAGGTTTCTTGGCAGCTTCTTCATTGTTTGCTCTGGCTGGTACTGATGTGGAAGGCCTCTTCAGACTGATTTCTCTCCTGGTGACGCGCTCCATGCGTCGAGCTGCAGCAAGAACGTCCGTGTACGAAGTTGGTGCGATAGATCCAATCAGTTTCTGTAGTTCGATGTTGAGTCCGTCGAAAAACTTCTCGGCCTTCTCTACTTCTGTTGGGATCAAGGTAGGAGCGAAGCGACTAAGACGAATGAACTCGGCGTTGTACTCTTCCACCGTCATAGCTTCCTGAGTGAGGCGATTGAACTTGTCCCTCAGTTCTGATCGAGCGATAGCCGGTATGTACATCTCCTGGAAGAGTCTGGAGAACTCTTCCCAAGTAACTCGGTCTGGTCCGAGTCTGGTCTCCTCGGATAGCCACCAGTGATGAGCATTGTCCGTCAATTGCATTCTGACGGCGGTCATCCAATGTTCTTGTGGAAGCTCAGCTGCTTCTAATTGATGTCGTATGTTGGTAAGCCATTCATGCACTTCTGTTGGTCCCTCCTTGCCAGAGAATGTACGAGGCTTCAGTTGGCGGAAGTTTGTGATAGAGCCCGTCGGTTGTCGTCTAGCTGGTAGGTTGGCCTGCTCCAGTGCATTTACTGTAGCACCCTGCTCCGCATCGACGCTACGTACAAAGTGAGATCGCCTTGCTTGCTCGAACGAAAGTCTTCTCGGAGAGTTCCCGACCGATTAATCAATGTGAGTGGGCAGAACTGCATTCCTTGATTCTTGCACGACTTAATAATGAATCTGAGTTTTTGAATGCTTGTTGCTTAATAAGATTGTTTTATAAGAAAGATAGAACCGACTCAGTATGCTAATAAGAGAACTCACATAGCTTGTCATTAAAACGAATCTGCTTGCTTGCCTAATAAGAGAACTAGAATGCTTGTCTAAAACGAGATAGAACCTTGCCATGCTAATAACAAGAGTAAAAAGGATTGCTTGCACTTATATCGTATGCTAGACTGGAATACTAGAATGCTTGTCCACAAGAGATAGAATTTGCATGCTAGAGTTATAAGAACTGTTCTTGCTTGTTACTTGTTTAAGAGTTAGCTTGCTTGAATATGTGTTATAGTTGGCTTGTGAAAAGACAAACTTGGAGAATAGCGTGAACTTGTGAATCTAGACTAATAGTCCACCTCGAGGCGTAACAGGTGTGGCTATTAGGCAACGTGCATAAAGACAATGAGCTTCGGCTATCTGGACTTGAGCTTGAGAAAAGAGATAGACTTGTTGTGCATAGTTCATCAATTGCATGAAAGCATATTTTTCTGATAGGGCTTGCATTCATGCATTTGGTCAGGACAACTTGTGCACAAGGTTATCTCTCGGGCGTTCCTGGGGCACTGGGATCGTTCGGCCTAGGAGAGATCTAGATACCTGAGGCTTGTACGTCCTTGGGTAGACCGAGACTCGTCTATTAGTGAGATGGGCTTGTACGTCCCAACTGCTAATCCCGTGGAGGGGACCATCATGTAGTTAGGGCGCATGCTAGGCTAGCCTTCTTGCATACCTAACTGTTTGATGCAGGGACGAACAGAAAACTAGAGAACTGTATACCTTATGTTATGCAAATTGTTGCTAACTTGTGTGTCTGCTGCAGGGATAACCGCTCGACCGTGGGTAAGAAATAATATGAGTTTATACATAAGCTTGCTTATTCATCTAGTCTGCACCGTTGAGTTTCTGTTAGTACTTCATGTATATAGATGTGTTGCCTCAATCGCTTGATAGAATGATAGCCTACTTGATATGCTTGCCTTAATTCGATATGTTCAGTCTGCTAGATTAACTTTGCCCCAAACGAGATAGATTGTGATGCACAATACATGCTGCGCACTGCACGATAGAGCACTGTCCCAAATTGTATGCTTATAGTTTGAATATGCAAAACTGTTTCAAAGTTATATTTCAAAAAGATGTAATATGACTCTGCTAGAACTGCATGAAACGAACTTAGGTAAAACTAGCAAGATCACTAGAAATGCAATGTTTTGCCACAAGTCTACTTAGTGTGGGTTTCAGGGGGTGTAGCTTCTGTTAAGTTGTTTTATCTCACCAGTACTTGCATAAAGTGCTGACCCACCAACAGTTTGCTTGTTCTCAGGTGCTCGTTCGTTCGGGATGCGATAGCCGTGCCTCATCCCAAGGAACCGGAAATCTGGAGTCGATGCTTGGAGCCGCATCGAGTTGTGCCTGCTTTGAGTTGCTTTGTATAAAGGGACATAATGTATGGAACGGTATCATTGTAATCGAGAGAAGAGTGCTTGAGCGAATTATAACCTCGGCCATGTGCCGCTTGTAACATTTGTGAATATCAATAAAAGAGCCTATTTTCATATGCCATTGTGTTCTTCACTTTTCTGCAATGTTATGTGCCGCTGCTTCAGATATTGAATAGCTTACTTGCCCTTGTTTCAAGCTTTGGCCTTGTGCAAGCGCACTTTAGGCTTGCACGGCATCACGCCCGTGCGAGGACGATCGGTTCCGTAGGGACCAAAGCGAGGACGAACGGCCCTGCGGGACCGGGGCGTGACATTTACTAGACTGTTCCTCAAGTACTCAGCCTCGCGACGTTGGGCCTCAGTTTGGATCTGTTGTTGAGCTTGTATCATTGCGTAGAACATCTGGAACATCTGCTGTCCGTCCATTGCTTGGCCTGGTGGGAAGACAGGCATCTGAGGAGTGAACTGGGGCGGAGGTGGAATGTCATCACGCCGAAATCGAGAAGATTGCGGATCTGCTTGTCGGCTTCGGTGAGTAGAGGGATCTCCACTCAATAGCGTCACATCATCTTCTCCGTAGGTGACTACATCACCTATTGGTGTTCTTGCTGGAGTTCCATCGTTTTCTCGTGAATCCATTACTCTGCATCAACAATAAACTATAAGAGGCGCACAGGAGTCAAGGCAAGATACAATTCAAAATGAATACGATACAGATATCAAAAACGATTCAAGCAAGTGGATGGGATCCTAAAAACTTATCCTATCTTTATTGCAGGCCTGTTCGGTCCCTAAGTTGAAACCGAACAATTTAGTCGATGACCTGCATGGGCCACCACAAAAACCATGTCACACCCCAGTCCCAAAATACCGAGGGACTGGATGCGTGAATATGGCCAGCAGCACGCACCAATGGACAAACCCAATTTAATGGATCCATCGGGGCATACTTAAGCTGTATTACAACAGTCAGGGTTTACTATTCTCATCCACAGATAAAAGATAGCAATATCAGAAAAATAAAATATTAAATAACAACCAAATAAAGTAAAAATCGGAGAACAATCCGATATTAAGTCTGTTTACACAAGTTCACAAAGACAGGAAATAAAGAGTTCAATTAAACAGAAAATAAAGTTTATTTGCCAAAAGACTGAGCAGGGCGAAGCATTTGTTCAGGAAAAATCCTCAGCTATCACCTCGTCTTCAGGTTCAGGTACTGCTCCGAGTAGTGCCCCTGTTCCGTACACCTCAGGGTAGATCTCGTCTGCTATAACTGGAGAACAAAACCAGGTCCTCAGAGGGATGTAACAAGGTACAGAAGAATACGAGCCATAATACAATGAATGAACATGCAAGTCAACCAAGATGTTAAACTCAAGAGTAGCATCAGAAATTAATAAGTCTAAGACAGTGGCATGCCGATGTTGCTATCAAACAAATCTGGGTAAATAATTAAACTAGCTAAGTGATCATGCAAGTTGGGAGTTATTAATCATACTTCAGGCTGAGACTACTACAGGATCAGTGACAAGAAACCATAGCAGTGTTTTCTCGAAGGGCCAGTACATGTGCCAAAGCTCTGTGTCAGAGACTAGGACACTTCCAGATAACCAGATATATATATAATATAATCAGCCTTGATATGGTAATACTCTCCCCACCCAATGAAATCTCACGTCACAGTTCTCAATGTTCATGTTATGCAAGATTAAAACTAATGCAGTCAGTCATGTTCTAAGGAAATAAACTTAAGTCATAAAATTATATCTTATACAAACCCCCTTGAATAATCAGGAAGATTATGTATCATGCTTTGTGTCAGGTGTCCTAGGTTTAATTTACTTGATAGGGCAAGTACCACAGTCACAGAAATTTAAAGCAAGAGAATCAAAGTGAATCAATAAACTGCATTTATGGCAAGGTACACTTGCCTGGATTTCCTGTTTCAATTGTAGCTTGACCTTCAGCTGGGATTATAGGCACTACTCCGGTTGCTGAAACAAATATCACCATCAGGTCCAGAATACATCAATCAGCTAGGAACGCCTGTCCTTGAGTCCAATTTGGAGACAAGGGCAAAAACGTCATTTTCGGGTCAAGGCGGGGTCCAGATGTGGGCCGCTTTGCACCGAAAAACGTATCAGGGTCAAAGGTCTCAAAAACAGTCCAACTTAGTGTCAACAGGTCAGGAACGATGATACGAACCCAACGGAACTTCCAGAATTGGATTCCGATGAGCCGTTCTCAAAATCGCCCGTCGGGTGGAGCCTGTGGGGCCCACGACACACGATTTTGTCAACGTTCTCAGAATCGAACCAAACTTGACCCACAGGACCATCGTATTGCTACGAGTCCGATGGTGCAAGTTTCGTCTCGATCCGACGTGTGTACACTTAGTTACAGCAAGTTTCAGAAAAGTCGGATACGGGGCGATGTTCGCGGATACGCGCTGATTCCGATGTGCACGTACATCCGAATCAGCTTCTGCGAATTCTCGCATGTCCGTATCAACGATGCGCACGTATCGGTGAAGACCGCACGCGACCAAGTCATCCTGTTTGGCGGGGCGTACTCGGTTCCGGGGTGAAACAGGGTCTGGGTTTTCCTGTTTTTGGATCGCGGTGTACGATCATCACAGGACGCGATGCCCCGAGCAGTTTGTCCGGGCACCGAGAGGGTCATACAGGCTACGCGATACAATTTACGGAATGGAATTCCGAGCTACGAGCAAAAAGTTATGAATACCTGAAGTGGGTCTGAAAACCAAGTTCGAATCGTGTCAGACTCGTGTCCGACACGCGATTTCAGAAATTAGGTTTAGGGTTTACTGCTCCTCTGGCCGTGTCCGACACACGGCACTGTGCTGTGTCCTAGGGTTTGCTGTGCTCGGTCTTCTGTGTCAGGGTCACTGGAGTCGGTCGGCGCGGTTGGAGGCGGCCCGCTGCGGGTGGAGTCACCGGAGACTGGGTCGTCGAACAGTGGGCGGCCGGGGAGGATCGGTGCAGGGTTCGACTGCGGCGGGTCCTGGACGGAGGCGCTGGTGGAAGAAGGAGGAGGCGGAGAGGTTTAGGGCAGCGGCTGCGGCTTATATAGGAGAGATGGGGAGGACGAGCGTCGTCCGGAGCGGGCGGTTGGGGAAGACGGAACGGCGGAAAGGCGGAGAGTCGTCGGCGACCGGTGAGGAGATGAACGGAAGAGGGAGCGGCGACGGTTGCTGGAACGGCTGGAGGCGAGCGGGCAGGCGTTGCGGAGGCGAGGCGGCGCTGGGGAGGCCAAGCGGCGGCGGTTGGCCGGCCGGAGGGGAAGAGTTAGGGTCGGGGGAAGAAGGAGGACTGTAGCAGTCGGGTTCGGGCGGTCGGGTCGGGTCGGGTCAGGTGGATCCGACCCGATCCGAAAATCAATTATGCGGGTCGGGTAATGGGTTAACGGGTCGGGTCTGGGGTTGGACCCGGATCCGACCCAAAAAGAGATTTGGTTTAAAAAAAATAAAGCGGTCCAGTTTAAATTGGTTTGGTTTTATTAAATAAAAACCTGGTTTATTTTGGTTTAATAATTAAATTAGTATTTAGAGCTTTTAAAATTCATCCGGGGTCCAATAAATTCCCAGAAAAATACCCCATGCTCGGTTTTCTATTTTACACTATAAAATATTATTTTCATAATATTTTAATATTATTTAATAGCAGTTAGAAATCCTTTAATAATTAAAACACCTTTATTTAATTAGAGAAAATTCTCAGAAAATTACAGAAATTCCAGAAAAATGTAAAAATCCAAAAATAAAATTCTCTTGAAAATCAGGGAGATTACAGTTTTCGATGTTGATTTTCGCTGTTGGTTTTGTGATTTGCGTTTTCGTAATTGTTTTCGATGAACGATTTTTATTGCATGCATTCACTGTCTCGCATTTATATATCGAATTTATGAGGGAAAGAGAAGAGGAATTCTGAACCTGTGTTGGTGCCAATGCAGGTGAACCTGTGAGCCGAGCTTGAAGTCGCAAAGATGATTTCTCTTTCTCATCAATTCATCAACTAGTGAGTGACTTCGATCCTTCGATGAATCCTTTAGTCATCATGCTTAACAAAACGATTAATGATACCTAGCAAAGAACCCAGAAAGATAAGAAAGATAAATAATCACATTACTATAAATTGGACTGTTGTAGTATAATGGTTATGTGGCAAAGACCCTAGACTGGGCGATAAGTATGGTGGGCTGTAGCTAAGGCAAACAATAACACTATGGCATATTATATCAAGTTCTTTTGTGCTTGCATGTTTTCTTCTATTAATAGTTGCATTCCATGCATGGTCATAGACAAACTTTTGCACAAGTGATAGGTTCCTAGAGGCGGTGTTAGCTTTGCTTGAGCAAAAGCTCAAATTCTTTCTTTTCTTTAGTCCCACATCGGATGAGCCAACCCTCCTTGTGTACATATATTAGTTCCTCTTCTTTGCTTTCTTAAAGTTGTTGTATGGGGAACCCCTTGGGCCACACGCGCGCGCGCGCCGCCGCCGCCCGGCTTGGCTCGGTTCGGTTCGGCGCGCGTAACGGGTGCGGGTACGCGCCCACATCTGCGGGCGTCGAATGTCGATTCGATTTCCTCTTCGGGTTCGGGCTGAGACCATAAAATTCTTTTTGCTCCTCTTCATTTTTTCGTTTAATATTATGAACGTTGCAAAATTAATTTTGTCCGTTACTATTTAATTTTGAACCGTTAATACATTTTGTGTCCAGGTTCATTCTCCATGTGTCTGTGTAACGGCTGAATTAATAGAAAATTAATTCAGACCGTTACATATTGGATGGAGTATTATATATGAATGGTTTTCTTTGTAAACGATATCAATTATTGTTTTCCTCCAAAACTTGCTGCCAACATATTTTTCAGTCGTTCTTCGTCGTTTCACTCGTCTCCAAGCTCTGGGCAGAGCTAAGTCCTGGTCATTCTCTCCGAGTCGTGTGCGGCGACGAGATACCGGTAGTGCGGGGTTTTTACCACTAGGAGCTTCGGGAAACGTCGGCACACAGATCCCGAATCAACTCTTAGGACAGTGCTTCGTGCACGACTTCCCCAGAGGACGGTAACATCAGTCTATTTTTATTTTTTATTCACAAAATTTTCAATAGAAAACGATAATTTTTCTAACAATCTAAGAGTTGAATTTTATGTTAGAATTGTTCATCTAAATCTTGCTAGAAAACTTCAGAAATATTGTTAATATACCAATTTTTATTCGCTGCTAAAGGAAAAAAAAATTGAACCGTTTATTATATATATATTTCTCATCAATTAGGTTAATATTTGTTGCATATTCTTGCTACATAACCGAAATTTTTGTTTGGGCATTGCTTAATTCATAATATTGTAGCAACATATTATTGGCATAGTAATATAAAAATTTTCTGGAACAAAGTTGATTAATAAATTAAAAGTTAATAGTTACTGTAGCATAGTTGATAATTTATCAATTGAAAATTTGAAAATTTCTGACTATAACAAGCTTTAACTTGTAGAAAAATTATTCTTACTGTAGCCAATGTTATTAAGTTGCAGTAGTTTAATTTTTATTTTAGAAAATTTAATTTGCTTAATATTTACCATAGCAAATAACCATATTTAATATTTGCTATTTGACCATAATCGTTAACTCAAAATAGTTGTTAGCAATTTGCTTCATTTCCTCAATTGATTTATTTTTTTTACTTATCAATTTGCTTACTATATTGTCAAATTGTAAATTTGCTTAAAGTGACTTAAAAAAAATTGTTAGCACATTTGATAATTTTGTCAATTGCAATATTTTGCTCACAAAATTCCTTTCATTGTAACATAAACAATCACTTAGTATTTTTGAAAGAAATCTAGGACCAAAAGAAAATAGTTTAGTAAAAAGAAAATTGCAAATAAAATCTTCAAATCTAAAGTTTCAAAGTAGAGGCAAACTCGGGCACAAGCCGAAAGGGTCCTTCTGTCAACCGGGTGTAAATAACCCTAAGCGACACGGTACTTAAGAGTCTTCGGACCGCCGCTAGCTGGGAACCGGCCCCTACAGCTAACCTGGGTTGACCAACACTTGACAAAACTAAAGATTTTAAGATTGATTAGCAAAGACCACATAAACTATTATCTTAGACATTGTTATTAAATAAATTTATATTTTTTTAGACTGCAATCATGACTGGTAAGGAGGAATCCTCTACTGCAAAACCTGTTAAGTTTGATGGCTCGTACTTTAAAAGATGGCAGAGCCAAATGAAATTTTGGCTCATGACCTTAGGACTTATTTCAGCCATTGATGGGTCCACACCCATCAAAAATGATTCTGATAAAACTGAGTCTGACATAGGAGTGTCTACCTCCTCGAAACCAAAAACCCCTAAAGAGATAGACTTCCACTGCTTTCATAGAATTCTAAGCGCATTATCTGAATCCTTGTATGATATATTTTTTAATACAAGAGTGCTAAAGAACTTTGGAAAGCCTTGGAAGATGAATACGACTGTGATGATGCCGGAATAGAAAGATTTAATTCTTCAACCTTTAATAGGTATTTCATGGTAGATAACAAGCCAATGAATGACCAACTCCATGAATTCCAAGAATATCTTAGGCATATTCAAGCCAAAGGCATATCTTTTTCCAATGAGCATAAAATAACATGCCTAATAGACAAGCTACCTCCCTCTTGGTCTGATATTACTAAAGAACTTATCCATACACAAGGAGATCTTACCTACAATCAAGTCCTAAAGAAAATTAGAACCGAAGAACAAATTAGATTGAGATCTAAGCCTAAGACTGAATCTAAAGCTAAGGTAAACCTTGTAGAAGGCCAAGGAAAATCCAAATCTAATTTTTATTATAAATCCAAAAAGAATTTCTTCAAGAAGAAGAAAAACTTTCAGTCTAACCATCAAAACCATCATCACCAAAACCATAAACCTAGAAATTTCAGTCAGACTCAGGATCAAAAGAGATTTTATTTTGTGTGTGGTAAATGTAAACCCCGTGATTTTTCAAGAAATTTTAATTTGGATTTTTTCACAATTTTCTGGATTTTTTCTGGATTTTTACTAATTAAAACTAAGATATTTTGAATTTAAATAATTTTTAAATGATGTTTAATAATATTAAAATATTATAAAAATAATATTTTATGGTGTAAAATAAAAAACTAGACATAGGGTAATTTTTCGGAAATTTATTGGACTCCGAAAATATTTTTAAAGCCCTAAAAACTATTAAATAAATAAACCTAGAAATAAATTGGGTTTATTTTAAATAAACCAAACCAAACCAACTGTTAAACCGAACCAAACCCAACCCAACTTAGGCCTAGCGGGTCGGATCCGGGTCTAACCCGCGACCCGAAACCCGAAACCCGAAACCCGACCCGCATTCATTTTATTGGACGGGCCGGATCCGCCTGACCCGACCCGACCCGACCCGTCGACCCGTTAACCCGCCAACCTCTTTCCCTTCCAACCCGACGCCGATTCAGCTCTCCGCTGGCCGACCGGCCGCCCGCTCGCCTCCCAGCACCGCTTCGGCTACCCGCAACCGCCGCCGCTCCCTCTCCCCATCTCTGCCTATAAAAACCCCTCTCCTCCGCCTTCATCCTCCCCCTCGACTCCCTCTCCGCCACCGGCTGCCCCGCCTCACCCCCACCTCGCTGGAGACCCGCAGCAGCAGCCCCAGCCGAAGTCCTCCGCCCGCAGCGCCGTCTTCCAAGGCGAACCCTCTTCTCCTCCTCTCTCAGCTCCTGCCCTCCGCCCTAGCCGACCCCAGCCTCGTCCACCGGCTCCGCCTCCCGCCTCAGGCCCTCGCCCTCTGCACCCGACCCTCCCCCGGTCGACTTTCCTCCGCCTCCCGCAGACCCCGCTGCCTCCTTCCTCCCGCAGCTCCGACCCCGAAACACCTCCGCCGCGAGCTTCCTCCAGAACCCTTCCCTCCGCGAGCCCCTCGCCGGCCTTGGTCAGACTCCTCAGCCCTCTCCCCTCGCCGCCCGGACTCGCCCTGCTCCGCCGCCTCACTCCCAGCCATCAACAGCAGCAGCTCCGCCTCCGGACCTCGCCGCCCGGCCGCCCTGGACCTCCCCGAGCTCTCGCCGACCTCTGCCGACCCGAACCCCCACTCCCAGCGGCCGGACATAGATGCCCTCGCTCGGACACGGCAAACAGCAGCCCGAACACGGCCAGGACACAGCTTGTATCGAGAAGACACGCGGACTCGAGAAAATCTCGGTTTTTGGAACCCTGTTCAGGTACCCATATCTCTCTCCTCGCGGCTCTGTTTTTGATTCTGTCAGTTGTGACGCGTAGACTGCATGACCCCCTCGATGCCCATGCAACCCGCTCGGTGCATCGCGTTCTGTGGTGATCGCGAACCGCGATCCAAAAATAGGAAAAACAATGCCCTGTTTCACCCCGAAACTGAGTACGCCCTGCCAAACGGGACGACTTGGTCGCGTACGGTCTTTACCGATACGTGCGCATCGTTGATACGGACGTGCGAGATTTTGCAGAAGTTGATTTGGATGTGCGTGCACACCGGAATCAACGCGTATCCGCCGACAACGCCCTGTATCCGTACTTTCTGATTCTCGCTGTAACTTAGTATACACACGTCGGATCGAGACAAAACTTACGCCATCGGACTCGTAGCAATACGTTGGTCCTGTGACCCAAGTTTGGTTCAATTCTGAGAACGTTGACAAAATTGCGTATCGTGGGCCCCACAGGCTCTACTTGACGTGCGATTTTGTGAACGGCTCATCGGAATCCATTTTTGGAAGTTCCGTTGGGTTCGTATCATCGTTCCTGACTTGTTGACACTAAGTTTGACAGATTTGGAGACTTTTGACCCTGACACATTTTTCGGTGCAAAGCGGCCCACATGTGGACCCCGCTTTGACTTGAAAATGTCATTTTTGCCCCTGTGTCCAAATTGGACTCAGGGACAGGCATTTTTAGCTGATTGATATTTTTTGGATCTGATGGTGATGTCTATTTCAGCAACCGGAGAACTGCCTATAAATCCCGCTGCTGCCAGAGCTACAATTGGAGCCGGAACCCAAGGCAAGTGTACCTTGCCAAATCCTGCAGTTTTACTACTTAATTCCTTTGACTTGTCTATACATTATTATTGTACATGATTAAACATAGGGCCGTTTGACTTACTTAGCGTCCGATTAATAGTCGGGTGCCAACACCGTACGCGGGGTTGTGTAAGGTCAACTAGAGATGGATATCGTAACATTTACATTCTCGTACTTGGCATATCAAGTACATTATACCCAGGACACCTGACACGAATCATGGGACATAATCTTCCTAAAATATTCAAGGTGATTTTGTATAGGAGACAGATTTCATGACTTGGACATTATTTTCTTAGATCTTAATATATGACTTATTGCATTAGTTGATCTTGCGTGACATGAACATGAGACATTATGAAAATGTGACATGAGATTACATTGGGTGGGAAGAGATTTACCATACAAAAGGCTGAATATATATATATATATATATATATATATATATATATATATATATAATACTTTAATGGATTGTGCCTTAGACTCTGACACAGAGCTTTGGTACCGTACTGGCCCTTCGAGAAAATACTGCTATGGGTTTCTCCGACACTGATCCTGTAGTAGTCTCAGCCCGAGTATGACTAAAACTCTCACTTGCATATCACTTAGCTGGTTTATTTATTTACCCTATTGTTCCTTTATTTCTGCACTGCATTTATTTTGGCTTGTATTATCTGTACCTTGCTATGTTCCCTGAGGACCTGGAATGGATTATGTCCCCAGGATTAGCAGACGAGATCTACCCTGAGGTGTACGGAACATGAGCACTTCTCGGAACATTACCAGACCCTGAGGATGAGGTGATCGTTGAGGACTTTTCCTGAACAACTGCTTCTTCATGCTCAGTTTTTATTGGCAAATAAACTCTTTATTTCCTGTTTTAGAGAACATTTGTAACAGACTTAATATCGGGTTGTTCCCCGATTTTATTTACTTTTGACTGGATGTTGTTTAATACTTTTTGTTGATATTTCTGTGTTTATTCTGTGGATGAGATTAGTAAACCCTGATCATTGTAATACAGCTTAATTATGCCCCGATGGATCCATTAAATTGGGTTTGTCCATCGGTGCGTGCTGCTGGCCATTGCCACGTGTCCAGTTTCTCGATATTTTAGGACTCAACGTGACATGGTTTTTGTGGTGGCCCATGCAGGTCAACGACTAAATTGTTCGGTT
This sequence comes from Iris macrosiphon, assembly GCA_036927795.1. Taxonomy (NCBI): domain Eukaryota; kingdom Viridiplantae; phylum Streptophyta; class Magnoliopsida; order Asparagales; family Iridaceae; genus Iris; species Iris macrosiphon. The sequence continues at coordinate 188,825,876 of JAYESA010000004.1, forward strand.
TTAACTTAGGGACCGAATAGGCCTGCAATAAGAATAGGATAAGTTTTAGGATCTCATCCACTTGCTTGAATCGTTCTTGATATCTATATCGTATTCGAATTAATTTTTGACTTGCATCTTGCCTTGATTCCTGTGCGCCTCTTATAGTTTATTTTTGGATGCAGAGTAATGGATCCAAGAAGCGGAGACGAGAATCCATTGGGTACACCACACGATGCTGTGGTTACTTATGATGAAGGAGTGACACCCGAAGACCGAGGACAATCTTCTCAAAGCGATCAAGCAACCCAGCATAATTCAAGGTTCCGGCGTGATGACATCCCACCTCCGCCGCAGTTCGTTCCACCGATGCCTGTATTCCCACAAGGGCAGCCAATTGACGGGCAACAGATATTTCAAATGATCTACGCAATGATGCAAGCCCAGCAACAAGTCCAACATGAGGACCAGCGTCGCGAGACTGATTACTTGAGGAACACTCTAGTAAATGCACTAGAGCAGGCCAACCTACCAGCTCGACGGCAACCAACGGGCTCTATCACTGATTTCCGCCAACTGAAGCCCCGTACCTTCTCAGGCAAGGAGGAGCCCACAAAAGTTCATGAGTGGCTCACCAACATACAACATCAATTAGAAGCAGCTGAGCTACCAAGGGAACGTTGGATGACTGCCGTCAGAATGTAATTGACGGAAAATGCTCATCACTGGTGGCTATCTGAAGAGAGACGGCTCGGACCAGACCGAGTTACTTGGGAAGATTTCTCCAGACTCTTTCAAGAGATGTATATTCCAGCTATCGCTCGATCAGAACTGCGGGACAAGTTCAATCGCCTCATTCAGGATACTATGACGGTGGAAGAGTACAACGCTGAGTTCATTCGTCTAAGTCGCTTCGCCCCTACCTTGATCCCAGCAGAAGAAGAAAAGGCTGAGAAGTTCTTTGATGGGCTAAAATTTGATCTACAAAGAATGATCGGATCCGTCGTACCTACTTTGTACACGGATGTCCTTGCTGCAGCTCGACGTATGGAGCGTGTCATCAGACGAGAATCCAACCTGAAGAGGCCTTCCACAACAGCACCAGCCAGAGCACCGAATGGAGAAGCTGCCAAGAAACCTCATCTGCATCAAGCACCACAGGGAGCTGCATCCAAATCCCTAACTCTTCCTACTTGTTACTATTGCGGCAAGATAGGCCATGTTGAGAAGGAGTGTAGACGTAAATTCGGACTATGCTTAGGTTGCGGATCCAGACAGCATGCAGTGAGGGATTGCCCTGAGCGTAGAGAAGGAGCACCAAAGGCAAACCAACAAGCTCTACCAGCACCAGGAGGACATCAACCAAGGCCACCCTTGGCACTTCAAGCAGCACCCTTCCAGCAGACCCAGCAACAGCAGAGGGCACCACCTCAAGGACGCGGACAAGCTTTCGCGATGACTTTGGAGAACGCTCAGACTCTTGGAGTAGCTAATGCGCGTAAGTTTTTGTAGTTCTGTTTCTAATATTGCTATAGTTCGTGCCTGCTGGTTCGTGACCCTAGACTTAACCTGATAGTTTTAACTTGCTAATAATTGATAACCTAATGATAACCTAGTATGTTTTATAAATGTTAACCTGATATATTTTTAAAGAATAACCAAGAAACTGTAATTTTCTAGATTTCCTTCATTTGGGAAATTGTATAACTTCCATTGCTTAGGAAAATAATTTTTTCTATGTGTTTAAACCCTCAATCTTGACTTTTCTTAATCGTGATGTGCTTCAAATAAATTTTGCAACCGTGTCATCTCTGTTGACCGGTTATTCTTTAATTGCGAGGACGCAATCCTCTTAAGGGGGTAGGTTGTAAACCCCCCGATTTTTCAAGAAATTTTAATTTGGATTTTTTCACAAATTTTTGGATTTTTTCTGGATTTTTTATTAATTAAAACTAAGGTATTTTAAATTTAAATGATTTTTAAATGATGTTTAATAATATTAAAATATTATGAAAATAATATTTTATGGTGTAAAATAAAAAACTAGATATAGGATAATTTTCCGAGAATTTATTGGACTCCGGAAATATTTTTAAAGCCCTAAAAACTATTAAATAAATAAACATAGAAATAAACCGGGTTTATTTTAAATAAACCAAACCAAACCAACTGTTAAACCGAACCAAACCCAACCCAACTTAAGCCTAGCGGGTCGGATCCGGGTCTAACCCGCGACCTGAAACCCGAAACCCGACCCGCATTCATTTTATTGGACGGGCCGGATCCGCCTGACCCGACCCGACCCGTCGACCCGTTAACCCGCCAACCTCTTTCCCTTCCAACCCGACGCCGATTCAGCTCTCCGCCGGCCGACCGGCCGCCCGCTCGCCTCCCAGCACCGCTCCGGCTACCCGCAACTGCCGCCGCTCCCTCTCCCCATCTCCGCCTATAAAAAATCCCTCTCATCCGCCTTCATCCTCCCCCTCGACTCCCTCTCCGCCACCGGCTGCCCCGCCTCACCCCCACCTCGCCGGAGACCCGCAGCAGCAGCCCCAGCCGAAGTCCTCCTCCCGCAGCGCCGTCTTCCCCGGCGAACCCTCTTCTCCTCCTCTCTCTGCTCCTGCCCTCCGCCCTAGCCGACCCCAGCCTTGTCCACCGGCTCCGCCTTCCGCCTCAGGCCCTCGTCCTCTACACCCGACCCTCTGTCACTACCACATTTCCAGATTAGGGCATTAGTGTAATTTCCCTATTTGATTTAATTATGTATTTAATTATTATTATGAGTTTATTAAATATTAAGTAGGTGTTCTTGATGTTTGGTTTTAGGTTAAACCCTAGAAACTCATTAGGTCTAACCCTGATGACTAAACCCTAATTTACATTTTTGAATTAGAAAGTTAAAACCCTAGAGATGACTAAACCTTAGTTAATTAAATTCTTCATGACTTAACATGGAGGATTAGCTAAACCCTTGCATTAGGAACCCTAAACCTAGCCTATATTATAAAAGGGAGCCTCCCTCAACCATTCCTTCATGAAGAAAGAAACCAAACCCTAGCCTCCATTTGAAACCATTTCCTCACCCCCAAATTCGGAATCCAGCCCTAGAATTCCACCTTCCTCCTCCTACAAAGGGGAAACAAGGAGCTTGGGCCAAGAAGACTTAGAGAAGGAGAACCTCCATTGGGAAACCATCTCCCGATAGGTAAAATCCAATTTTAATCCTTTTAATTTCTGTTTTTCTGTTGTAGTTGGCCATTAGGAAACCCCCTACTGTATAGATTTCGATTTCTAGGGATCCTACGTGAAGACCTAGGAGGAATTTGTGTTTTGGTGACCTACAGTTCATTTTCCCCTAATTTCCAGGAACCCTAATCCTAGGGATCTCGTGTAGGCACGATTACCTCTCCTACGTATGGGTTTAGATCTCGGTTCTTAGGATTTTGATTAGGGATTCATGGGTTCTTGAGTAAACCCATTTTTCTGCACTCTTTGTGTTTATTGAAATGTTTAGTAGGGGTTTGCATATCTCTGTATTTTAAATTCTGCATAGTTGTTATACCAATCTATATACATAGCTATTTGTGTATTAGGTGTATAGGTGGGTGGTGATTTAGGGTTCCTGAGCAGTCGAGTTTTGGGGAAAGCTGTGCACAGTCGGGCATCAGCAGGGTGTAGGAGCCAGTGTGTGTTAATGTAGTACTGTGAGCAGCACAGTTTGAGGGTTTAGAGTCGGGTATTCTCTGATGTACAGTAGTATCTGCATAGGGAGGGTATCGGGTTCACTATGAGTTTTCTACTGTGTCAGTGTGTCTCAGTATCTAGAGTGTGTATCAGTTAGTCAGGGACTGTGTAGGTGTGTGTAGGTCTGAGTATCAGTACCTGTGTATTTCTCAGTGAGGATATGTGTGTAGAGTCGTGTGTATCAGTGTGTTTATGTGTCAAGGAGCCCAGCTAAGTGCTAGTGTGTGTGTATTCAGTGAACTTGTGTTTCACTGTGTAGTCATGTGTGTGTGTAAGTGATAATTTTCCCAGGTTCAGTGTGTAACTGTGTGTCTACTGAGGAAATTCTCAGTGTTGTGTGTGTATCCCAATACCTGTGTGTTTGAGTGTGTATTCAGTATTCAATGCCAGTGTGAGCTGTGTCAACCTGTGTCCATGTGTCAGTGAGCAGTGAGTGTAGGTATGCCAATACCTGAGTGAGAGTGAACCAGTGAGTGTGTGTGTGTGACTTGCCTGTGTGTGGGAGTGAGTAGGAACTGTGCAGAAATGTATCAGTGTGTGTGTGTGTTAGCAGTGTGTGTGTGTTCCATAGAGCCTAGTTCCTGTGTGTTTCCTGTGTGTTTTCTGTGTAGAGTATCAGTATTTTAAAACATGTGTATCCTGTGTGAAATGTTAGTGTGTGAGTGAACCTGGAAACCTATGTGTGTTAACTATTGTCTGTGTGTCCCAAAATCTCAGTGAGCCCGAGTATATGTGTGTGTGTGTATCTGAGATGTGTGTGTGTACTAGCATGTGTATCAGTGTATGTGAGTTAAGTGGGGGGAACTGAGAGTGTTTGTGTATCAGTCAACCTATGTGTGCCCGTGTTAGGGGAAAGTGAGATTGAGTTTCAGTCTAGCTGTGAGTTTGATACTGGGTGTATAAATGAACATTTGAGGAAGTCTGCCAATGCAAATTTTATAAACTGTCTAGGTTTTAGTAATGGGGGAATTGCAGGAATTTGGAGTGAGTATAGTAGCTTATGGAGTGTATGGGGTGTGTGTGAGCTGAGCGTGAGGAACCAGTGTGTGGCTGTGTGAGTGTGCAGTGAGTGTAACTGTGTGTGAGTACCTTGTGTTATCAGTTAGGTGTGTGTGTGTTGTGTATCAATGTTTCCCTCATGGTGTATTCAGGTATTAGCAGTAATGAGTTAGGTAATTATATATATATTATTTGATATATACAACACATCTTTTTAGCTAGAAAACCCTAGCATACTTATATCTTTTGGAATTGGCCTAGTATGAGACCAAGTTGACTAGTATTGACCAGAAGTTCTAGTATGACCTAGAGGCCTCATAATTAAATTAGTTAAACATGTTATTTCCTTTAAATTTAGTAATTGACATTTATATTCCACAATTAGGTCTTTGCGACTCCATTTTGGACATCGATCCTCACATATTCATCGGGACCACAGGCGAGTACATTATTTGGCAGTTTTCGTTTTGTTGATTACTTCTATAAATTTAGTTGTATTACATACTTGATTCCGACACTGTGGATACACGGGTTAGCACCCTAGATCCCTGTCATAAGGAGTCGTGATTGGAATCCATCGTGCTAGCTGGGGATGGGGTAACATTAGTAGATTATGTGATCATACCCAAACTTTACATGCATCATAGCTCACCCCACATCTCACGTTGGGTGCGGCCTGACCATTTACATGCTTCATAGCTGTTATATATGATTAGCCTGACCATTACATGCATCATAGCTAACCATATGGTTAGCCTGACCTACAAGAATTATAGCTAATCATATATAATCAGCCTGATCTCGTCCCAAGCCGATCACATAATAAACTGATATTTTAAACACTTAGCTAGATGTCTATTCTTTATATCAGATTCACTTATTCTAGCATTCACTGTATATTGTTCATTGCTAGATGTTCTATTGTCTATTTCATTTTCTCCAGTACTTTACATTTCCAGCATTTATTCTCATCTTGTATTCCTTACACTGTTTATAGTTTTTGTCAACATAAATGAAACTTCTGTTAGTGTTTGTGCTTCGCTCCAATCCTGACTGGATAACATTTTCAGAAGACCTGGAGAACTTTTGTCCCACCCATTACGGCCCAGGACTAGAGGAAGATTTCACTCCAGTATTCCCAGAGGAGTTGCCTATCCTAGAGGAGATTCTACCTGCCTGCACTTAGATTACTCTATTTTCCTGTATCATTGTATTAGACTGAGATTGAGTTGTATTATTATTATTTGTGACTTTTGAGGACATCTAGACTCAGGACTTGTGATATACTTATTCGTGTTTGGCTTATGATAGAACTCTTTATTTCCATTCTCATCGTGCCAATTACTTTCATATAGCTTGTGATTGAGTATATTTATAGAACTGTGGATTCATATTATCATTGTTCTCCGTGCGGAGTTGAGACTATTGACATGATATATTATGTTTGAGACCTAGACAGCGTTCTACCGCCGATGCTGCGGCGTAGGCTGGACGTACCCACGACTCATGCCCAAATTTTGGGTGTGGGTCATGACATATTTTTAGTGGTGGCCCATGCAGGTCTAGATTCGCATTTAGACCGATATCGTAGTGGTGCTTGTAACACCCCGTTTCGCTCAAGCGGACTGCCGTCTCAAACAGCAATAGTGCAACTGTCCCGACCCGCCTTGCCTCAAAAGAGAAGCAAAAGATATCCAGACTTGTCCCTACAGGAATCCGGCTTGGACTTTCAGAGGCTCGCTTGACGTATCGCTCTACCGAGGCGAATCATCGCTAAGGTGGGTGGCTACGGTGAACTTGTCTTTGCTTAGCCAGCACACATAAAATCTGGAATATTTATGCTAGTCGCTAGGTGAATCACCCCCTGCATGCTAATAAATCTAACGCACCTAGCTAAGGGAATAATCCCAACTTGTATTGCTTGCTAGAATCTGGAAATTGAAATACTGCTTATATTCAGACCCTCGCATACTAAGTCCCTTAACGGTTTCAACTCTCGGCTTACCTTCGGGTCCGAGCAACGTGCCTACTTATGTTCCTTAGAAATGCATACTTGTCTGCTTGAATGTTACCGTATTTTCATCCAAACCCCAGGAGACTACCCCGTAGTCGTTCCGTGCCTGAACGAACCTACAAGTATCCGGGACCGTTAGGTCACCAGGCAGCCCCGAACCAGGGGAATGCATCAAGACAAGTAAATCACTGTACAGAATCATGATTCAAGCACCTCCTGTAATCGTGCACTACTGTACTACTGTTCTACTGTACTACTGTACTCCTGTTCTACAGTACTCGAGTATCTAGTGAATTGGAAACTGACCCTGACCTGTACGTCACAGACAACTCGGAAACGAGGCATAGTTCCACGGACGGTCTCCGGGGCACTGGGGCCGCTCCGATCCGGATGGAACTCCACTGTTTCAGCCAACTGTACTGGACGAGATAGTGTGCAGCGCCTACCGTTCTTTCGCTGCATACCATCCGCTCCATGGCTGAACCTTACTGTATAGTCTACTGTACTAAACGAGATGGCTTGTAGCACTACTGTACTTTCGTTACAAACCATTCTCGTTTAAGACTAGTGTCCTTTATGGCTATGCCAGCGACTCATGTTCATATAGATAAGTCATCCTCGCTTAGCGGCTATCCGCGTGCGAGTTACTGCATCGCATCAAGAACAACTAAACACCTGAACGATCCTGTTAAAAATGACCCTCGTGTTTGCATATGCTTGCTTCCTGAATGCTTATACTTGTCCGTGCGTGAATTAACATGTTTGCCTCAATGTTTGCCTTGGACAGGGAAGGAGATGGTAAGTTGGTAAGTCTCGCCGTGTTTTCTCAAACATCGCACGGCGCACTGCCCGACACGTTAGGCTATTCAATGTTTGCATGAACTGATCCTAAGGCAACTAGAAAGACAACTTAATAGTTGTGCACGGAACCTGTATTACGTGTTTGGATTTGTCGAGCGGGCGAGTAGCTCCCCCACCAGTGCATTTAATGTACTGATAATCCACCAGTTTGTGTGCAGAGTGCAGGAGAACCTCGTTCGGTGCGGACGCCTCCAACGTGCGTGCTAAGGTGTGGATATCACTCCGAAGCAACGGTGCGTCCGGGACTGAAGCACATATACAAGACATAATGTTGTGAACATAGCCCGACTCGCCTGATCATCGCCTGTACAATCATCCACAATTGTAGCCACTTGGCACGCTTTATGTTTCAGAGAGAGAGGCTTGAGCGACTTGTAATCTTGGCTATACGCCGCCTGTAACACTTGTTAATATCAATAAAAGAGCTTGTTTTACTTCAACTTGTGTTTCAATGCTTCCGCTATATTTGTCAACTCAGAGAACTTGTTACCGAATCGCTATGCGTTCATGACTCCGCTGCACTCGGACAATCTGTGCGACTCTGTGGCTTAGAACTCTTATCGCCAGCCAATGAACCATGGCCTTGCACGGGCGTGGCTCACCCTCGTGCGGCATCACGCCTGGATGGGTCAAGCGATCGTTCTGCGGGAGCGCTGGCGAGGGTGATTCCCGCCTAGCGGGAACGGCCGAAATAGCCTGCGGAAGATCGGGGCGTGACATGTTGGTATCAGAGCCTGGCTTCTACGCCTTTGGACTTCGATTCGATATCTCTGTTTCAAAAGCTCGTTCGTGGGTTATGTGCATGCTCTCTCTCAATGTCTCGATGGGATGTTCCAACAATAAGTCTAAATACTTTCAAAATGCGTTTTGAATGAATGCTTGCTTGTGTATGCTGTTGTGCTGCGAGTGGCCTTTGTGCCAACCTGTGCAAACCTTTTGAGAGTATCGCTAGTAGCTTGTCCGATTTTCACTAACTCTAAGTTTGGTTGAATGCATCTATTCGAGGGACGCCTTGAACTAGAGCACCATCCAAGACTTAGGAAAAGGTGAAACTCGAGTGCTAAGACTTCGCTATCTCTAAGCTGGTTGACGTGTTCACGCTAGAAGTGCACTTCGAAAGTACGCACGATCCAGTCTAAGCGATATGCTGATTTTGACGCTTGTGCAAGTGAATATCCAAATGAACAAGTACAAACGACTTGTCTAGGATTGCCTCAACCCTAGATTACTGCTTGTCCTCAGTAAGTCTCGAGGACGAGACTTTTTCTGAGTTGGGTAGGATTTAATACCCCGTTCCGCTCAAGCGGACTGCCGTCTCAAACGGCAATAGTGCAACTGTCCTGACCCGCCTTGCCTCAAAAGAGAAGCAAAAGATATCCAGACTTGTCCCTACAGGAATCTGGCTTGGACTTTCAGAGGCTCGCTTGACGTATCGCTCTACCGAGGTGAATCATCGCTAAGGTGGGTTGCTACGGTGAACTTGTTTTTGCTTAGCCAGCACACATAAAATCTGGAATATTTATGCTAGTCGCTAGGTGAATCACCCCCTGCATGCTAATAAATCCAACGCACCTAGCTAAGGGAATAATCCCAACTTGTATTGCTTGCTAGAATCTGGAAATTGAAATACTGCTTATATTCAGACCCTCGCATGCTAAGTCCCTTAACGGTTTCAACTCTCGGCTTACCTTCGGGTCCGAGCAACGTGCCTGCTTATGTTCCTTAGAAATGCATGCTTGTCTGCTTGAATGTTACCGTGTTTTCATCCAAACCCCAGGAGACTACCCCGTAGTCGTTCCGTGCCTGAACGAACCTACAAGTATCCGGGACCGTTAGGTCACCAGGCAGCCCCGAACCAGGGGAATGCATCAAGACAAGTAAATCACTGTACAGAATCATGATTCAAGCACCTCCTGTAATCGTGCACTACTGTACTACTGTTCTACTGTTCTACTGTACTACTGTACCACTGTACTCCTGTTCTACAGTACTCGAGTATCTAGTGAATTGGAAACTGACCCTGACCTGCACGTCGCGGACAACTCGGAAACAAGGCATAGTTCCACGGACGGTCTCCGGGGCACTGGGGCCGTTCCGATCCGGATGGAACTCCACTGTTTCAGCCAACTATACTGGACGAGATAGTGTGCAGCGCCTACCGTTCTTTCGCTGCATACCATCCGCTCCATGGCTGAACCTTACTGTATAGTCTACTGTACTAAACGAGATGGCTTGTAGCACCACTGTACTTTCGTTGTAAACTATTCTCGTTTAAGACTAGTGTCCTTTATGGCTATTTCAGCGACTCATGTTCATATAGATAAGTCATCCTCGCTTAGCGGCTATCCGCGTGCGAGTTACTGCATCGCATCAAGAACAACTAAACACCTGAACGATCCTGTTAAAAATGACCCTCGTGTTTGCATATGCTTGCTTCCTGAATGCTTATACTTGTCCGTGCGTGAATTAACATGTTTGCCTCAATGTTTGCCTTGGACAGGGAAGGAGATGGTAAGTTGGTAAGTCTCGCCGTGTTTCCTCAAACATCGCACGGCGCACTGCCCGACACGTTAGGCTATTCAATGTTTGCATGAACTGATCCTAAGGCAACTAGAAAGACAACTTAATAGTTGTGCACGAAACCTGTATTACGTGTTTGGATTTGTCGAGCGGGCGAGTAGCTCCCCCACCAGTGCATTCAATGTACTGATAATCCACCAGTTTGTGTGCAGAGTGCGGGAGAACCTCATTCGGTGCGGACGCCTCCAACGTGCGTGCTAAGGCGTGGATATCACTCCGAAGCAACGGTGCGTCCGGGACTGAAGCACATATACAAGACATAATGTTGTGAACATAGCCCGAACTTGCCTGATCATCGCCTGTACAATCATCCATAATTGTAGCCACTTGGCACGCTTTATGTTTCAGAGAGAGAGGCTTGAGCGACTTGTAATCTTGGCTATACGCCGCCTGTAACACTTGTTAATATCAATAAAAGAGCTTGTTTTACTTCAACTTGTGTTTCAATGCTTCCGCTATATTTGTCAACTCAGAGAACTTGTTACCGAATCGCTATGCGTTCATGACTCCGCTGCACTCGGACAATCTGTGCGACTCTGTGGCTTAGAACTCTTGCCGCCAGCCAATAAACCATGGCCTTGCACGGGCGTGGCTCACGCTCGTGCGGCATCACGCCCGGATGGGTCAAGCGATCGTTCCGCGGGAGCGCTGGCGAGGGTGATTCCCGCCTAGCGGGAACGGCCGAAATAGCCTGCGGGAGATCGGGGCGTGACAGTGCTCGCTTAGAGTATTGCTACGAGCCTGTTTTAGGAAATAGGAATTAGGCCAAGAATATGCTCAATCACAATTAGGAAATTTCTGATTCTTATAATACTACTCTTAATGATTATTTTTCTTTAGAAATTTTACTGTCCTTCCTTGATGATATCGTGTCTATTGCCTTAATTAAATCTTTCGATCTGTCTTCAGGATGCCGCCAAGGACCAGGTCCCTGAGACTCGGAGCAGTAGAGTCAGAGAGGCCTGCCACCTCTCGCCCTGCAGGACAGACATCCGCAGCCTCTCCTACATCTTCCGTGCATGTGGGAGTGTCTGCACTATTCGGGGGTCCTCCCCCACCTGTTCAGAGGGTTCCCATAGCTATGACGGAGCCTCTACCACCACCACCACCGACGCAATTCCCAGGAGGTATGCCCGTCGATGGGGCACAGATGTTCTCTTCGATTCAGGGCATGGTCGATGCCCAGAGGACGTCGGCAGAGGCCCAGAGGGTGCATGCTGAGGCACACCAGGCCCAGACTGAGATGATGAGGGTGAGCATGGAGAATGCTCATCAGGTGGCTCTCCAGGCTGTGGAGAGAGTCGCCCAGCAGCAGCAGCATCCTGGCCAGTATCACCAGAGGCCGGGCACCATTGTGGACTTCAAGAGGATGATGCCTCGGGAGTTCAAGGGGACAGAAGGGATACTCTACGTCGATGATTGGCTAGAGGACATCGAGAGAAACTTGTGCTTGGCGCAGCTTCCGGAGGCCCTTCAGATCGAGGGCGCCGGCAGCCAGATGTTCGACATCGCCCTGACGTGGTTTCGCACGGAGCCGAGACTCTTTGACGGGGGACTCACTTGGGAGGATTTCAGGAAGCTCTTCAAGGAGAAGTTCTTTCCTAATGTTGCCTTGGGAGCCTTGGAGAGTCAGTTCCATGACTTAGTCCAGGGGAGCTCGTCCGTCGATGAGTATGCCGCAGAGTTTTGCCGCATGAGCCGCTTCGCACCGTCGATGATTAGAGATCCAGGAGACAGGGACCGAAAGTTCAGAAAGGGGCTGGCAAGGAAGATCAGGTCTCGCACGTCAGGACGTCGCACCGCTACCTTCGAGGGCATACTGATGGATGCCCAGATAGCCGAGGACGACTTGGACCTCAAGCCCAAGAGGGGACGCGATGTTTCCGGAGGAGAAAACAGTAGTGCAGGACCGGGCAAGCATCCACACTATCAGCAGCAGCAGAGGCCCTATCAGCAGCAGCACCAGCCGCACCAGGCACCAGCCCGAGGACAGGTCCAGCATCAGCAGCAGAGGCAGACTCAGCCCGCCATCCAGTGTGCGTACTGCGGAAAGGCAGGACATACTAGAGAGATCTGCAGGAAGAGGTTGGGCACATGTCTGTCCTGCGGATCGACGACACATCAGCTGAGGGATTGCCCTACCATCCAGACTCGTCCAGGTCAGGGTGGAGCAGCCGCCCAGAGAGGACCAGATAGGGTACCTGCCGTACCAGGAGGCCAACAACAGAGGGGACCACTTCCACCGTAATATCAGAGGTTTGCTCAGCACCAGCAGCAGAGAGGTGCACCACAGGGGCGAGCATACGCCATGGCAGTCGAGGAGGTCGAGCCAGCAGGAGATTTGATTACAGGTTCAGTTCTTCTCGATTGTATTCCCGCATTTACCTTATTCGACTCTGGCGCTTCCCATAATTTTGTGTCTGTATCTTTTGTACTTCGACATCATTTAGAGACAGAACCATTAGCTAGGACTTGCAAGATCACGACTAGTGGAGGTATTATCCTAGTCTGTGATTATTGCAAGAACCGGAGAGTGTCAGTAGGAGGCCGAGAGTTGAGCGTGTGCTTACTTGTCATGCCACTTTCGGGATACGATATTGTACTCGGAATGGACTGGTTGAGTAGGCATCATGCTACTATAGATTGTCATAGAGGCAGAGTTTTATTCAGACCACCAGGAGAGTCGGAGTTTGAGGTCGCCAGAGGAGCAGCGGAACAGAGCAGGAGCATATTTTGCGGAGCCAGGGCAGAAGAAGAGGAATTGCCACATCCTCTGATAGCGGAGTTCCTGGATGTATTTTCAGAGGAGTTGCCAGGCTTGCCGTCAGACAGAGATGTTGAATTCTCTATAGACTTGTTTCCAGGAGCGGAGCCCATTTCACAACATATCTATAGAGTCAACAACAGTGAGCTGGCAGAACTGAAGAGGCAAGTTGAGGAGCTGCAGGACAAAGGCTTCATCAAATCCAGTTCATCACCATGGGGAGCTCCGGTATTGTTCGTACCGAAGAAGGACGGCACGGTGCGCATGTGTATTGATTATAGAGCTTTGAACAACCTCACTATCAAGAACAAATACCCGCTGCCGAGGATAGATGATCTTTTCGATCAGTTGAGCGGGGCAAAGGTGTTTTCGAAGATAGATTTGAGGTCAGGCTATCACCAGGTGAAGGTGAAGAGAGAAGACACGCCGAAGACAGCCTTTCGGACCAGATACGGCCAGTTTGAGTTCATGGTAATGCCATTTGGTTTAACCAATGCACCGACAATATTTATGAACCTGATGAACAAGGTGTTCCACCAGTACCTTGACAAATTCGTGGTGGTGTTCATCGACGATATTCTTGTGTATTCCAAGACCCCAGAGGAGCACGAAGAGCACCTAAGGTTGGTCTTAGAGACTCTCAGGAGGGAGGAGCTGTACGTAAAACTCTCAAAGTGTGAATTCTTCCTTGACAAGGTTGAATTTCTTGGGCATGTGGTGTCGGGTGACCGAATCTCGGTTAACCCATAGAAGATCGAGGCAGTGGAGTCGTGGGCTACCCCCAGTTCGGTAGCTGAGATCAGGAGTTTTCTCGGGCTAGCAGGATACTACAGGAGGTTTGTACAAGACTTCTCCAGGATTGCAGCACCGATGACCAGGCTGACTAGGAAGGATGTGGATTTTGTCTGGACAGAGGATTGCCAGGCCGCATTTGATGAGCTGAAGAAGAGATTGACGACAGCTCCAGTTTTGATGTTGCCAGCGGGGACAGGTGGATTCACCATCTACAGTGATGCTTCAGGGAAGGGTCTGGGATGTGTTCTTCAGCAGCACGGAAAAGTAATTGCCTATGCTTCCAAGCAGTTACGTCCTCATGAAAAGAACTATCCCACCCACGATTTGGAGTTGGCAGCGGTTATCTTCGCTCTAAAGCTGTGGAAACATTACCTGTACGGAGAGCGTGTGGAGATCTTCACAGACCATAAGAGCTTGAAGTACGTGTTCACACAGAAGGAGATGAACATGAGGCAGAGGAGGTGGTTGGAGTTGATGAAGGACTTCGACATCTCATTGCAGTACCACCCAGGGAAGGCCAACGTAGTCGCCGATGCCTTGAGCAGGTATCCGATGGCTATGTACTTGACGACAGATAGATATTTGTTGGCTGATCTGGAGAGCTTGGAGATTGAGGTGTTAGTTCCCGGTACTGAGATTCAGATGTGGGGATTGCAGATACAGTTCGAGCTGATGGACAGGATCAGAACTGCGCTGTATGATAATGAGGCTCTGAGGAGTATCAGGGCACAGGTTCGGACAGGATTGTCGGACGACTTTACTATCGCAGATGATGGTTCTTTACGGCACGGCATGAGGATGTGTGTGTCGAGCGGGGAGCTGCACGAGGAGGTTTTGCAGGAGGCACACCGCTCTCAGTACTCGATGCATCCCGGTGCCAACAAGATGTATCGAGACTTGAGGGAGCACGTATGGTGGTATGGAATGAAGCGCGAGGTAGCACGCTTCGTATCCCGGTGTCTAGTGTGCCAGCAGGTAAAGGCAGACCGGCAGAGGCCAGGTGGATTACTTCAACCTTTACCTATTCCAGAGTGAAAGTGGGAGCACGTGACCATGGATTTCGTTTCAGGGCTTCCGCGTTCTCCAGGAGGGAAGGACGTGATTTGGGTCATCGTAGACAGGTTGACCAAATCAGCCCACTTCTTACCTTTCAAGGTGGGAACGTCGACAGAGAGGCTAGTAGAGATGTATATACGACAGATCGTTAGGCTTCATGGAGTTCCTGTGAGCATCGTCTCGGATCGGGATAGTCGTTTCACTTTTCACTTCTGGAGGAGTCTGCAGGCTAGCTTGGGCACTCAGCTCAAGTTCAGTACCTCATACCACCCCCAGACAGACGGGCAGTCTGAAAGGACTATTCAGACTCTCGAGGATATGCTACGCACTTGTGTTTTAGATCTCGGAGGTTCTTGGGAGGATCATCTACACCTGGTAGAGTTTGCTTATAACAACAGCTACTAGGCCAGCATCGAGATGTCACCATTTGAGGCTCTTTATGGACGGAGGTGTCGTACACCGTTATCTTTGGACGACGTTGGAGAGAGAGCCTTGCTAGGACCAGAAATGGTCGTGGATGCAGCAGAAAAGGTGAAACTCATCAGAGACAGACTGCGAGTGGCGCAGGACAGACAGCGGCATTGGACCGACAGCCACCGTAGACCCCTTGAGTTTCAGGTATAAATTGTTATTTTTCTGGCTTGTGTTTGTTTGTTTAGACTGCGTATTGAGACTGTTTTGTTTTAGGTTGGCGATATAGTATTCCTACGAATTTCTCCGATGCGTGGCACGATTCGTTTTGGTGGAGGCGGGAAGCTTAGCCCACGCTACATCGGACCCTTCGGTATTCTTGCGAGGGTAGGTGCAGTGGCGTATAGACTAGACTTGTCGCCTGCACTAGAGGGAGTGCATGATGTGTTCCATATTTCACAGCTGAGGCGGTACGTGGCAGACCCTAGTCACGTACTTGATTACTCGGAGATCGAGGTTGGTCCGACTCTCAGCTACCCTGAGCAGCCCATAGAGATCTTGGATCGCAGAGAGAAGGTATTGCGGAACCAGACTATTCCTTTGGTTCGTGTTGTATGGAGACATCACTCTCCAAGGGAGTCGACCTGGGAGAGGGAGAACGAAATGCGCGAGCAATACCCGTATCTCTTCTAGACTTGAGATATAATTCCTTTTCTGATTTCGTTCTTGTTCTAGTTCAATCCAATTTCGAGGACAAAATTCTTTTTAGGAGGGTAGACTTGTCACTACCACATTTCCAGATTAGGGCATTAGTGTAATTTCCCTATTTGATTTAATTATGTATTTAATTATTATTATGAGTTTATTAAATATTAAGTAGGTGTTCTTGATGTTTGGTTTTAGGTTAAACCCTAGAAACTCATTAGGTCTAACCCTGATGACTAAACCTAATTTACATTTTTGAATTAGGAAGTTAAAACCCTAGAGATGACTAAACCTTAGTTAATTAAATTCTTCATGACTTAACATGGAGGATTAGCTAAACCCTTGCATTAGGAACCCTAAACCTAGCCTATATTATAAAAGGAAGCCTCCCTCAACCATTCCTTCATGAAGAAAGAAACCAAACCCTAGCCTCCATTTGAAACCATTTCCTCACCCCCAAATTCAGAATCCAGCCTTAGAATTCCACCTTCCTCCTCCTACAAAGGGGAAACAAGGAGCTTGGGCCAAGAAGACATGGAGAAGGAGAACCTCCATTGGGAAACCATCTCCCGATAGGTAAAATCCGATTTTAATCCTTTTAATTTCTGTTTTTCTGTTGTAGTTGGCCATTAGGAACCCCCCTACTGTATAGATTTCGATTTCTAGGGATCCTACGTGAAGACCTAGGAGGAATTGGTGTTTTGGTGACCTACAGTTCATTTTTTCCTAATTTCCAGGAACCCTAATCCTAGGGATCTCGTGTAGGCACGATTACCTCTCCTACGTATGGGTTTAGATCTCGGTTCTTAGGATTTTGATTGGGGATTCATGGGTTCTTGAGTAAACCCATTTTTCTGCACTCTTTGTGTTTGTTGAAATGTTTAGTAGGGGTTTGCATATCTCTGTATTTCAAATTCTTCATAGTTGTTATACCAATCTATATACATAGCTATTTGTGTATAGGTGTATAGGTGGGTGGTGATTTAGGGTTCCTGAGCAGTCGAGTTTTGGGGAAAGCTGTGCACAGTCGGGCATCAGCAGGGTGTAGGAGCCAGTGTGTGTTAATGTAGTACTGTGAGCAGCACAGTTTGAGGGTTTGGAGTCGGGTATTCTCTTCTGTACAGTGGTATCTGCATAGGGAGGGTATCGGGTTCACTATGAGTTTTCTATTGTGCCAGTTGTCTCAGTATCTAGAGTGTGTATCAGTTAGTCAGGGACTGTGTAGGTGTGTGTAGGTCTGAGTATCAGTACCTGTGTATTTCTCAGTGAGGATATGTGTGTAGAGTCGTGTGTATCAGTGTGTTTATGTGTCAAGGAGCCCAGCTAAGTGCTAGTGTGTGTGTATTCAGTGAACTTGTGCTTCACTGTGTAGTCATGTGTGTGTGTGTGAGTGATAATTTTTCCAGATTCAGTGTGTAACTGTGTGTCTACTAAGGAAATTCTCAGTGTTGTGTGTGTATCCCAATACCTGTGTGTTTGAGTGTGTATTCAGTATTCAATGCCAGTGTGAGCTGTGTCAACCTGTGTCCATGTGTCAGTGAGCAGTGAGTGTAGGTATGCCAATACCTGAGTGAGAGTGAACCAGTGAGTGTGTGTGTGTGTGATTTGCCTGTGTGTGGGAGTGAGCAGGAACTGTGCAGAAATGTATCAGTGTGTGTGTGTTAGCAGTGTGTGTGTGTGCCATAGAGCCTAGTTCCTGTGTGTTTCCTGTGTAGAGTATCAGTATTTTAAAACATGTGTATCCTGTGTGAAATGTTAGTGTGTGAGTGAACCTGGAAACCTATGTGTGTTAACTATTGTGTGTGTGTCCCAGAATCTCAGTGAGCCCGAGTATATGTGTGTGTGTATCTGAGATGTGTGTGTGTACTAGCATGTGTATCAGTGTATGTGAGTTAAGTGGGGGGAACTGAGAGTGTTTGTGTATCAGTCAACCTATGTGTGCCCGTGTTAGGGGAAAGTGAGATTGAGTTTCAGTCTAGCTGTGAGTTTGATACTGGGTGTATAAATGAACATTTGAGGAAGTCTGCCAATGCATATTTTATAAACTGTCTAGGTATTAGTAAGGGGGGGAATTGCAGGAATTTGGAGTGAGTATAGTAGCTTATGGAGTGTATGGGGTGTGTGTGAGCTGAGAGTGAGGAACCAGTGTGTGGCTGTGTGAGTGTGCAGTGAGTGTAACTGTGTGTGAGTACCTTGTGTTATCAGTTAGGTGTGTGTGTGTTGTGTATCAATGTTTCCCTCATGGAGTATTCAGGTACTGGCAGTAATGAGTTAGGTAATTATATATATATTATTTGATATATATAACACATCTTTTTAGCTAGAAAACCCTAGCATACTTATATCTTTTGGAATTGGCCTAGTATGAGACCAAGTTGACTAGTATTGACCAGAAGTTCTAGTATGACCTAGAGGCCTCATAATTAAATTAGTTAAACATGTTATTTCCTTTAAATTCAGTAATTGACATTTATATTCCACAATTAGGTCTTTGCGACTCTATTTTGGACATCGATCCTCACATATTCATCGGGACCACATGCGAGTACATTCTCTGACAGTTTTCGTTTTGTTGATTACTTCTATAAATTTAGTTGTATTATATACTTGATTCCGATACTGTGGATACACGGGTTAGCACCCTAGATCCCTGTCATGAGGAGTCGTGATTGGAATCCATCGTGCTAGCTGGGAATGGGGAAACATTAGTAGATTATGTGATCATACCCAAACTCTACATGCATCATAGCTCGCCCCACATCTCACGTCGGGTGCGGCCTGACCATTTACATGCTTCATAGCTGTTATATATGATTAGCCTGACCATTACATGCATCATAGCTAACCATATAGTTAGCCTGACCTACAAGAATCATAGCTAATCATATATAACCAGCCTGATCTCGTCCCAAGCCGATCACATAATAAACTGATATTTCAAACACTTAGCTAGATGTCTATTCTTTATATCAGATTCACTTATTCTAGCATTCACTGTATATTGTTCATTGCTAGATGTTCTATTGTCTATTTCATTTTCTCCAGTACTTTACATTTCCAGCATTTATTCTCATCTTGTATTTCTTACACTGTTTATAGTTTTTGTCAACATAAATGAAACTGCTGTTAGTGTTTGTGCTTCGCTCCAATCCTGACTGGATAATATTTTCAGAGGACCTGGAGAACTTTTGCCCCACCCATTACGGCCCAGGACTAGAGGAAGATTTCACTCCAGTATTCCCAGAGGAGTTGCCTATCCTAAAGGAGATTTTACCTGCCTGCACTTAGATTACTCTATTTTCCTGTATCATTGTATTAGACTGAGATTGAGTTGTATTATTATTATTTATGACTTTTGAGGACATCTAGACTCAGGACTTGTGATGCACTTATTTGTGTTTGGCTTATGATAGAACTCTTTATTTCCATTCTCATCGTGCCAATTACTTTCATATAGCTTGTGATTGAGTATATTTATAGAACTGTGGATTCATATTATCATTGTCCTCCGTGCGGAGTTGAGACTATTGACATAATATATTATATTTGAGACCTAGACATCGTTCTACCGTCGATGCTGCGGTATAGGCTGGACGTACCCACGACTCATGCCCAAATTTTGGGTGCGGGTCGTGACACCCTCCCCCGGTCGACTTTCCTCCGCCTCCCGCAGACCCCGCTGCCGCCTTCCTCCCGCAGCTCCGACCCCGAAACACCTCCGCCGCGATCTTCCTCCAGAACCCTTCCCTCCGCGAGCCCCTCGCCGGCCTCGGCCAGAATCCTCAGCCCTCTCCCCTCGCCGTCCGGACTCGTCCTGCTCCGTCGCCTCACTCCCAGCCATCAACAGCAACAGTTCCGCCTCCGGACCTCGTCGCCCGGCCGCCCTGGACCTCCCCGAGCTCTCGCCGACCTCCGCCGACCCGAACCCCCACTTCCAGCGGCCGGACACAGATGCCCTAGCTCGGACACGGCAAACAGCAGCCCGGACACGGCCAGGACACAGCTTGTATCGAGAAGACACGCGGACTCGAGAAAATCTCGATTTTTGGAACCCTGTTCAGGTACCCATATCTCTCTTCTCGCTGCTCTGTTTTCGATTCTGTCAGTTATGACGCGTAGACTGCATGACCCCCTCGATGCCCGTGCAACCCGCTCGGTGCATCGCGTTCTGTGGTGATCGCGAACCGCGATCCAAAAATAGGAAAAATAATGCCCTGTTTTACCCCAGAACTGAGTACGCCCCGCCAAACGGGACGACTTGGTCGCGTACGGTCTTTACCGATACGTGCGCGTCATTGATACGGACGTGCGAGATTTCGCAGAAGTTGATTTAGATGTGCGTGCACACCGAAATCAACGCGTATCCGCCGACAACGCCCTGTATCCGTATTTTTTGGTTTCCGTTGTAACTTAGTGTACACACTTCGAATCGAGACGAAACTTGCGCCATCGGACTCGTAGCAATATGCTGGTCCTGTGACCCAAGTTTGGTTCAATTCTGAGAATGTTGACAAAATCGCGTATCGTGGGCCCCACAGGCTCCACTTGACGGACGATTTTGTGAACGGCTCATCGGAATCCATTTCTGGAAGTTCCGTTGGGTTTGTATCATCATTTCTGACTTGTTGACACTAAGTTTGACAGATTTGGAGACCTTTGACCCTAACACATTTTTCGGTGCAAAGCGGCCCACATGTGGACCCCACTTTGACTTGAAAATGTCATTTTTGCCCCTGTGTCCAAATTGGACTCAAGGACAGGCGTTTCTAGCTGATTGATATTTTCTGAATCTGATGGTGATATCTATTTCAGCAACTGAAGAACTGCCTACAAATCCCGCTGCTGCCAGAGCTACAATTGGAGCCGGAACCCCAGGCAAGTGTACCTTGCCAAATCCTGCAGATTTACTACTTAATTCCTTTGACTTGTCTATACATTATTATTGTACATGCTTAAACATAGGACCGTTTGACTTACTTAGCGTCCGATTAATAGTCGGGTGCCAACACCGTACGCGGGGTTGTGTAAGGTCAACTAGAGATGGATATCGTAACATTTACATTCTCGTACTTGGCATATCAAGTACATTATACCCAGGACACCTGACACGAATCATGAGATAACATCTTCCTGAAATATTCAAGGTAATTCTGTATAGGAGACAGATTTTATGACTTGGACATTATTTTCTTAGATCTTAATATATGACTTATTGCATTAGTTGATCTTGCGTGACATGAACATGAGACATTATAAAACTGTGACTTGAGATTACATTGGGTGGGGAGAGATTTACCATACAAAAGGTTGAATATATATATATATATAATACTTTAATGGATTGTGCCTTAGACTCTGACACAGAGCTTTGGTACCGTACTGGCCATTCGAGAAAATACTACTATGGGTTTCTCCGACACTGATCCTGTAGTAGTCTCAGCCCGAGTATGACTAAAACTCTTACTTGCATATCACTTAGCTGGTTTATTTATTTACCCTATTCTTCCTTTATTTCTGTACTGCATTTATTTTGGCTTGTATTATCTGTACCTTGCTATGTCCCCTAAGGACCTGGAATGGATTATGTCCCCAGGATTAGCAGACGAGATCTACCCTGAGGTGTACGGAACATGAACACTTCTCGGAACAGTACCAGACCCTGAGGACGAGGTGATCGCTGAGGACTTTTCCTGAATAACTGCTTCTTCATGCTCAGTTTTTATTGGCAAATAAACTCTTTATTTCCTGTTTTAGAGAACATTTGTAACAGACTTAATATCGGGTTGTTCCCCGATTTTATTTACTTTTGACTGGATGTTGTTTAATACTTTTTGTTGATATTTCTGTGTTTATTCTGTGGATGAGATTAGTAAACCCTGATCATTGTAATACAACTTAAGTATGCCCCGATGGATCCATTAAATTGGGTTTGTCCATCGGTGCGTGCTGCTGGCCATTGCCACGTGTCCAGTTCCTCGATATTTTGGGACTGGGGCGTGACAGTAAAACAAACCATATGGCCACCAACTGCTACCATAGGAAGAAGGAAGCTTTCCAGACCTCCTACAAAGGAAAGGGCTTAGTTAGACCAGAAGCGAACATGCTTCACAAAGGTTCTTCGACTTCCTTCAGGTCTGTAAGCTTTCAACCCTTTATTAACCTCTCTTACCATTCTGATGATTGGTCGTTGGATTCTGGAGCTAATGTTCATGTTTCGTTTGATCGCTCATGTTTATCAAACTATCAGGAATCAAGTGGAGGAGGTGTGACCCTAGGAGATGGCTCAACGACACAAATTATTGAAAGAGGAAAAATTGACCTGAAGATGACATCATAAAAAATCTTAACTCTTCATGATGTTCTTCATGTGTCGTCGGTCAGGAAAAACCTAGTTAGTGGATCCCTTCTTGTAGCCTCAGGATACAAAATTGTAATGGAGGCAAATAAAGTAGTATTTTTTAAGCATGACTCCTTTATAGGAAAAGGCTTTGTAAAAGACGGTCTTTTTATTTTAAGCATAATGAATAAAATTTCTGATTGTTCTCTCATTGTCTCTAATATAGAATCTTCAAATGTCTGACATGGCAGACTAGGTCATGTGAACCTAGGTTCTATTAAAAGAATGATGACCTTAGATCTTATTCCCAAGACTCCAATAGATGAAAAACACAAATGTGAGATTTGTGTTCAAGCCAAACACACTAAATTACCATTCAAATCTGTAGAAAGAAATTCCGACCTTCTAGAACTTATCCATAGTGATGTATGTGACTCAAATAGGATTTTGACTAGAGGCGGTAGAAAATACTTTGTTACGTTTATAGATGATTATTCAAAGTATTGTTATATCTACCTTCTCAAAACCAAAGATGAAGTTTTAGATAAATTTAAGGTCTACAAATCTGAAGCTGAGAATCAATTAGAAAGAAAGATTAAGATCCTTAGATCTGATCGTGGTGGAGAATATACCTCAAACGAAATAATTAATTTCTGTGAAGAACATGGAATAATTCATGAGGTAACTGCTCCATATTCACCTCAGTCTAACGGAGTTGCTGAACGCAAGAACCACACTCTGTTAGATATGGTGAATGCCATACTTCTCAGCTTTGGTGCTCCTGATAACTTGTGGGGAGAAGCCCTTTTAACTGCCTGTTACATTCTTAATAGGATTCCTAGTAAGACAAAAGATATGACTCCCTATGAGCTTTGGAAAGGTAGAGCTCCTAGGATTAATTACCTTAGAGTTTGGGGATGCCTTGCTAAAATCGGAATTCCCGAACCTAAAAAGAGAAAGATTGGTCCCAAGACTGTAGACGCTGTATTCATAGGATATGCCTTAGACAGCTATGCCAATAGATTTTTAGTGACTCACTCAGAAGTAAATAAAATCTCTAACAATACCATTATAGAAGCAAGAGATGCAGTTTACTTTGAAAACATATTTCCTTTTAAGGATAGAAGTTCAATCTCTTCCTCCATACCCTCTACTAGTTCTCATGTCCAAATACCGAGCTCACAATCTGAACAAGACTTAGAACCTAGACGGAGTAAAAGGAATATGATTGAAAAAATTTTAGGAGAAGGATTCTTCACCTTTTTGATAGAGGGTGATCCCTCAACTTATGAAGAAGCAATGTCGTCTTCTGATGCTCCCTTCTGGAAAGAAGCCATTAACAGTGAATACAACTCCATCATGGAGAATAACACTTGGTTTCTAACAGATTTAACTTTAGGCAATAAACCAATAGGTTGTAAGTGAATTTTCAAGAAGAAACTCAGAGCCGATGGTACTATAAAAAAATACAAAGCTAGATTAGTTGCTAAGGGTTTTACCCAGAAGAAAGGGTTAGATTATTTTGATACCTACTCTCCTGTGGCTAGGATCATATCCATTAGAACTCTCTTGGCCTTAGCATCCATTCATGATATGCTAATCCATCAAATGGATGTAAAGACAACATTTTTGAATGGAGATCTAGAGGAAGAACTTTATATGGACCAACCTGAAGGTTTTATTGCTAAAGGTCAAGAAAAGAAAGTTTGCAGACTAGTAAAATTCCTCTATGGCTTGAAACAAGATCCCAAACAATGGCATAATAAATTTGACAAAGTAATTTGTGAATATGATTTCTTGTCAAATGAGTATGACAAATGTATATACTCTAAAGGTACATGTAAAAGTTGTGTCATTTTATGCTTGTATGTAGATGACATCCTTATCCTAGGTTCATCACTGGAATTGATAAATATTACAAAGAACTATTTATCTAGCCAGTTTGATATGAAAGACCTAGGAGAAGCCAACTTAATTTTAGGAATGCAAGTGACCAAAGGCAAAGAGGGTTATACTCTATCTTTAGCATATTTAATTGAAAAAATGCTAAAAAAGTTTGAGTTATTTGATAAAAAACCTGTCCTTACTCCTTATGACAGCAGTATCGTACTAAAAAAGAATGAAGGATCATATTTGGAACAACATAAATATTCACAGATGATAGGCTCCCTTATGTATATAACAAACATGACAAGACCTGATATTGCATTTGCTATTGGGAGACTAAGTAGATATACCAGTAACCCAAATCAGTCACATTGGACTGCCTTGGATAAGGTATTTAGATATCTCAAGGGCACCCTAGATTACAAACTTCATTTTTCTAGGCACCCTGATATCATAAAAGGTTATTCAGATGCAAACTGGGTAATTGACTCACATGATATAAAATCTACTACTGGATATGTATTTAGTCTAGGAGGAGCTGCAATCTCCTGGGGATCTTGTAAGCAAACTATCATAGCTAGGAGTACAATGGACTCCGAAATGATAGCTTTAGATACAACTTGCACAGAAGCTGAATGGCTTAAAAATCTTATTACGCATATACTTGTTTCTCTTAGTCATGTTCCTGCAATTTCTATAAACTGTTATAATAAATATGTTATTGAACTACTAAAGCATGATTTTGTGAATGCTAAGATGAACAGGCACCTGCAGCTGCGCTTCAAGTCAATAAAAAGCCTACTAGGCAAATATGTGGTTCTTGACTATATAAAGTCAGAAAAGAACCTTGCAGATCACTTGACGAAGGGTCTGTCTAGGACTTTGATCCTAGAATCATCGAGTGGGATGGGGTTAAGCCCATAAGTTAGTCACCAGCAGTGGCAAACCAACCGAGTCTGACTGGAGATCCCAAGAAGCCGGTTCAATGTGTAGAAACAAGCTGAACTTATGTGACTTTATGGAACACTGACTCGAGATTAAAGTTTCATTAAAATAAAGCCCAAGCGGCTGTACATGTGTATAATGACTCCCCATTGTAACGCCCCGTTCGTCCCGTTCCCCCTATTCGGAGAGCGCGGCTAAGATATGCTTGGTACCGTTCGATCAGGACAGATTGAATCAAGATCCTTTCCTCGTTATGGATTGGTTTCTTCGGAATCAGGTCCCATAATCAATGGATCATGCCTCAAGGAAGGACTCGGCGGCAGAGTAGAGAGAGGCCTTTCCATTGTGTTGGTTTTCCTTGCCCGTTTTCGATTGCCGCTTGGTTGCGTACTTGTTGGTTTTAGGACTTGCGTTTTCTTGAACGGTTTTGATGGATTTCATTATTTTCGTTCTTAGGATTTCGCATTTCGTATCGAGCCTTGGAGACCGAAGCAGGAGGTATTGATCATCCGTTGGTGCGTGCAGGTGATCGTGTAGACGACGCGCGAGCGGAGTCTTAGAGATCTCTACTTCTTCTTCCGATTCAACCAAACTTGTGAGTGGCTCTATTTCGATAAGCACCTTCTTTCCAAGGGCTCCGTTCATAATAAAATTGGCTCAGTTGTGCATTCAATCAAATGACACCACTTAAGTAATAAGTTGGATAACAAGATAAGATAAGAAGTAGGCTTGGAACACCCATTGCTTGTCATACAAAACCTTGCATAAATTCATTGATGCATGCATATTCGTTGGGTGTTGAATGGGTTGGTATTTATTGATAGTTCAAAGTGTTCTTCTATAAGTTCAAGGTGTTCTTCTATAAACTGCTGCATGTTATTTCATATAACTTGTTGGTTGATTGTGATAGTACAGTAAAGCAGTTTCGTACATGATGTTCTTTAAATCGCTAGTAAGTAAATCTATGAAGTTCGGTTCATAGAAATGGTCATGGGAATTCTTGTGCACAAGGGATCCAGGTTCCTGCGAACGGTTACCGGGGCACCGGGCCGTTTCGACCCGGACGGAATCTACTTTCTTAGTCGTGGGAGCGGGGAATTGTAGCGGGGCTAGCTACCCGCGCTGCAAGCGTCGCCGCCAGCCCAGACTAAACCCATGATGGCTCCTAAACAACAAAGAAAGATGTTGTGTATATTTAAACTGTGCAGACTAACTATGTCTTCGTGACAGGGAAGGCCATGGTAAGTTGTACAGGTGGTTCAGACGGGACAGGTAAAGTCACCGAACGGTGGCATGTGGAGTTATGTTATTTTGTTCTTGCATACCTGCTAAATGAAATCTGAACTAGGCAAGAATAGAAACCCACCTAAGCACATAATTGTAGCATACTCATTAGAACTCATCTCATGAGCTTGGTAAAGTTGAGCAGCTAGCCTTCACCAGTACTTTTCGAAGTACTGACCCTCGTTGTAGCAGGTTCCCCGGCGCAAGGCAACGCGGCGAGGAGCTGAAGTTCTCTTCGGACTTTTGGGATCCTTGGCGGTTCGTGGCCAAGACTTTTGGAGGCTCAAGCTAGAGAAGCCTCCCCCTCTCTCTCCGTTGCGGAAATAACGCTAAGGCGATGGTGCTTACCCGCACCCAAAGGTGTTTTGTGTTTTGAAACTATGTAAAGGGACATAATGTATGGATCGGCTATCTCATTTTGCGTCCAAGTTTGTAAGCCCGTGGGGCATTTTATACTTTTGAGTCAAGCAATGTAACAAGATGTTCATTATAAATAAAAGAGAAAACTTTTCTATGCCTCAACCTTGTGTTATCTTATTTGTCTACTCTGTTGCATTGATCTAAAGAATATCCTTATGCCTAAGGCCTTGTGCACGCGCGCCCTACGCGTGCACGGCATCACGCCCGGGGGACGATTATCGATTAGACGAAATCGGGACGTGACACCCATCCCTATGGTGACAGTGTTCCTGTGTGATATGGTTAGGATGAGGTTAAACTCTTAATAGGTTCAAGCTGTAATGCTGGGTTGATTCATATCACCAACCATTAAGGACTTACCTATATGAGAGGTCGTGAAGGCCGCGACTATGGGACAGGGCGACCCCAGACAACTCTCATGAATGTGGAAAAGTGCGCATGGCCATTTAAAAGTGCCACACGATAGACCAAGGACCTCTAGCATACTATGTGTGTTATTTTTCTAAATCTGGTTCAAGAAGTCTGATTCAAGGCATAGTCTATCAAGAACTTCTTCAGATTAAGGCAATAGTCACTACGTGAGATTCAAGGCTGTAGTCCATCTCATCTATGCATAGTATTTTACTGCCCAGATGCTCTCTCTCTCTCTCTCTCTCTCTCTCTCTATTTACTTCATACTTATCTCTGTTTCGGAACTTGACCTTTTGGAGGGGGGGATTGTTAGCTTTGCTTGAGCAAAAGTTCAAATTCCTTCTTTTCTTTAGTCCCACATCGGATGGGCCAACCCCTCCTTCTGTACATATATTAGTTCCTCTTCTTTGCTTTCTTAAAGTTATTGTGTGGGAACCCCTTGGCCACACGCGCGCGCCGCCACCGCCACCCGGCCCGGCTCGGCTCGGTTCGGTTCGGCGCACGTAACGGGTGCGGGTACGCGCCCACATCTGCGGGCGCCGAATGCCGATTCGATTTTCTCTTCGGGTTCGGGCTGAGACCCTAAAATTCTTTTTGCTCCTCATCATTTTTTCGTTTAATATTCTGAACGTTGGAAAATTAATTTTGTCCGTTACTATTTAATTTTGAACCGTTAATACATTTTGTGTCCAGGTTCATTCTCCATGTGTCTGTGTAACGGCTGAATTAATAGAAAATTAATTCATACCGTTACATATTGGATGGAGTATTATATATGAATGGTTTTCTTTGTAAACGATATCAATTATTGTTTTCCTCCAAAACTTGCTGCCAAAATATTTTTCAGTCCGTTCTTCGTCGTTTCACTCGTCTCCAAGCTCTGGGCAGAGCTAAGTCCTGGTTATTCTCTCCGAGTCGTGTGCGGCGACGAGATACCGGTAGTGCGGAGTTTTTACCACTAGGAGCTTCGGGAAACGTCGGCATACATATCCCGAATTAACTCTTTGGGCAGTGCTTCGTGCACGACTTCCCCAGAGGCCGGTAACATCAGTCTATTTTTATTTTTTATTCACAAAGTTTTCAATAGAAAACGACAATTTTTCTAACAGGCGGTGCACCGGGGCCACGGGACCGCTTCAGCCTGGGGGGAACATGGGTGCTAAAGTAATTGCATTGAAAATTCAAGACCTTCAGTGAGACTAGCTCCCTGCACTGAACGGGACGCTGAACTTCTAAGAATGTTGTGATGGCTTGGCCAGTGACCTTCATATAGACATTGTGCATGTTAATAATATCTTGTGCAGGCAGAGTAAGTTATTATTCATAAATAGTGATGGCTGAACGACCGTGGGTAAGAATCACCGATCAATATGGTGAAAAACATATGTTTTTCTTATGTTCTTGAAATATGAATTGTTAATTTAACTTAAGACAACATAGCAAGATCACAATAATAACTGTTGCTTTCACATATCTACTTAGTACTGGCTTTTTAGGTGAGATTGGTTGCGGCAGCTCACCAGTACATGTTGCGTACTGACCCACGTTTGTGGGCATCCTCAGGTGCCGAAAATATGAATTGTTAATTTTATAGCTACTGTTATTCAATAGCACACTAAAACTGATCTGAGTTAGCTACTGTTAGCACACTAATTTGCTAATGCTATTCAGTAGCACTCGGTTTATTACTTCAATTTCTTTTTGGTTGTCAGCACACTTGGAACATAAGTTGGCTAACATTTGCTGCCATCTTCACACCCTTTTGGACTTTTAATATTCTATTGGAGTTCCTCCCGTTAAAGAAGTAAATAATTTGTCCAGTTTAATATTGTAGACAATTTTACTCACTGTTAACAAGTTACTAGTTGGCACATTATTGCTTATAAGGATTTGTGTTACAAACATCTAGTATAGCTTGCTATTAACAAATTACTAGAAGAGAAGTTGTTTTTAACAAGTTTTTAAGCATACCAAACTCATCCGACTCTTGTGGTCTGAGAAGAGGTATAACTTTTCTGGCTAAACGGATAATTTTGGAATCAAACCGCAAAAAATATATGAAACAGTGGACCCAAATAACATGTAACGCAAGCGAGCACAAAAATTTCGTACGTATCGTCAAGCATCTCAAAAAAATAAATAAAATAAACAACATTTTTACTGTTTCACAAATTGGCTCCTTGTTGGTTAAAATTTGCTTCTTTTACAACAGCATAAAGTTGACATATAGAAACGTTTTTCTTGTCTATTCTACAAGTTCGTTACAATTTCTTTGTTGACAAAGTGCTATTGTATAACAAAGTGTTGTTAACAAAAAGTTCCTTTATAAGCCTTGTTAAAGACCAGTGCTACTCTATTACACGTATAAACTAGAATTTTGTATCTACAAACAATTTTAAATTAAAAAAATAGTTTATTCACCTTACGAATTTCTTTAAATCTAAAGTTCTAAAAAGTAGAGATAAATTTGAGAACAAGTCAAAATGGTCCTTCTGTCAAACATGTATAAACAGCCCTAAGCGACATGGTATTTAAGTGGTGTCTTCAGACTACCGCTAGTTGGGAACTGGTCCCTACAGCTATAATGATCCGTTCCGTTTAAGCGGACAGCCGATTCAAACGACGCAAGTGCAATGACTCGACCCGCTTTGCTCAGCGAGAAGACTCGTTTGAGGCAAAGAATTTTCAGACTTGGCCCTTCAGGAGTTCAGACTTGGACTTTCAAAGACTCGCTCGGAGTATCGCTCGTGTCACGACCCGCACCCGAAAATCGGGCATGAGTCGTGGGTACGTCCAGCCTACGCCGCAGAATCGGCGGTAGAACACTGTAAAGGTCCGTTCTAGGTCAACCATATCTATCTATATCTCACAGAAAAATCCGGCATGACCTCTCCAAAAGGAGGGCAACCACGCAATATATATATATCAAAATAATCTTCTCCCGAAGGAGGGCAACCACGCAATATATACATAAATCTCAATCACAAAATCTAGGGGAAGAAATAAGCATGATATGATATAAACAAAGAAACAGAACCAAGAGAGCAAGACAATCCAAAATAATACAGTCCAAGTCTAATAATCTACAACATCTCACAGAAGCACAAAAGAATAAGTACAGTCATCCAAAATGCAAACCACTGGGATAACCCAGGAAACCCACCTAGCTAACTAGGGTGCTATAGGCGTCTCCTCAGCGCACTCCTCGATCACGGGGTCACAACAGTCGTCAACACCCGGCCCGTAGAACGTCGGGCAATAGTCCTCAGGATCCTCTGGAAAAAATATGCCCAGTCAGGACTGGAGCGAAGTACATAACTCTGAAAGCAACTCCAAATACATGGTAAGGTGTATATGACGAGCAATAGAAAAGTATACAAGATGCACATAAAATAAATATATGCTGGAGCACAATAAGTAGCTGCAATGTAAACTGGAGAACAATACAAGTACGGGAAAAGTAACTGCAGGTGAGAAACACTAAGTGCCTTGAGCACAAGTTCGTTATATGATCGGCTTAGGTTGCACATGAAGAACACTACGATAACTCCGTTATGCGTGAGTTGCATAACCGACATACACATGAATACTGTTTGGCTTTGATCATATAACCAACTCCTACTCCCCTCCCCCACTAATACCATTGGATCCAACCACAACACGCTACGTACATGATAATAGCTCGCGCACACGAAGGCGAGAGCACAAGAAGCACATGATAGCACATGATAATCAATACCCGAAGTACATGATGAAATACACGTGATAGAGTACCCGCTGAACACGGTAAGGGGGATAGCACCTCATGACGGGATCCACTAGTACCAGCTCGTATAACAATGTGTCAGAATCAAGTATCACAGTCCTAGAACAGGTGATATAAACGCTATCATGAAATGGAAACTATCAGAGGTAGGTACTCGCCTGATGTCCTGAGCAACTGATGAGGATCGAGATCCGGACCGGTGTCGCAAGCACCTAATACGAAAAGCAAGATTAAACAAGGTTCTAAGGAGTTAAACTGATATAAAATAATTAAAAATAGGCTTCTAGGGCTATTCTAGGTCGAACGGGTCAAACCGGTAAAATTCGGATCAAAAAGTCAACCCAGGGTCCAAAAAGTCAACTCTAGGTCAAAACTAGGTCAAACGTTGACTTTTACGGTCAACGGGGACAAATTTGGTCAAAGCTAGGTCAAACTAGGGTGCTCCTGAAATTCTAGGTCAAACCGAGCTCATTAAGCTACTAAACTCTCAAACTCGCCTAATCGAGATACCGGGACACCCTCGGTATCCGATACCTCGCCCTAGGCCACGCACCCCGCCTAAACCCGCTAAAACCTATGCTAGCACGCGTAAATATATATATATAAACATATAAAAATCATTCCAAAATATTTCCTAGGCTAATGCTCAAATACCCCGCTCGAAACTCAATACCTTGGATATCTCAAGGTATTGAGATACCTCGGTATCTCAAGGTATTGAGGTTTCGCTCTAAAACCCCTCTAACTAGCTATCTAGCTACTAATTATGCACCTAGTTATTAATCTAGGCTAGGTAATATAGATATCTACCATATTTATATATATCTAAGTAGGTATATACTTATATATATAGATATCCACACACCTATACCCAAATACCCATTATCTTACCCTACGCATAAATATATGACTATACTATCTAGATATCTCTAGGTATATATATATATATATATATCTATGCATATAGATATAGGTATCTATTATCCATCTACCTATCTATCTATCCATAGATATATCTATCTATCTATGTATCTAATAACTTATCTATCTATAATACTATCTATCTTACCTATTTAACAATCTAACTAATTACCTATTTATCTAGTATCTATCTAACCATCTATCTATATATTTCTATCTAACCATCTAACTATCTATCTATTAACCCATCTATCTAACTATCTATTCTAACTATTAAACCATCTATATATCTTATATCTAATCTATTAATCTAGCTAGATAACTATCTAATAATCTATTTAACCATCTATCTATCTATCTAACTAATTAGCTATCTAGTTATCTATATATCTATAATTCTAGCTATCTATCTATTCTCTCTTGATAAACCCTCACCCAGCTGCTAGAGCAAAGCGCTGCGCTGCGTGCTAGGGCCTGCTGCTGCTGCTGCCTTGCATTGCTGCTGCGCTGCTGCTCTTGCTTGCTGCTGCTGCTGCCTGGCATTGCTGCAGCAAGCTGCTGCTGAGCTGCTGCTGAACTGCTGCAGTGTGCACAGCACGCTGTGCGCTGTGCGCTGCCTCCCACTGCACGCTGCTCGCTGTTCCCCCACTGCACGCTGCTCGCACACCACATACACTCCTATATACATATACATATATATATCACTCTATATATATATACATACATATATATCTATATATATATAACTAGATATCTATATATATACACACACTTATATCTACACTCTAACACACACACTAGCACACTCACACACTAACACACACACACACACTCACAACACTATCAACACACACACACACAAAAATGTATATACATAGCTACATATATATATATACACTCAATCTACATATATATATATATATATATATATATATATATATATATATATATATATATATATATATATCTACACACACTCTCAACTATAAATATATATATACACACACATAAATATATATATATACATATACACATACAAGCACACTTACACATATACATACATATTTATATACATAGACACATACATACACAAGCACGTAGATCTAAATACACATACATATATATATATAAATATATATACATAAACACACATACATATATATATATATATATATATATATATATATATATATATATATATATATATATATATATATATATATACACATATAAATACAAACACAACCACGCACACAACACTCAACCCACACGCCCCACTCACGCCCAACGACCCCGACACTCACCGACACCCTAAAATATATATAATATAGCTCAAAAACTCTAGCACACACTCTCCGATACTAACCCAACGCGCGCACAAGCCCGAAACGAGGAAACCAAGTCGAAATGGCCGTTCGGTCATTTCGACGAACACGTGGTGCGCGGCTCGGAAAACCTCCTGAAACGCACACCAAACGAACTCGGAATCGGCCCAAAATTTACCCACGCGCTCTACACGATGTCTAGATCCTAGAAAATGTGCTCCCGCATCGATTCTAGGTCCGTGGCGGAAACGCGCACGCACTTAGAATCGGCGACGACGAAAAGCCCCAATTTCGCCCGAAACGCCCGTTTCTCCGCGACACGACTTTCCGTGTCCAAACGGAGACACGCACTCACCCTCTAGACACCCGACAACGTCTACCTAGGTCCGTCTAACCTAGGGCATCACCCAAAATTGGACCAAATTTGGATTCCACCCGAATTCGACACAAAACCTAATGTCAAAGTCTCTACACTCAACCAAACTAGTTCCAACTTCCTCCTACGGGTAGGCTTAGGGTCTAGAAAGGTTCTACAACACTAATTACTCTACATAAAAATAATTAGGAAGGAAAAAGTTAGGTTTTACCTCTTGGGAGTTGGAATCCCAAGGCCAAGGTCTCCGATCTACTCCAAATCACCTCCCTCAAGCTCCAAGCCACCAATTCTAGCTTCCATACTAGATCTAAGCTCCTCACACCTAGGTTGGGGAAAAAGCAAGGTTACAGCTAGCATAAGGAGAAGGAATGGAAGAAAGAAAGAAGAAAAATGGAAGAAGGACTTACTTGGAGAAGGAAGGAAGAAGAAAGAAGAAGTGGAGAAGAAGAAGAAGAGTAAAAAAGAAGAAGAATACAAAGCAAGGGGGCTGCTGCTGTGCTTGGTCGGATGTGGGTAGGAAATAGGGCCGGCCATGCTAATAAAGGGGTTCCACTAAGTCCAAATGACCAAAATGCCCTCCCGAAAATCGGTTTTGGGTTTCGGGTTCCAAAAGCACTCAAACTAGCTCCAAATCTCCCACTAACCTTCTAAAAATATAATAAATAAATCTAAGCCCCAAAATAATTCTCACAAGGGTGTGGGCTGGGTCGGACATGGGTCCACTAGGGTCGGACATGGGTCCAAGCTAGCCAAAACCCTAAAACAATCAAAATAAAAATAATAAAAATAATACAATCACTATTTAAATACAATTATAATTATTTAAATACAATACACAATTTACCAAATAAAAATAAAAAAAAACCCTAATTTTCTAGAATTGGGTAGTGACAGCTCGACCGAGGCGAATCATCGCTAAGGTGGGAGACTACGATGAACTTTTCTTTGCTTAGCCAGCACACTTAAAATATGGACGATACATGCTAGTCGCTAGGTGAATCACCCCCTGCATGCTAATAAAGAATACAACGCATCTAGCTAAGGAAATAATCCCAACTTGTATTGCTTGTGTTAGAACATGGAAATAAAATTTAGCTTATAACTTGGACCTTCGCATGCTAACTTTGATTCGGGCAAGTAGACGCTGCTATGCCTTGAGTAGATCGCTATATATTCTTCGTAGTGCACTGCTTCACTTGTTTACATTGCACGTCCATAGATTATGTCGCTCGATAGGTCCCTTTACCGTAATACTCCTCGCACTACCCCTTAGACCGTGCCAACGTAAATGCTTGTCTCATATAAATGCATGCTTGCCTGCTTACTTTGTAGTTTGTACTCGTTGTCTCGTTTCAATGCTTGTCACATAAATCATGCCACAATCAAGTAACACTATCCGTATCGTACATGCATCTAGTTAGCTAGAAGACTATCAAATAGTTCTTCTGTGCAATATGAACCTGCAAGTATACGGGACTGTTAGGTCGCCAAGGCAGTCCCCGAACCAGGAAAATGCATCAAGTCAAGTTTAACTCTGAACGAGAATCATGTCAAGTAAAGAAATAATCACAGCTCGTGGAGCATAATCGTTCTGAACAAGAATCAAGAATTAACATGTCATGTCATAAATCCCATGAATCTGAGACCCAAAACTTGCATGTCGCGGATAACTTGTGCACAAGGTATTCATGTTCAGGTTCCTGCGAACGGTCGCCTGGACACCGGGGCCGATCCAATCCGGACAAAACTTTCCGATAGTCGTATGGTAGTGGGCGACATGGAGTGAATGCCCCCTTAGCCTCGCGTTGCACTCCATACCATCCCGGACGAAGGTGGCGTGTAGCCACTCCTACCTTACGCATCTAATATCGCCCCAAGACTATAACCTGTCCTCTATGGCTATGTGAACGACTCATGTTCATATAGATAAGTCATCATCGCTTAGCGGCAATCCGCGTGCGAGTTATTTTATCGCATCCAATAATCTGAAACATCTGAACAATTATGAGTATAAGTCATCTTTACATAGATTGAGCAACCTGAGCAATCCATTGAACACTTGAGCATCCATTGCAACACGTATGGATAATCTGTATAACTCGTGCACCTGAAACATGATCTCGCTCATGACACTTGTGTTTGCTTATGTAATTGCTCCTAGATTTCATTATAGATGATTGTGCTTGGTTTAACTTGGTTTTCCTTGGACAGGGAAGGACGGATAATAAGTTGGTAAGTTTTGCCGTGTTACTCTTATATCGCACGATACACTTCCACACGAGTTAGGCTTTTCTTTATGCCATAAAACTGATCCTAAGGCAAGAATAGAAAGATAACTTAATAGATGGTGCACAGAACCTATATAAAGTGTTTGGATTTGTTGAGCAGGCGAGAAGCCTCCCCACCAGTGCATTCATGTACTAATAACCCACCAGATTGCTTGCAGGGTGCGGGAGAACCTCGTTCGGTGCGGAAACCCCCTTCGTGCGTGCTAAGGCGTGGAGTTCACTCTGGAGCCTTGGAGCGTTGCGTCTGGAACTGAAGCACATATACAAGACATAATATTGGAACATCACACATGTATCATTCAACAAATGTTGCCACTTGGCACATTTTATCGTTTCAGAGAGAGGGGGCTTGAGCGACTTATGTAAACCCCCTCATTTTATTCTGTGGATAGTTAGAATGGATCTGGAAAATTTTGATGACAGATGTTGAGGTTTAGCTTAGATATGTTTTATCTGGAATTTTAATCCATTTAATTAAAACATTATTCCACCCTATCTTTGTCTAATTATTCAGAGCCCATTTTCAGCCCATAAAATTCCGTACAAATTTTGTACACTCGACTCAACTCGCCAAATTAGGCACTGGACTTTTCTGATTGTTAAAACCAACTTTTGTGTGCTCTAAATTAATTGCGCAACATTCCGAAATCGTAAACCGTAATTTTTATTCCGTGTCGGACACCTGTGTCGTTACCCTCGATTTTGGAGTACCAACTTAACCCGTTGAGCCGGACCAACTAAAGGGTCCAAGACTGACTCCAAGCTCCCACCATTTTTGGCCTTTGCGCCGTTTCCAGATTTTGACCCCGCGGGCCCCAATTAAATTAAATTCGCGGGACGCGTTATCATCATTTAAATCGGGATTTAACAACCTTGTAAATTCTATTTTTAAATATTAAATTAATCCCAATGCCCTTCAAATTTGACCCGCGCCTAACGCGCAACGCCCCCTCACTATGACAATTTTAAATATATTTTTCTCCGCAATTTTTGCGTCATTTCATGTGTCCATGCAAATTCCCGAATTTACGGGGGCTTATTTGCAATTATTGAATTGTTGGCAACACCTCATTGGTCAATGGTTATTTATTGGGTCCCAAAATGGGGTCCCAAACCCATTTCCCTCATGAAGAAACCCCTCCCCTATTCATGTTAAATCTCATCCATCCATTTTAAATGGATGGATCCCAACCCTTCATTTCCCAACACATTTCCCTATAAAGTAACCTCTTCTCCCCACACCCTCAACACTCCACCGGCCCTAATCCCAACACCACTCTCTCTCCTCCTCCATTTAATTTTCTTCATGCAAGAAGAAAGCTTCCCATGCAAAGGAAGCTCTTCCTCCTTCCTTCCCCATTCTTCTTCTTCCTCCATCTCTCTCTTTATCACTGAAGAAGAGACTCCTCCGACCGACCACTGATATTCTTCACCTCCGGCCAGGCGACGCCGGCACTCCACCCCGCGTCAACTGCTCCGCCACCCTGTGTTCTCCCCCGCGGCTGGGCACTCCACCCCGCCGAGCGACCGCGGCTGTGCGTCCCCGCACAGTCTGACCCGCGGGACTCGGTTCACAACCGCCGCTCCTCCACTCAGTCCAACCGCCACCCCCGCTGCAGCCGCGTCGGCCACCCCCGCTGAAGCCCTCGGCCAGTTTAGCCGCTCCTCGACCGCACAGTGCAGCCGCTCCTCGACTTCACTCGCTGTGCGACTCCGGCCGTGAGTTTTCCTCGACCGGCCCACCTCCCTGTCTAAGCTTCTTCACTACCTCCATCACCACCACCTTCGGCCGCCTTCGTCGGACGTACTCCGACGACACCGTCGAGGTCGACTCCTCCTCCCTTTCATTTTAATTCCAGGCTTCTTTATGATTTGTAACAGGGATTTCTTGAGTATGTTTAAGTATTATCAATAACTAGGGCTTAGTTTATATTGAGGTATATGTTGTAGTGTTTTGGATATGCATATTTGTATGAAAGAAAGTAGGGTTGGTTACGTGCTACATGGTCTCTATGGAGGGGAATAATGCAAACATGGTTGGGGTTCATTGAGTGTTAAGTGTGAGATCTAGAGAGGATGCTCACCTTATTTGTATATTGTGTATATATTGATGACGAGTAGTTTAATTTAATATAAAGATGATGAAATACCAATGAATATTGAGGAGCATGTGATTGATAGTGTAGTAGTGTGTAATATCTAACCAATAGCCATATAATGAGTAATGATGGAAAATGATGGACATGATTGCGTAGTAGTTTTGTTGAGGTTGAGAATAATAATTATTTAAATCAAGCATTTACGGTTTAAGTAGAAAATGGATTAAGGTTATGATATACATGCAAAAGTAGAACAAGTGAATTATTACAAAATGGGTATTATATCGGATCACGAGGCAAAGAATTGAGGACGGGGAATGTTTAGATAATGTTTGAGACTGAGTCTAGACATAGCAGTGTGTAGTACACCAGTCTGTTGTAAAATAGATTATTGATTTAGATTGTATCTCTTCTCTAGGTATTGCGGGACCTGAGGACTTGGACGCAGTACCCGATCCCCGTCATCAGCAGCCGCACGCAGGCAAGTGTACCTTGCCACCCAGTATTTCAGTTTACAGATATTGTTTTCTTATTGTACATTGTGCGCTTGTTTACGTTGATGTTCGATATTCCGTGTCCGGTTCACAACCGGGTGTTGACTTTCGACTTAACGACCTAGAATTATTCTGATGTTCCATAGTACCTCGATGCACGTACCAGAGTACATCGATACCCCAGGACACATTTATACACTGTGTTCGTGCCAGATTCCTGTATCCTGATACTGACATCATGACCAGAGACTGGGACGACCATAGGGTCGCGTCTGTTGAGTTAACTTCTGTGTATGTCAAGACTGTAGTTAGAGGTTCAGGTTCAACGCACAATCGTTGACCGCTTGGGAAGGGGAAGACAGTTACTAGACGTTTGGGCTACTCTGCACGCGCTGATATATATGTAGTATTTTCTAGTGTAGCCTGTTTCACCCGTGTGACTCTTTGCCCGGAGCTGCGGTACGTGCCGTGTGTTTCCGTGTCCGGAGCTACGGTTTTATTTTGGACGGCCCACGCGTCGAACGTTGTCTTTAAACTGTGTCACACTTGTTTGGTTGTACTAGTCTACCCTGTTGTCGCACTTGTACTATCTGTTTACCTGGCATGTTATTTTCTTGTACCTTGTTATGTCCCTCTGAGGACCTGGTTCCCTTCCAGGTGTAGGCTACGAGGATTATCCGGAGGAGTACGGACCGGGCATCTTTCCAGCAGCTGTACCCAC
Source organism: Iris macrosiphon (assembly GCA_036927795.1). Classification (NCBI taxonomy): domain Eukaryota; kingdom Viridiplantae; phylum Streptophyta; class Magnoliopsida; order Asparagales; family Iridaceae; genus Iris; species Iris macrosiphon. Next base: position 188,865,058 of record JAYESA010000004.1, read on the forward strand.
TGCCGAGGACGAGGTCATTCCTGAGGACTTCGCCTGATCACTGGTAGTGACTCTTTCCTTGGGACGGTATCTTTACCTAGTTACCTGCTACCGTCCCAAGTTATCTTATTTGCTTACTTTCATTTCAGTCTATTTGTGCTAGCGGGTTTGTCCCCGTGTGACTATTCTAGTGGTTGTACTTGATACTATTTTGGACATTTTCCTTCATGCACATTAGTCGTTGTATTTACTTCTATTGTGCTCTTATATTGCTGCCTGTGGATGAGATTTAGATTGAGTTTACTTGTGTTGTGTGATGGGTTATTCATTGTACTTTACAGCTTAAGTGTACTCCGACGGGCCCATTGGATTGGATGCCCGCCGAAGTACACTGCTGGCCATTGCCACGTGGCTCGGTTCCTTATCCATGGAACCGGGGCGTGACAAGGTTTTTGTGGTGGCCCATGCAGGTCGAATATTAAATCGTCTTGGTCACCTAACTGTGCCAAGCGAGCCTGCAAATTAGGAATAGAGTTAGAAATCTCATCTACAAAGTTTGAAACCTTCACATGACACCTCTATCTCGATATCGTTTATCCAAATTGCATCTTGTTTATTTTCCTCAAACGCTGATCGCATTCATGAATTCTTTTCAGAGTTATGAATCTCCGCAGTGGACGTATCGCGCAGCCTGGCGATATTCCCCGAGACGCAGGATCATCCGGGGAACCGGATCTGGAGCAGGTCCTTCTACTGACTCCAGCTCCCATGGGACAGTCATCAGGACACCCCGGCATGCCATCGGGCGGACACCAGACTCCACATCAGGCAGGACCTGAGGATCAGAGGATCCCGAGTCAGGAGGAGCAGCAGCTACCACCTCCTCCACCATTTCCGCCCCAGATGCCCTATATGCCATTCCCTACAGGGCAACCGATGGACGGAACCCAGATGTTCCAAATGATGTTTGCGATGATGCAGGCCCAGCAGGCCCAGCAGCAGGCCCAACAGCAGGCCCAGCAACAGGCTCAGCAGCAGGCCCAGCAGGCTCAGCAGCACCAGGCTGAGGCCTTGAGAGAGAGCATCGTGACGGCCTTGGGGCAGGCGACACCACCCGCATGTGCGCCGACGAGAGGGTCTGTCATAGACTTCCGTCGTTTGATACCGCAACCTTTTTCGGGCACCGAGGAGCCGACGGAGGTCCACGCTTGGCTCACCGGCATTCAGCACCAGCTAGAGGCTACTGACCTCCCCCGACACCGATGGATGACGGCTGTCAGGATGCAGCTCACCGGCAACGCTCATCACTGGTGGCTTTCCGAGGAGGAGCGTTTGGGACCGGATCGCATCACCTGGGAAGAGTTCTCCAGACTCTTCCAGGAGATGTACATACCCTCTACCGCCCGAGCAGAGCTTCGGAGCAGATTCCAGAACCTCATCCAGGGGAGTATGACTTTAGAGGAATACAATTCTGAGTTCCTCCGCCTGAGCAGATTTGCACCATACCTGATCCCCACTGAAGAAGCAAAGGCCGAGAAGTTCTTTGAGGGCCTGAGATATGAGAACCAGAGGCTTATCGGGTCCACAGCCTACACCACTTACTCCGAGGTACTACTTGCAGCGCGACGCCAAGACCGTATCAGCAAGTTGGAGGCTAGTCATAAACGCCCCTTTGCGACGACATCAGCAGTCCGAGCCCCGCAGGGAGGACCTGCGAAGCGTCCTTTGGTACAGCAGCAACACCAAAGGGCAGCACCACAGCAGGGTGCAGTCATTCCCACTTGCCATTTCTGCGGCAAGAAGGGACATATATTGAGGGACTGCCGACGGAGATTGGGCGCTTGCTTGAGATGCGGATCGGACCAGCATGCAGTCCGAGATTGCCCAGATCAGAGGGATCCAGCACAGATGGTTCACCGACCAGCCCTGCCAGCGCCGAGGCCTTATCAGCAGCCTCCTGGGCCGAGGCCACCCTACGCAGGAGCTGGAGCACAGCGACCCCCAGCACCAGGAGTGAACCAGAGGAGGCCACCTTTGGCTCCACAGGGAGAGCGATACCAGCAGGTTCAGCAGCAGCAGCAGAGGGCACCGGCACCGAGGCAAGGACAGGCCTATGCTATGACCATCGAGGAGGCTGAGACAGCAGGAGAAGTGATAGCAGGTACAATTTTAGTAGCTACATTACCAGCATTAGTCCTATTTGATTCTGGTGCCACACACTCTTTTATAGCTGCTAGTTTCGTGGCTACCCATAGAATAGCCACCGCACCCCTTCCGAAGGTCAAGAGGATTCTTACGGGAGGTGGAATAGTACCTGTTAGTGACACTTGTAGGTCATGTTCAGTAGTTGTCTGCGGGCGAGAGATGCGTGCCCGATTTTTGGTTTTCTCCATGCCGGACTATGACATTGTCCTAGGCATGGATTGGTTGAGCCAGTACCACGCAACGCTAGATTGTCATCGTGGTTGTGTCATCTTTAGACCCCCAGATCTCCCAGAGTTTGAGTTTCTTCGGGGTGCCCGCGAGCATGGTGTCCAACCTACCCTAGCGACACACATTGCAGAAGGTGAACCGATGTACCCTCACTTTATAGCAGAGTTCGAGGATGTGTTTCCAGAGGATCTCCCAGGACTGCCACCTGACCGAGAGATTGAGTTCACTATAGAGTTGACTCCAGGAGCCGAGCCGGTTACTTCCCCCGTTTACAGACTAGCACCGAAGGAGTTGGTTGAACTAAAGGTTCAAGTAGATGATCTCTTAGAAAAGGGTTTCATTCGGGCTAGTGTATCTCCATGGGGAGCACCCATTTTGTTCGTACCGAAGAAGGACGGGACGGTACGCTTGTGTATCGATTACAGGGCGCTAAATGCTGTAACGATAAAGAACAAGTATCCACTACCGCGCATCGATGATTTGTTTGATCAGCTTAGCGGTGCATGTGTATTCTCAAAGATTGACCTCCGATCCGGATATCATCAGATCAAGGTACGGAAAGAGGACATCCAGAAGACGGCCTTTCGGACGAAGTATGGCCACTATGAGTTTTTAGTCATGCCGTTTGGTTTAACCAACGCGCCAGCAGTATTCATGTGTTTGATGAACAATGTTTTCCACCAGTACTTAGATAAGTTCGTGGTGGTATTTATAGACGATATCCTGATATATTCTAAGAGCCAGGAGGAGCATGAGAGACATCTCAGGATTGTGTTAGAGACGCTGAGACATGAGAGGCTGTACGCCAAACTCAGCAAGTGTGAGTTTTGCTTGGACAGAGTACCATTTCTGGGACACATAATCACCGGAGATGGACTATCAGTGGATCCGGAGAAGATAGCTGCAGTAGAGACCTGGCCTACCCCTACATCAGTTACAGAGGTGAGGAGTTTCCTCGGACTTGCCGGATATTACCGGAGGTTCGTGGAAAACTTTTCGAGGATAGCTGCGCCTATGACGCGACTGACGCGTAAAGGCGAAGAGTTTATCTGGACCGACGAGTGTCAGACGGCTTTCGATGAGCTGAAGAAGCGTCTGACATCAGCACCGATTTTGACACTACCTTCCGGATCAGGAGGATTTGTAGTGTACAGTGATGCGTCAGGGAGCGGATTGGGATGTGTACTGATGCAACACGGCAAGGTGATAGCCTACGCATCGAGACAGTTGAGAGTTCATGAGAAGAACTATCCGACGCACGACTTGGAGCTAGCTGCGGTGATATTTGCACTAAAGCTATGGAGACATTACCTTTATGGTGAGCGTGTTGAGATTTATACAGATCATAAAAGCCTGAAGTACGTCTACACGCAGAAGGAGCTCAATATGAGGCAGAGACGTTGGCTAGAGCTGATGACAGATTATGACATTGAGCTACAGTACCACCCTGGCAAGGCGAACGTCGTAGCAGATGCCTTAAGCAGGAAGCCCATGGCATACTTTCTGACGACGCAGCGACAGTTGCTAGAGGATCTCCAGGAGCTTGGGATAGAGATCGTATTGCCAGGCATGGATGGACAGATGGCCAGTCTTGAGGTTCAGTCTACTTTGATTGAGAGGATCAAGGCAGCATTGCCTACAGATGCGAGATTTCGACGTCTGCGAGAGAGAACAGAAGCCGGCCTGCAGACGGGACTCAGGATTCATGAAGACGGAACGCTGAGGTGCGGAGAACGCCTATATGTTCCGAGTGGCGAGCTACGCCAAGAGTTGATGACAGAGGCTCATAGCTCGATTTATTCTATTCATCCCGGGGGTACGAAGATGTACCGAGACTTGAGACAGCATTTTTGGTGGCATGGGATGAAGAAAGAAATTGCAAGATTTGTGGCGAAGTGTTTAGTTTGTCAGCAAGTCAAGGCTGAACATCAGAGGACTGCAGGATTATTGCAGCCACTCCCCATTCCCGAGTGGAAGTGGGAACACATTACCATGGACTTCGTCACAGGATTCCCGCGAAGCCCTAGCGGGAAAGATGCAGTTTGGGTTGTAGTAGACAGACTCACCAAGTCTGCACATTTCTTGCCCTTCAGAGTTGGGCAATCCACCGAGATACTAGCTGACATGTATATGAGGCAGATAGTACGATTACATGGAGTGCCTGTCAGCATCGTATCGGATCGTGATTCCAGATTCACGTCACACTTTTGGAGGAGTATGCAGGAGAGCCTAGGAACTCGTCTCAAGTTCAGCACTGCGTATCATCCACAGACTGACGGACAGTCAGAGCGCACGATACAGATATTAGAGGATATGTTGAGAGCGTGCATGATTGATTTTAGAGGATCTTGGGAGGACCATCTACACTTGGTGGAATTCTCCTACAATAACAGTTACCAGGCTAGCATACAGATGGCACCCTATGAGGCACTGTACGGCAGGAAATGTAGGTCGCCAGTTTGTTGGAGTGACGTGGGAGAGCGTCAGATTCTTGGGCCCGAATTGGTGACACAGACAGTAGAGAAGGTCAAGCAGATTCAGAGCCACCTGCGCGCAGCACAGGACAGACAGAAACACTGGGCAGATGCGCACCGCAGACCATTGGAGTTCAAGGAGGGTGACCACGTGTTTTTGAGGATATCGCCCACTCGTGGTACCATCAGATTCGGAGGCAGAGGCAAGCTGAGTCCGAGGTATATCGGACCTTTTGACATTCTGGAACGAGTTGGCGAAGTGGCATACCGTCTTGCTTTACCTCCATCATTAGAGGGAGTGCATGACGTATTTCACGTATCGCAGCTGAGGAGATATGTCGCAGACCCTAGCCACGTGCTTGATCAATCGGAGATTACAGTCGGGCCTAGTCTGTCATACGTAGAGCAGCCAGTTGAGATTCTAGATCGCAGCGAGAAGACTTTGAGAGGACAGACGATTCGACTGGTCAGAGTGGCATGGAAGCACCATTCACCAGGCGAGTCTACTTGGGAGCGCGAGGATTCTATTCGGCAGCGATTCCCGTACTTATTTGAGGAGCAAGGTACGAAATTACGTACGACAGTTTAATTACTAGTTAATTTAAATTCTGTTAGTTATTATCGTGCTTTACTTTTAATTTCGGGGACGAAATTTTTCTAAGTTGGGAAGAATGTAAACCCCCTCATTTTATTCTGTGGATAGTTAGAATGGATCTGGAAAATTTTGATGACAGATGTTGAGGTTTAGCTTAGATATGTTTTATCTGGAATTTTAATCCATTTAATTAAAACATTATTCCACCCTATCTTTGTCTAATTATTCAGAGCCCATTTTCAGCCCATAAAATTCCGTACAAATTTTGTACACTCGACTCAACTCGCCAAATTAGGCACTGGACTTTTCTGATTGTTAAAACCAACTTTTGTGTGCTCTAAATTAATTGCGCAACATTCCGAAATCGTAAACCGTAATTTTTATTCCGTGTCGGACACCTGTGTCGTTACCCTCGATTTTGGAGTACCAACTTAACCCGTTGAGCCGGACCAACTAAAGGGTCCAAGACTGACTCCAAGCTCCCACCATTTTTGGCCTTTGCGCCGTTTCCAGATTTTGACCCCGCGGGCCCCAATTAAATTAAATTCGCGGGACGCGTTATCATCATTTAAATCGGGATTTAACAACCTTGTAAATTCTATTTTTAAATATTAAATTAATCCCAATGCCCTTCAAATTTGACCCGCGCCTAACGCGCAACGCCCCCTCACTATGACAATTTTAAATATATTTTTCTCCGCAATTTTTGCGTCATTTCATGTGTCCATGCAAATTCCCGAATTTACGGGGGCTTATTTGCAATTATTGAATTGTTGGCAACACCTCATTGGTCAATGGTTATTTATTGGGTCCCAAAATGGGGTCCCAAACCCATTTCCCTCATGAAGAAACCCCTCCCCTATTCATGTTAAATCTCATCCATCCATTTTAAATGGATGGATCCCAACCCTTCATTTCCCAACACATTTCCCTATAAAGTAACCTCTTCTCCCCACACCCTCAACACTCCACCGGCCCTAATCCCAACACCACTCTCTCTCCTCCTCCATTTAATTTTCTTCATGCAAGAAGAAAGCTTCCCATGCAAAGGAAGCTCTTCCTCCTTCCTTCCCCATTCTTCTTCTTCCTCCATCTCTCTCTTTATCACTGAAGAAGAGACTCCTCCGACCGACCACTGATATTCTTCACCTCCGGCCAGGCGACGCCGGCACTCCACCCCGCGTCAACTGCTCCGCCACCCTGTGTTCTCCCCCGCGGCTGGGCACTCCACCCCGCCGAGCGACCGCGGCTGTGCGTCCCCGCACAGTCTGACCCGCGGGACTCGGTTCACAACCGCCGCTCCTCCACTCAGTCCAACCGCCACCCCCGCTGCAGCCGCGTCGGCCACCCCCGCTGAAGCCCTCGGCCAGTGTAGCCGCTCCTCGACCGCACAGTGCAGCCGCTCCTCGACTTCACTCGCTGTGCGACTCCGGCCGTGAGTTTTCCTCGACCGGCCCACCTCCCTGTCTAAGCTTCTTCACTACCTCCATCACCACCACCTTCGGCCGCCTTCGTCGGACGTACTCCGACGACACCGTCGAGGTCGACTCCTCCTCCCTTTCATTTTAATTCCAGGCTTCTTTATGATTTGTAACAGGGATTTCTTGAGTATGTTTAAGTATTATCAATAACTAGGGCTTAGTTTATATTGAGGTATATGTTGTAGTGTTTTGGATATGCATATTTGTATGAAAGAAAGTAGGGTTGGTTACGTGCTACATGGTCTCTATGGAGGGGAATAATGCAAACATGGTTGGGGTTCATTGAGTGTTAAGTGTGAGATCTAGAGAGGATGCTCACCTTATTTGTATATTGTGTATATATTGATGACGAGTAGTTTAATTTAATATAAAGATGATGAAATACCAATGAATATTGAGGAGCATGTGATTGATAGTGTAGTAGTGTGTAATATCTAACCAATAGCCATATAATGAGTAATGATGGAAAATGATGGACATGATTGCGTAGTAGTTTTGTTGAGGTTGAGAATAATAATTATTTAAATCAAGCATTTACGGTTTAAGTAGAAAATGGATTAAGGTTATGATATACATGCAAAAGTAGAACAAGTGAATTATTACAAAATGGGTATTATATCGGATCACGAGGCAAAGAATTGAGGACGGGGAATGTTTAGATAATGTTTGAGACTGAGTCTAGACATAGCAGTGTGTAGTACACCAGTCTGTTGTAAAATAGATTATTGATTTAGATTGTATCTCTTCTCTAGGTATTGCGGGACCTGAGGACTTGGACGCAGTACCCGATCCCCGTCATCAGCAGCCGCACGCAGGCAAGTGTACCTTGCCACCCAGTATTTCAGTTTACAGATATTGTTTTCTTATTGTACATTGTGCGCTTGTTTACGTTGATGTTCGATATTCCGTGTCCGGTTCACAACCGGGTGTTGACTTTCGACTTAACGACCTAGAATTATTCTGATGTTCCATAGTACCTCGATGCACGTACCAGAGTACATCGATACCCCAGGACACATTTATACACTGTGTTCGTGCCAGATTCCTGTATCCTGATACTGACATCATGACCAGAGACTGGGACGACCATAGGGTCGCGTCTGTTGAGTTAACTTCTGTGTATGTCAAGACTGTAGTTAGAGGTTCAGGTTCAACGCACAATCGTTGACCGCTTGGGAAGGGGAAGACAGTTACTAGACGTTTGGGCTACTCTGCACGCGCTGATATATATGTAGTATTTTCTAGTGTAGCCTGTTTCACCCGTGTGACTCTTTGCCCGGAGCTGCGGTACGTGCCGTGTGTTTCCGTGTCCGGAGCTACGGTTTTATTTTGGACGGCCCACGCGTCGAACGTTGTCTTTAAACTGTGTCACACTTGTTTGGTTGTACTAGTCTACCCTGTTGTCGCACTTGTACTATCTGTTTACCTGGCATGTTATTTTCTTGTACCTTGTTACGTCCCTCTGAGGACCTGGTTCCCTTCCAGGTGTAGGCTACGAGGATTATCCGGAGGAGTACGGACCGGGCATCTTTCCAGCAGCTGTACCCACTGCCGAGGACGAGGTCATTCCTGAGGACTTCGCCTGATCACTGGTAGTGACTCTTTCCTTGGGACGGTATCTTTACCTAGTTACCTGCTACCGTCCCAAGTTATCTTATTTGCTTACTTTCATTTCAGTCTATTTGTGCTAGCGGGTTTGTCCCCGTGTGACTATTCTAGTGGTTGTACTTGATACTATTTTGGACATTTTCCTTCATGCACATTAGTCGTTGTATTTACTTCTATTGTGCTCTTATATTGCTGCCTGTGGATGAGATTTAGATTGAGTTTACTTGTGTTGTGTGATGGGTTATTCATTGTACTTTACAGCTTAAGTGTACTCCGACGGGCCCATTGGATTGGATGCCCGCCGAAGTACACTGCTGGCCATTGCCACGTGGCTCGGTTCCTTATCCATGGAACCGGGGCGTGACAACTTATAATCTCAGCCTAGCGTCGCTTGTAACACTTGTTCAATATCAATAAAGAGCTTGTTTTACTTCTATACTTGTGTTATTCAATATTTCTGCTATTAACGACTCTGTAAACTTGTTACCAATCGACTGTTCGTTTCTTATTCTGCTGCACTCGGGCAATCTATGCGACTTTGTGGCTTAGATATTTTATTGCCTGTTCGGATCATGGCCTTGCATGGACGCGGCTTACGCTCATGCGACATCACGTCCAGATGGGAACGATCGTCCCGTAGGATCTCTGGCGCGGTGATTCACGTCTAGCAGGGACGGTCGATTACCTGCGGGAGATCGGGGTATGACAACAGCTAACCCAAGTTAATCAAAACTTGATAGACTAAAGATTTATTAAGGTTGATTAGCAAGATCACTGAACTATTATTCTAGAGCCTCATGCACCATCATTGAGTAGCAACATTATTCTTGCGGACTTTAGACTGGCATACTAGTTACCATGACTGGTAAAGACGAGACTTCGATTGTTAAGCCAGCTAAGTTTTATGGCTCTCACTTCAAGAGGTGTCAGAGTTAAAAAAATTTTTTGGCTCACCACTTTAGGACTAATCCCAGCCATTGATGGATCCACATCCATCTTAAATAATTCTGATGACACTGTGTCTGATATAGGAGTGTTAAAATCCTTTAGTTCCTCAAAGCCAAAAACTCCTAAGGAAATAGACTTTCATTGCCTCCATCGAATTTTTAGCACTTTATCTGATTCTCTTTATGATATATTCTATAAATATAAGAGCGTTAAAGAACTTTGGAATGCTTTGGAAGAAGAATATGACTGTGATGATGCTAGAATTGAAAGATTCAATTCTTCCATATTCAATAGGTATTTTATGATAGATAACAAACCAATGAATGACCAAATCCATGAATTCCAAGAATAAGTTAGGCATATTCCAGCCAAAGGTACAACCTTTTCTGCTGAGCATAGGATAGCTTGCCTGATAAACAAGCTCCCCCCTTCGTGGTCTGATGTTAGAAAAGATCTCATTCATACACAATGTGACATTACTTTTCCTCAAGTCCTAAAGAAAATTAGAACAAAAGGATAACTCAGGCTAAGGTCCAATCCTAAGTCTGATTCTAAGGCTAAGGTAAACCTAGTAGAATCTCAAGGCAAACTTAAGTCTAATAATTCTCACAAACCCAAGAAAAACTTCTTTAAGAAAAAAGAAGAACTTTCAGCCTCACCATCAGAACCATCAACACCAGCAAAATCATAGACCTAAAAACTTTAGTCAGACTTAGGATCAACAAAAATTTTATTTAGTGTGTGGGAAAACAAACCATCTAGCCTTAAACTGTTTCCAAAGAAAGAAGGAACATGTCAAGGCTCCTTATAAGGGGAAAGGCCCTGCCAAATCAGAACCTAACATGATTCTGAACGGGTCTACTAGTTCTTCAGGTCTGTGACTTATTAACCTTTAGTTAATATTTTTTACCATTTTGATGACTGGTGGTTGGATTCTGGAGCTAATATTCATATTTTATTTGATCGCTCCTGTTTTTCAAACTATCAGGAATCATGTAGAGGAGGCATAACCCTAGGAGATGGCTCATCGGCATAGATTGTAGGAAGAGGTAGAATAGATCTGAAGAGGACATCAAATTTTTTTTTTGTCTCTTCATGATGTACTTCATGTGCCATTAGTTAGGAAAATTTTAGTTAGTGGATCCCTTCTTGTAGCATCAGGGTATAAGATTGTAATGGAAGCCAATAAAGTTGTATTTTCTAAGAATGAGTCATTTGTTGGAAAAGGGTTTATAAATGTTGGTCTTTTTATTCTCAGTACTATTAATAAAATGTCATATCCTTTTCTTGTTGTTTCCAATGTAGAATCTTTCAATGTTTGGCATTGTAGACTAGGTCATGTGAGTTTAGTTTCTCTTAGAAAGATGATGAACTTAGATCTTATTTCCAATTCTCATGTAGATAATAAACACAAGTGTGAGATTTGTGTTCAAGTCAAACACACTAGACTATCTTTCAAATCTATAGAAAGGAATTCTGACCTTCTAGAATTAGTTCATAGCGATGTTTGTGATTCAAATAGGGTTCTGACCCAAGGCGGTAGGAAATACTTTGTCACTTTTATAGATGATTGTTCTAGTATTGCTATACCTAACTTCTCAAAACCAAAGATGAAGTTCTAGATAGATTCAAGGTTTTCAAATCCGAAGCTGAGAACCAATTAGAGAAAAAGATTAAGATCCTTAGATCTGATTGTGTCGGAGAGTATACCTCAAACAAAATAACTAACTTCAGTGAAGAATACGAAATAATTCATGAGGTGACTGCTACTTATTCACCGCAGTCTAAGGGAGTTGCTGAAAGAAAGAATCGAACTCTGTTAGATATGGTGAGTGCCATGCTTCTCAGCTCAGGTGCTCATGATAATTTATAGGGAGAAGCCTTATTAACAGCCTGCAACATCCTAAATATGATCCCTAATAAATCAAAGGATAAGACTCCCTATAAATTATGGAAAGGTAGAACTCTTAGAGTCCATTATCTCAAAGATTGGGGATGTCTAGCAAAAGTAAGAATTTTTGAACCTAAACAGAGAAAGATTTGACCTAATACTGTAGATGCTGTGTTCATAGGATATGATTTAGATAGCAATACCAATAGATTTTTAGTGACTCATTCTGAAGTAAATAAAATCTCTAACAATACCATTATAGAAGCTAGAGATGCAATTTACTTTGAAAATATATTCAATTTTAAGAATAGAATTTCTTCCAACCCCTCCAGCTCTTCTTTGACTCCTTCTACTAGTTTCCATTTTCAACCATCTAGTTCATAACCTAAACAAGACATAGAACCTAGAAGAAGTAAAAGAGGAAGGATTGAAAGAAATTAGGGGAAGGTTTAATCACTTATTTGATAGAGGGTGATCCCTCAACTTACGAAAAAGTAATATCTTCTCCTGATGCTCCTTTCTGAAAAGAAGCCATCAACAATGAATACAACTCCATTATGGAGAAGAGTACTTAATTTTTAGCAGACCTACCTTTAAGTAGTAAACTCATAGGTTGTAAGTGGATCTTCCAAAAGAAACATAGAACTGACGATACTATTGAGAAATACAAAACTAGATTAGTAGCCAAAGGTTTTACTCAGAAAAAAAGGATTAGATTATTTTGATATATATTCTCCTGTAGCTAGGATTTCTTCTATTAAAACACTTCTAGCTTTAGCATCCATTCATGACATTCTGATCCATCAAATGGATGTAAAGACAATATTTTTGAATGGAGACCTAGAGGAAGATATCTACATCGAGCAACCTGAAGGTTTTATTGCTTAGGGTCAAGAAAAAAAAGTTTGCATATTAGTAAAATCTCTTTATAGCCTAAAGTACGCACCCGAGCAATGGCACAACAAATTTGATAAATTAATTTTAGAATATGGTTTCTTGCTAAATGAGTATGACAAATATATATACTCTAAGAATTAGATAGAAGTTGTGTCATTTTGTGGTTGTATGTAGATGACATCCTCATTTTAGGATCAACACTTGAGTTGATAAATAATACTAAATATTATTTATATAGCAAGTTTGATATGAAAGATCTAAGTGAAGCCAACATGATTCTAGGAATACAAGTGTCCAAATCCAAAGAGGGTAATACTCTACACTCTATTGAAAAAATGCTAAGAAAATTTGAGTACTATGATAATAAACCCGCCCCTACTCATTTTTGACAATAGTATCATTCTCAAGAAGAATGGAGGTTCACCTGTAGAAGAACATAGATATTCACAGATGATAGGTTCTCTCGTATATATAACAAATAGAAACATAACTGATATTGCATTTGCTGTTGGAAGACTAAGCAGATATACCAGTAACCCAAACCAGTCTCATTGGTTAGCATTAGAAAGAGTATTTAGATATCTTAAGGGTACAATAGATTATAAACTTTATTATACTAGACACCCTGATATCATAGAAGGTTATTCAGATGCAAACTGGGTAACTGACTCATATGATGTAAAATTCACAACTGGATATATTTTTACTCTAGGAGGAGCTGCAATCTCCTGGGGCTCATGTGAACAAACTATCATAGCTAGGAGTACAATGGACTATGAAATGATAGCTTTGGACACTACTTGTACAGAAGCTGAATGGCTTAGAAATCTGATTATGCATATACCTGTTGCTCATATTCCTGTTCCTGCCGTTTCTATAAACTTTGAATAAATCTGTTATAGAACTACTAAAGCATGTGCCACGTCCCAGTCCAAAAATATACTGGACCAGGCCACGTAGTAATGACCATCTACGTATCAAGTGGACTCCAGTCCAACTCAAATACGTATAAGCTGTTCAGTGAGGGTCACTCTCTAGATAACACAATAAATATATCTATATCTCAATCCACAAGAATACGAAATAAAGGAATAAACAATATATAACATGGTGTGCACCCCATACTACACATATCTGAATAGACTCGAAAAAAATATCATGACTCTACAAAAACTAGGCTATATCAGCAGAAAATAAGTAGTAAGAACAAATAGATAAACAATGGAAGACAAGATACAAATACCTAATAATAATACATGTATACCGATATAGTTCTCATCAACAGCTCTAGAAGAACTCAGTGACAATCAACACTGCAAATATGGAAGGAAACCAGGTCCCCAGAGGAACGTAACAAGATACATAGAAATATGCCACTAATGATATAAAAGAATACTGCGATAAATAAGGGTGTACCAAGCTAAAATGTAAATGCAATGAGAACCACGTTCGACGCACGAGCTGCTGGCCAAATGGGATCGGCATAATTTTCTGGGGGAAACAGAGGCCTACTACATCATAGCATCGTGGACGCTAGAGGCCGAATCTACTACTAATATATAACCATAGTCATTTTACCCGGTACTCCGGTGGAGGCTACGGGTTACAAAAGGAAAGTGTAGTCAGCCCATACGCCTAATGAGTATTTTTTCCACCCAATGGCGTTGTATCTGTCGTGCGCCACGACATGTTCAACTCCTACTCCTAAGTCGAGATTAAAGTATCTAATGTTGTCGTCATGCATCTCGGTTGTACTAGTGTACGGCTAGTACGTATAAGAGTCTACGTTCACACATGAAACTCTCTGTGTCATAAATGTGTCATGGTTATAAGAGAGATTGGAGCATCTCTAAAATAAGGGGTTTGACTTCTAAATACTAAGTCACGCATAATCGGCCAATACCGACTTGCACCCAAGTTATCCTTGGACGCGCAATATCGCTCAACCAGAAATAAAATAAAGTAAATGCAGTTGCAGTATTTAATAATTATAAACAAGAGTGCCAATGTATACATGCATGGGTCCGAGAGATGAAAGGAGACAACTGGTACAGAAATCGAGTCCAAGGAACCCAAATAACCTAGAGATGGATTTAGGATTTAATTAATAAATAATAAAAATCTATCCCACAAAAAATTATATTATCAACATTATATTTTAATATTATTATTTCTACGGCTCCTCCAATTGTACTGTCATGCAAAAATAAAAGAAACACACACAAAATCCTTAATACCACTTATATATAAACAAATCCTCCTCCAATAATTCACCCAAATTTGATACCAAATCTCATACGTATTGTTAGCATACAATCTCTTATATAATCTATGCATGCACATGAGGGAAAATAAGAGCTACAATTCTCTTCCCAAACAACTTCCATTTCCAAAGACAACACACACGCACAAACACTTATCACAGTTCATCTATTTCACATTAGGAAGGAATCCAAATTATATATATCAACAACTATTCTCTTAGCCTTGCTTTATTCCAAGTATTAATTTCTAACATTTCCATGCACACAAGTCTTTAAAGAAAGTTAGTGCTTGGTAAAAAAAAAAATGGCAGATCCAATGTATGTCCTGGCACTTATGCTAATATTCATTTGAGTTAATAACCATCATTTACATTGGCTCACAACAACAAACTATTTCCATGCCAATAGATTCCTATAAGAACAATAGAAGCTTATATTGGCATGCACACAATGGTGTGCCAAATACATAAATATATCAACCGACAATCTATTCATCTACACACATTTGTCTTCCTTTTTAACAAAACACAACTAGTCATGAACATCATCTATTTCCATATTAACCACAACACAAACTTTATCCCCTTATACTCAATCCTCACTCACACCTCTAATTTATATAGCCACAGTCACATGTCCAACATACCTACATATCTCCATATTCTCTTCTCTTCACTTCAGCACAAGGCATATACTGTCCGATAACGCCCAAAGCTAACAAAATGACCTTTCATGGATGAAGGAAAAATATTGCATATAAAAATCTGCTATCAGTCTAACTTCTTCACTAACCCTAAATGAACACTCCCATTAGTATGCTCACAGTAATGTAAGAAAATGTATTATGTAATCAGTGCAATAGCTATAGGACTACACCCATATATGATTTAAACTATCCTCATATTCGCCAACCTCTTCACCAAAGTAGGAATCCAAAGTGGCCATTCTACTTATCCCAAGTGCCAACAAGAAGACAGATGCCAACATATGAATTGCTAAAACCTATAGATAATAGAACCAAGAAGGAACACTCGGGAGATGCTCTCCGAGATTGGGTTGGGATACTCGGTAGAGAATTTGCCACGACGGCTTGTCGTGCCGAGGGGAGTGGGGCAAAAAGGAAGCTTCTGAGCAGCGCCTGCCTTTCCCCATGGTTGTTAGATTTAATCCTGTTGAGGAGGTTGAAGCGGTTGCTATTTGGATTTCAACAAATCCCTAAGTCTTTAGGAATTTTGTTTGTTCTATGCGGTTAATTTGTTTTGATTTGTTAGTTAAAAAATGGTTAGAGGGTG
This sequence comes from Iris macrosiphon, assembly GCA_036927795.1. NCBI lineage: Eukaryota > Viridiplantae > Streptophyta > Magnoliopsida > Asparagales > Iridaceae > Iris > Iris macrosiphon. The sequence goes on from JAYESA010000004.1 coordinate 188,880,920, forward strand.
CTATCTTTATACATTATGTTAGAGTTGTAAATGGCTATTTAAAGGCCAAGTTGAGGTTGAACATAACACAACAAAATTATTCATTCCAAGAATAAAATACTCCTCTCATCTTACAATGGTGGCACTCGCTTGGAAACGTCCGAACCGTTCGCAGCCCGCCGGTGGGAGCTTGCCGAGTCCAAGAAAGGTGGTAGCAAAGCCTGGAATGAAGGAAGAAGGGAAAAGATAAATAGAGGAGCAAAGGAGGCTAGGTCATGGCTTAGGGAGAGGAGAACAAGATGGTATTTATATATGAAGAGGAGTGAGTGGGCTGTAGGAAATGGTGTGTTTGCTGGTGATTGGAGGAGTAGGTGAATAGTACCATGCAAGGTACGGCTAGGGTCTGTTGTTCCCATCCATTGTAATGTGGAGACCGGGTATGGGTTATTGGGTGATTTCGGGTGTAGGGGAGTTATCGGGTTGGCCATATTAGGTTGGGTCTTCAAATCTAATGAAAGAGGAATGAAAAATCTAGATAGCTATAGGAAGGAGTATGCCAATGCTACAGATGACCACACACCACAAAAGTTACAAACTTTCTTAATGGAGTATTACCACTAGTACATATATCCCATTCTAACAGTACATATTTATTTTACCTTATTTATCTCTATAAATATAAAGAGAAATTCTAGATTATAATACTACTAATTCTTTTCCTAAATAATAAGAATAATAAACAAAATTTGGGAGAGGGAGGTTTACAGAATAATTTTGTGAATGCTAAGATGAACATACACTTGCAGCTGCGATTCAAGTCTATAAAGAGCATATTAGACAAATACGTGGTTCTTGACTATATAAAGTCAGAAAAGAACCTTGCAGACCACTTGATGAAGGGTCTGCCTAGGATATTGATCCTAGAATCATCGAGGGGGATGGGGTTAAGCCTGTAAGTAAGTCATCAGCAGTGGCAACCCAACCGAGTCTGACTGGAGATCCCAAGAAGCCGGTTCATTGGGTAGGAACAAGCTGGACTTCGGTGGCTATTATGGAACACTGACCCAGATATTGAATTCTCATAAATTAATGCCCAAGTGGCTGTACGAGATTGTACAATGATATCCCATCCCTATGGTGACAGTGTTCCGATGTGATATTGTTAGGATGAGTTTCTCTTAATAGGTCCAAGCATTATATGCAGGGTTGACACATATTACCAACCTTGAGGACTTACCTATATGAGAGGTCGTGAATGTCGCGACTATGGGACAGGACGATCCCAGACAACTCTTATGGATATGGAAAAGTGCGCATGGCCAATCAAAAGCGCCACCCGATAGATCCAAGAACCCCTAGCGTACTATGTGTGCTATTTTCTGAATCTGGTTCAAGAAGTCTAATTCAAGACATAGTCCATCAAGCACTTCTTCAGACAAAGACAATAGTCACTAAGTGAGATTCAATGTTGTAGTCCATCTCATCAATGCATAGTATATTCTTGCTCATAACTTCTCTATTGTTGTCCTTTGTCTCTATTTTCGGAACTTAGTTTGGGAGGGGGGATTGTTGGCTGTGTTTACACAGAGCAAAACCAACTTCCTCAATACATTATAGTCCCACATCGGTTGGGTGTTGGGATGGTTGTGTGTATATATTAGTTCTCCTCTTATGCTCCTTTGTGATCTTGTGTGGGGAGCCCGTGGGCCACATGCGCGCGCCGCCGCCGCCGCCTGGCCCGGCTCGGCTCGGTTCGGCATGCGTAACAGGCACGGGTGCGCACCTACATCTGCGAATGTCGATTCAATTTTCTCTTTGGGTTTGGGTTGAGACCCTAAAATACCTTTTGCTGTTTAGTTTTTTCTTTTTATTTTATTTTACTGTTCTTTCTGGTTTTGATGTGCATGTTGGAACGGTTTTCTGAGATCCGATTCTTCTGCCTCATTCTCTGCACGTTTCTACGTGGGATCAGCTAAAGGTTCGATTTTTGTTGCCTATATATTACGTCCTTCTTTCTCATTGCTAGTTACAGAAAATTATTTTACTCACGAAATCTCTATCTCGTTGTGTTGCTTGCTTAATTGTTCTGTTCTTCCTCTTCCATTATGGGAAATGCTAAGTTTGGGTCGCATCTCTCGAAGTTGTGTGCGACAACGAGAAGCCGGTAATACTGAAGTTTTTACCACTAGGAGCATTCGAGAACAGTTTGTACATAGACCTCGGATCAACTCCTAGGAAAGTACGTCCCGCGCAACTTTTTCATAGGCCGATAACTCTGAACTCTACTTTATTTTGTTAAAAGTTTGCAGAAAAATTTAAACGAATTTTTTTGTTTTGTTTTGATAACACAGATTAAACTCTTGTTGGTGACTCTTGGTAGCCAGGGGTTTAAGTACTATACCAAGGTATATATATATATAATAATTCTGCAGCGTGGACCGCGGTCTGAACTGAAAATGAAACTGCGACCACACGTCCAGTCCTGATTGGCCGATTTTTTTTGCGGGGGTACTGACGTCATTTTTTTTGGTCCGGCCAATCAGGGGCGGACATGTGGAGGCACGGTTTCTTTTTTCGGTTCAGCCTTCGGACTGGGAAGCATTTTAGCATGGGAGGAGCTACCCCTGGGTACAAGGGTGCTGTAGCCCACCCCATTTTTTTTGTTTTTAGTTTTTCCGAGTTGTGTTTTATTTTATTTTTGTTTGAATTTGAAGAATACAACATTTAAGTGATAAATAAGTTCTAAAATAATTAATATTTTAAACGGCACTATGTTAGAGTTCTCGTGCCGTTCAAGCTATACCGAAAGTTTAGTCCTCCCTCATTTTGGAGGCTAGTTCCGCCGGTGCATTTTTGTATATATAATTGTCATTGGATCAATACACATTGGTTTGATCTATTCTACACCTAAGCAAAGCATGGCATGGCATTCTTTGATTCATTTTAGGATTTCCAAGGGACCATTGAAGCAATAAAGGTCCATCCAGTGGACACGACGGGGGCAGGAGCCGCGTTCCTTGGCGGCATGCTCCATAGACTTGCTAGAGATCATTCGTCCTTGCAAGTGAGAGCAAACTGACAAACTAGCCACATCATTTGCAACTCTCAACAAATTTTCTTGTGTGTTTAACTAGCTGCTTGTGTATTGAATTTTGCAGGATGAGAGGAGATTGAGGGAAGTACGGAGATTTGCAAATGCATGTGGAACCATTACCACAACCAAGAAAGGGGCAATCCCTTCTATGCCAAACGAAGCAGCAGTTCTTGAGTTCTTTGAAAGTAATGCTGAAACAAACTAAAATCTTTATGTAACTTCCAAAGTGTTCTTACCAGGTGTATGAAATCCTTCTTATAGAGATGTTTCTTCACAAAATACCCCCTCTTTGAATAGTCTATATATTATAACATTTGAAACAAGGGTAGCTGATGAGCCTGTCATCCATGAAATCAGATTGGTTTCTGACGTATTTGAAAATTTTCTCAACGTCCACCTTGAAAGCATCACTAAGACCAATCTTGTTCCCATGTCGTTGATTGTGTATCCACGTATGGTCAACTAAGTATCACCTTATTAATTTTTTAGCTGTGAATAATTCTACACCATATATATTCAAAAAAATATGGATTAGTATGCTTTTATCTAAAATCTTAGCCATCCGGGCTGAAATCGTACATATCCCCATATAACCTTAACAGTCAACGTTTATAAATAGTAGACTTAATTTTAAAAAACCATAAGATGCTTTCCATTTAAATTGCAAGTTATGAACATCATGTGTATTGAAGGATTGCATTTTTTTTTTTTTTAATAGCAAAGTCATAGTCCATTCAAAATCCTAATCGAACAGGTCAAAAAGTTAACCATAACCCACTAAGAAGAAAAAGAAAAAGAAAAAGAAAAAGAAAAAGAAATTGGGGTAATGTCTCAACGACGGCAACAACCACCACATAATTAGCTAGAAAAAAAAAATGAGAATTTCAGATCAACTAGCGAGTCAGGAATGAATAATAAAGAAAGTATACAAGTATTGCAAAAGTTTATGAAGAGATAATAAACATTTACAAAGAACTTTAAGAAGTTATTGTAAATTTTTTTTTGGGAATTTTAAGAAATTTGGAGGAATCAGGATCTTGAGACAATGTTTTAGTTTCGTCCCAGCTCAATTTGCCCTTAGTTGTCCGTCAAATTGCTACTTTGATGTCACAAATGTCAAAGTAAAAGAAAATTGGATTACTTTTGATCGCGATGTTAGCTATTTTAGAGAAGCCCCAATTGCTTTTTCCTTCCAAAGAGAAAGTAAGAAGCCAACCCCAACTAAACTACTGCTCTATGGACGTCTAGAGTAACATAACATAAGTCAATATGTTATGTGGGATGAACACTAATATTTAAAATTATATCGAAGATATGATATGCGTATAGAAAAAATCAAAATTTTTGATGCCCATCAATTATTTGGGCCCTGGACGGAGCCTGCTACTGTACGAAGGCCCACATGGTGGTTGTGATTTAATTAATTGTCTTGCATGGACCATTCATCCTAGGTAAGACGGAAAATATTTAGCAAGCAAGAGGCCCATATGGTAGTTGTGATTTAATTAATTAAGTTTTTTTTTTTTTTTTTTTTAGATGTCCGACGATACGTACGAAATTTTGTGCACGCTGGGTTTCATGTTATTTGGACCCATTGTCTCCACATCTCCTCCGTGGTTTGATCCTAAGAACTCCGTCCAGCCAGAAAAGTTATATCTTTTCTCAATGACCACAAGAGCCAGTTGAGTTCGGTGATTTAATTTCATTAATCCTAGATAGGACACTAGGTTTAGGAAGACACTGAGTGATATGCCTAAAACGAGTAGAGAGACTAATGCATATCATTCTACCTTGACCTAAAGGGCTCGTCTTTTATTCAAGCTATTGAACTCAGGCCTGCATATTCTTCTTTCTAATTATGAAAATTGATAGAATTTCAATTAATAAGTCACTAAATGCCACATGCCCATGTTATACGAGATATGTGTGTACCAAACCCTACAGATATATATGCTTATCGTCATATATAGTCAAGAGCCTGGACCATTATCAAGAGACAGAACGACATTTTTTTTTTTTTTTTTTTTCGATATAACGTTTGAGATTTGACGTAACATTCAGGATTTTTGTACAGATTATATTGTATGTTTTTGAACCCACTGCCTTTCAACTTTCACCATTTATAAATAAAATGAATAAATATATGTTTTCGTGTCCACTGACCTTCTGCCATCCAGTCGAAATTTTATCTCTTTTTTCGGTAATCGCAAGAGTCAGTCGAGATCAATAGACAAAATGATACTCAAACCTTTCAGTAGTCTGAGAAAAATATATCAAAATTAGTTTCTACCTATAGACAAAACCTATATTTTTCTCACCAAACAAGTCTTCTTAGTTCCTTTAGTTGGTCGGGACAAAATTTTGTTGGAAGGAATGATCAATTGGAAAAGAGAAAAGGAATTATGAGTATACGTAGTGACATAATTTTCTGTCGCTAATGAGGCTAGAGGTGTGCATATAGAGGTGTGCATATAACGGGAAATCGAAAATCGAATCGAACCGAAATATGACTAGCGGCTCGGTAACCGATTATTGGATCGATTTGGAAATATAAAATTTTGAAATATTGGTTCATTTTTCGGTTCTTGGTCCGAATAACTGAATCGAATCGAAAATCGATTTAGATTCAGTAATTTACCAAACTACCCTCAATTTATATAGGGTGCTATTATTGACACTCCTAAAATATCATCATGTACTTCTTTTTAATTTTTTATTATTCAAATTTTAAATCTGTTCCTGTATTAAATCTAAAATTAATTTGTACATGCATGGAGGGAGGAGTACATGATAACATTTTAGAAGTGCCAATAATGGTTTCCTAGAATGCCGTTATTGACATTCCTAAATTGTCATCCTGCACTCTTAATGCAGGAGTTAATTTAAAATTTAAATGATAAAAAATTAAAGAGAAGTACAGAATGACATTTTAGTAATATTAATAATGGCACACTTTATATATACTAATGTTTTTTTTTCTAACCCTGGCTAGGTGCACTCTCTCCTCCCATTATCTATCGGTGCTTCTTTCAGCATGCTATCTCTACACACAATCTATATATAATAATTTTTTTTTTTCATTCTCTATAATTGTAATAATTGATAAATTGTAACAATGTGAGTTTTTTTTTTTTTAAGATTTGTTAGTTAAATAGGTTTATTTGTTAGAATGTAAATATCTTGTCCATTGGCCCATGAAACTGAATCGATCCAAAAATGAACCGAATTAATTCGGTTCAATTTTGTTCGTTTTTTATGAAAACGGTTCAGTTTTCGGTTTTGAGAAATATGATCTAGGATTATTTCGATTTTTATATATTCGGTTCGATTTGAATCGAATCGAACCATTGCTTATCTCTAAATCAGTCGTTATTTAAAATTTAGAAAAGTCGACAAATTAGCGACGAAATTTTTTTTTATGACGCTATGACACATTAGCGAGGTCCGGTGAACTGACCTACCAAATAATAGAAACTGAATCGCTATTCCGTTGCTAATCTAGCAACTAACCTTTGTTAGTCGCTATTTTTAAATATTTTTATAGTGATAAACTTTCAACGTCTTGACTCCCAAGCACCTCCGTCTCCTTATTATAGTTTGTGATAGACAGATAATCATTTCAGTAAATCTTTCTATAAACTAATTCAAAATCACAAACATATCACATGGTATCCAAGGTCGGTCCTGACCCAAAGACAAATCGACAACCGTCCAGAACATAAAATTATATATATATATATATATATATATATATATATATATATATATATATATATATTTGTTATAGAATTGTTCAGTTTTTTAATATATATATATTAATTTTAGGTTTATTTACACTAATTATTCTTATATGTCATTATACATGTTATTTCTACTTTTAAACTAATTACATTGACTACTCCTATTTTTTGGTTTATTACACGGGGTACTCTTACTTTAAGATTAAAAAAAGTTATAACGCTAACTATCCCTATGTAGAAAAAAAAATTCAAAAGGAAGAAGTGATCAGTGTAATTAGTTTAAAAACAGAAGTATCTCGTGTTATAAATAATTTTTTTTGGGATGCCCGACGTAACGCTCGAGACTTTGCGTACGCTGTGTTGCTCGTTTGGATCCCACTGTCCCCCAACTCCAACCATTTATAAATGGAAGGATTAATATGCCCCCGTGACTCGATCCACCGATCTTTCGCTACCCAACTATGGTCGTATATCTCTTTCCGGTAACCACAATGACCACTCGAGTTCGGTAATAGTTAGTAACCCCTTAATTTTAGGATGTGTAATATTTTAATTTTTATACTAGGCACCCACCTGCCAGCCCAGATGGTATCTATATAAACAACGAAACATCCATAAGAAAACACCCACCAACTACTAAAGTCTCTTTTTTATGGGGTTATTTACACTAACTACTCCTAAGTTTTGGACTTATTACACGGGATACCCCTATTTTTAAACTAATTACACTGACCACCCCTATGTTTTATGTTTATTACATGGGGTACTCCTATTTTAAGATAAAAATAAAAAGTCATAACACTAACTACCCTTATTTTTTTTAAAAATTATAAAGGGAAGGGTGGTCAGTATAATTAGTTTAAAAGTAGGGGTACCCTGTGTAATAAGTCCAAAACTTAGGGGTAGTTAGTGTAAATAATCCATTTCTTATATATTCATCCTCCTCTCATCTCCTCTCCTCTCACTCAACAATATATACACCATGGGCTAATTAGTATACAACACCATCGACCAAGACTCTTAGGGGTAGTTAGTGTAAATAATCCCTTTCTTATATATTCATCCTCCTCTCATCTCCTCTCCTCTCACTCAACTATATATACACCATGGGCTAATTAGTATACAACACCATCGACCAAGACTTGGTGGTGAGTTTCTGGGGGTGGTCGGCGTCACTTCCAAAATCTACGCTATTAGCGACGTTTTTTAGCGACGTAAGTTATTGAAGTCGCTATTTTTTTTTAATATTAAGGACTCCAATAAAAAGTGTCGTTGCGACATTTAGCAACAATAATTTCTAGTGTAAAAATATACGTCGATATAGGTCGTTGAACGTCGCTAAATTTTCAATAAATAGCAATATTTTTGTGACATGCAGCGAAGATATTTTCTATTGTAAAAATATACGTCGGCAAAGGTCGCTGAACGTCGCTAAATTTTTAATTCATAGCGACGTTTTACGACATTTCTTTCGCCGCTATATTCTTATTTATCTACGACATTTACTTTGTTGCTAACTTTTTATTTATTTGCGATGTTTAGCGACGTCTATTTGAGAGTCGCTAAATTGTTTAATATATGGTTGGCCTGTTCATTTTTTCTCCATTCTCATCCAAATTTTCGAATGCCCCACCCCACCCCCACCGGCTCCCCCCCCTGAGCGCCCCCTCCAACAAGGCTCCCCCACCCGAGTGACCCCCTACGGCACGACTGCTCCCCTCGTGCGGCTCCTCCCCTCCCACAACCTCAGACTTCTCCTCCTCCTCTCTACAACTCCGGACACCTCTAGGTAAACCCTAACCCTATCTCTCTCTCTCTCAGACACGGACACGACACAACACACACAAAGACATAGACACAGACACAGACACGACACACACATGTATAGGGTGGCCTGGGCCGTGAACTCGCGGTCCAGGACGTCGAGCTTGATGATCCGGTCTAGGCCGGTGAGAGGGGTGCCCGGGTCCGACCGGCGGCGGGCGAGGCCATACACGGTCCACAGTGCGCCGGACGCGCTCGGCCTCTTTAGAGCCTCCACGAGGCTTCGGTCGACCATGATGGTGGCACCGACGACCAGAGCTACTGATCCATGCTCCATGGTTTATTAATTGTGGTAATGTAGCCAAAAGGGTTTTCTGGTAATTTATACTAAGATGGGATGATACGTACCCCCCCCCAATTTATGGACATGGATTCTTACTATGGTTTGGGTCTGGTAGGTCTAAGTATAAGCTAAACATAAAAAATATTATTGTGTAGAACAAGCTTGTACCTTGTGTAATAAATTTTATTTATTTAATAGAGATAATAACAGTACTATTAGGAACTATTTTGTCATAAGGACTTTGTAGATCACGATAATGCATGTTCTGATAGTTGTTTTAGAGTCGATGGTATCTAATAAGTTTTTCTGTCCATTTTTTTTCTTTGTATAATCATATTAGACTTGATTGTGTTCAAGTGACGGATTCCAAAATTTATATAATAAAGAACTTCTATCGAACTTTATATATATATATATATATATATATATATATATATATATATATATATATTATTTAATGTATTTTTATGCAATTTTTCATAGTTTTGAATGACAATTCTTAGTTAGTGGAGCAATTAATTTAGCTGACTAATTTTAATTAATTCAATCTTGAGCCATTAATTTAACTTAATTGATAAATGATAGGTGTGACCATCCATTTGAACGATATATACTTGAACAATGTATATCTATCTTACAAAAGTATCTAAAAATGGATAAGAATTACTACATACGATATCGTTCGTGGATGTACAACCGTTGTACAACCGTTATCCTGATGACATGTACGGTATACGAGATGAATTCATAGAGGGTGTACATCAGTTCTTGCAGTTCGCCAAGACGTTCCCTCAGTACATGGAGGACACCAAAATTAAGTGTTAGTGTGTGAGATGTTGCAACTTAAAATATCATCCAGAAGTGGATGTGACATATCATTTGTACTCGAGAGATTTTACGCCAAATTACTATCAGTGGACCTCACACGGAGAACTTGTGCCTTTAACATCGGAGCCGGAGCCTTATTTGGAGCCGTATATGGATGTCCACAACCACACTAATTATGATGAAGGGTGGGTGAACATGGTTTTCGATGCTGTGGGACCTAGTTTCCATCTGGATAATCATGATGCAGCTGAGGAATCATCGAATGTCACATCCCAATCTTCTACGGAATCGCCCGTCCCTGCTGGGCGCGAATCACCGTGCCAGCGCTCCCGTAGGACGATCGTTCCCATTTGGACGTGATATCGCACGAGCACAAGCTACGCCCGTGCAAGGTCATGAATCAAACATGCGAAGAAATATCTAAGCCACAGAGTCACACAGATAGTATGAATGCAGCGGAATAAGAAACGAACAGACGATTGGTAATAAGTTCACAGAGTCGTCAATTGTGGAAGCATTGAATAATACAAGTATAGAAGTAAAACAAGCACTTTATTGATATTGAATCAGTATTGCAAGCGGCGTTAGACCGAGATTACAAGTAGCTCAAGCCCTCCCTCTCGAAATAAGTGGCTTACAACATGAAATGATACATATGCGATATTCCAACATTATGTCTTGTAAATGTGCTTCAGCTCTGGACGTAACGCTCCAAGGCTCCCAAGCGAACTCCATGCCTTAGCTCGCACGAAGGGGGTTTCTGCATGAACGAGGTTCTCCCGCACCCTGCAAGCAATCTGGTGGGTTATCAGTACATGAATGCACTGGTGGAGAGGATTCTCGTCCGCTCGACAAATCCAAACACGTTATATAGGTTTCGTGCACCATCTATTAAGTTGTCTTTCTTCTCTTGCCTTAGGATCAGTTTTATGGCATAATATGAAAAACCTAACTCGTGTGGCGGTGCATCGTGCGATATATGAGTAACACAGCGATACTTACCAACTTACCATCTGTCCTTCCTTGTCCAAGGTAAACCAAGTTAAACCAAGCACGGGTATATATATAATAAAATCTACAAAAATTGCATAAGCAAATACAGTGTCACGAGCGGGTTTCTAATTCAGGTGCACGAGTTACAAGGATTACTCAAATATGTTATACTCAGATGGGTTGCAACAGATTGCTCAGGTGATCAAATATCTAATACTCATGTCCGTTCAGGTATTCCAGATTTATGAGGTGCGATGCAATAAATCGCACACGGATTGCCGCTAAGCGAGGATGACTTATCTATATGAACATGGGATCACTGGCATGACTTCCATAATGGATAATGTAGTACAAGGCAAAGATGGTGTGCAAGCAAATATAACAAGGGCATTGTACCATCCTATCGATACAGGCGACTACTCTAGTGATTTCGTCTAGATCGGATCGGTCCCAGTGCCTCGGCGACCGTCCGCGAAAACTTGGATTCGAAAATCCCCTTGTGCACAAGTTGTCCATGATCGAGCGTATCCTCAAGTATTCCAGATTCTCGCAAGTACAGATACAAGTACAAGTCAGGATATATCAGGTACTAGTTCAAGATCTTGTTAGATACTAGGTAGGATCTTGTTAGGTACTAGTCAGGATCTTGTTTCTTATTCAGAACGAGTATTGCTACACGAGCTATGATTCTTTCTTTCCTTGACATGGTTCTCGTTTAGAGTTCAACTTGACTTGATGCATTCTCCTAGTTCAGGAACTGTCTTGGCGACCTAACGATCCCGAATACTTTCAGGTTCATACTTGCACGGAACAACTATTAGATAGTATTTCGGGGAGAACTAGATAAATGCAAGACATGTATAGTGTTACTTAATTGTGGCATAAAATTGCAACAAGCATAGCGAATATGTAAAGCAGGCAAGCATTGTATTTGTTTGAAACAAGCATAAGGAAATATACTGTGCAGTCTACTTTAGAACATAAACCTTTACGTTAGCACGGGTCTAAGGGGTAGTGCGAGGAGTGAAACCGTACAAGGACATATTGGGCGACATAATCTATGAGATGAGCAGTATAAACATGTGAAGCAGTGTACTACGAAGAGTATATAAAGATCTACTCGAAGCATTAGTTGAGTCTACTAGCACGAAGCTAAGGTAGCAAGCGAGGGTCCAATTATAAGCCAAATTTTATTTCCATGTTCTAACACAAACAATACAAGATGGGATTATTTCCTTAGCTAGGTGCGTTGTATTTATTAGCATGCATGGGGTAATTCACCTAGAGACTAGCATGTATCGTCCATATTTTTAAGTGTGCAGACTAAGCAAAGACAAGTTCATCGTAGCCACCCACCTTAGCGATGATTCATCTCGGTCGAACGATACTCCGAGTGCACCTTTGAAAGTCTAAGTCTGAACTCCTGAAGGGACAAGTCTGAAATCTTTTGCCTCAAGCAAGTCTTCTCGCTGAGCAAAGCGGGTCGGGTCGTTGTACTTGCGCCATTTGAATCGGCTATCCGCTTGAACGGAATGGGTCGTTACACTGAATGTCGATGCGATAAAGTTCATGGAGTTACTGGAGAATGCAAGGACTCCATTATATCCTAGTTGTGAGGATCATTCACTGTTGGAGGTGGTTACAAGACTGTTGAGCATCAAGTCCGATTTAAATATGTCATAAGAATGCTACAACCGACTGATGGAGTTGATTATAGAAATCTTCCTGTCGGGTGCTAAGTTACCTAAAAACTTCTACCGGTCTAAGAGGATGGTGAGATCGCTCTGGATGGAATACGAAAAAATTGATGCATGTCGCAACGGGTGCATGCTGTATTACAAAGATGACAAGGATGAAGACGACAATGGGAGACGAGTAAGTTAATTAGTGAACATTTTCTTACGTGTGTGTGTGTGTGTGTGTGTGTGTGTGTGTGTGTATTGTAAAACCCCTCACCAAAAAATAAGTATTTTGTGTGTATTCTATATTTATTGTGTTTATTTAGATTATTTTAAAATTAATTTAAATCTAAATATTGTATTAGGATACTTCACTGTAGTTTTAACATTAAAGACATAGGATGACCCCAAAATTTATATCGCCCTTCGTAGGAAGTAGCCTACACTGGAGACGCTACCTGTAGGATCTTCGTGTGACATAAAATTTGACCATTTAGCATTAGTATGGCACTAATGTGACAACCGTAGTTTCTTGTGGATAATATTTAGATATTTTTATATAAATAATTTATTTGTGATTATTTTTTAATCCAACATTCTTCAATAAGCAACCAATAATTCCTCCATGCCAATTTAGGTCACTTTCCACTTTTTGTAGGATTTATTTATTTATTTATTTATGTATTTATTTATTTTTATTTTATTTTTTAGAATCCCAATCAAATCTTGGATATTAATATCTATTAGAATTAGTGATTTATCTTAGATTGCTACTAACCAAATTAGGAAACAATTTAAACTAAACCTATTCCTACCCATGACCGCCCCCCCCCCCTTTAAAACCTGTAGATACCATCTCAAAGCCGCGACCCCTCTCCCCCTCTCTCTCTAAACATATATATATATATACACACATATATATATATATATACACACACACACACACATATATATATATATATATATATATATATATATATATATATATATATATATATATATATATATATATATATATATATATATATATATATCTTCTCATCTTAAACCCTAATTTCCTCCAAACCCTAAAACCCTAATCACCCCCATCATCTCCAAACTTTACCACCACCTCCAACCACCCAAAATACCATAATAACCACCCTCAAGAGGCCGCCCACTTCAGCCCATTTTTCGACTGCATCCATTGGAGGCCGATCTCCTCTTGCACATCTTCTTGAGGTAATTTTCAACTCCTTCTTCCTCCAATCTCTTATATATATATATATATATATATATATATATATATATATATATATATATATATATATATATATATATTGATGATCAAACTCTATTGTTCTATCTTGAAGAACCCATGCAAACCCATGAACCCTAATTTTGAGGTTCAACTTAAAACTTTTGTGTATGCATGAAACCTCCTTCAAAATCTTCTTTAAATCTTGTTAATGTATTTATATAGATATTATTAATAGGAAATATATTCAGTTTTTATAAAAAAAATAGATTTATTAATTTGTATTAAATTAGAGTTGTGAGCATGTTTTATGTATAATATTGACCTAGTCTTGATTTATGCATGTTGGAACTCATGGATCTTGTTAGGACTTAATAGTATATGGAAAACCTAATTTTTGTAGATGAATTAATATTTTTTAAGAAAATATATATTCTAAACTTATATTAAATAAATATAATTTTGATGTCTATGATATCACAACAACCATGTACCACCTTTTTTGCATGCATACTAGCAAGTTTGGTTGCCAACCCTAATAGGATCAACTTGTAGATGGTAAAATCTTAATTATTTTGGTTTAGATAAAAGAAATATTATTTATTGTATTTATTACTGATTTTATCATATTTATTCAGATTTTATTCCTATTAGAAAAATTAGAATTCTAGATATTTTATGTAATAAGTTGACATAGTTTTGACAAAACTTGACCCCGACAATTTCAGACTTAAACCCCGACCAAAAATCTATATTTTCTACATCTAAAATTATATTATATTATTTTAATTCTAATTTTAAGTATTATTTCAGATTTACTTAATTGTCAAAATTTGGTTTTATTGACTTGTCGGTAACCTGTTATGACCTAGTTTTGGTTTTAACTTGATTTTGGACTCATAGAATTTATAGGAGATGACCCTATCACTAAAAAATTGTATTTTCTAATCAAATTCTAGAATTATTATTTTTGATAATTAATGTCTTTAAAAATGATTTTTGGTGATGTTTGATGGTTAGTAATAATTTAGTGTGTAGTTACTTGTATGTGCAACCAACGTAGAATTAATAACTAAATAATAACCTAACTTAAACTAGAAAATAAGAGTTTAATTAGTATCATAATTAATTGGTATGTGTTCGTGCCGTTTCTGTGGAGAGCTCCGGACCAGATTTTTTGTGCTCGCAGCTTGGCTTGGAAGGCAAATACACCTTGCTTGATTTTATTATTCATTATACATATGTCTAGTTTTTATTTTCTAGTTGTGTGCACGCGTCTAGAATAGTAGACTTACCTAGTATATTGTGAAGATACGTGGTATCTACTGATCTGATACTGTTTCAAACACGTTTACTGAGTGTGAGAGAGTGCATGGACTAGCGTGTTGACTGGCCATTGATACGTGAGTTCACGTCTTGTGTAGGTAGTTAGTGTTGGTCTTGTTATCTATATTTATTGACATCATTGCATTATGTCTGCACCGCGTATACGGTTAGGATACATTGGGAAGGGAGAATCTACTAGTGTGCGTATGTGATTTATGTTTCTGTTGTATATATATGGAGTAAATCGTGTACCCCCGAGTTCCGTTGAACGCCTAGTGAGATGACTGTTCTTCTATTTCTTTTTCCTCATGCGCCACTAGAGATGTCTCGAATGCACATCACATTGATGGTTTAGTTACCCTATTTATTGTTTACTATTTTACTTTCATTCATGTCAATTTTTTTGTGTATTGTTATGTCCCTCTGAGGACCTGGCACATTTTTCAGTTCCAGACGAGCCCTTATACCCGACGGACTAAAGAGTGGGAGACTTTGTAGACGAGGACTTTGAGGTGGAGCCACAGGAGTTTCCTTGAGCATTCATTCATGGACGACAATTGCTTAGTGTCTTGGGTGTCTTTATCTAGTTAGCTGACGTCCGGACTATTTTTTTATTGCTTAGTTGTATTAATCTTTCAGTATTCTTTTGTACTCATTTTTTGTGGATTTTTCTCCACTAGATTCTATTTTTGTAGTGAATTCTGAGACTTATCTATTCATTCGGTTTCTTACTCTGTGATATTTGTAGATGAGACTAGATTTTATCTGACCGTTATACTATGACTTAAATATATTTTATAGCGTACTATGACTGGTTAGGTCCATTACATTGGGTTTCTATACTTGTTCGTACAGCTGGCATGTGTACGTATACCTGGTCCTACGTATTTTGGTACTGGGACGTGACATATTTTTAGTGGTGGCCCATGCAGGTCGTGTTAGTGTTTCACTTACGTAACTGTACAAATCATGCCTGCACTTAGGATTAGAGTTTTAGGTCTCATCCATATTTGACTATAGCTCACCTTCCTTCCAATTCGTTCTATTTAAGTAAATGTTACATCATGCTTGATTCATGTACTCTTCCTAATCTTTTGTTCATCTCTTACAGAGAGATGAATTAGCGTAACAGACGTTCTGCTACCAGGGGAAACACGCCTCCAGGGGTCAATGGCCAATCCCCAGGAGAGGTCTCGACGACTCCTCGACTTCCAGGACCGAACAGACAGACTGACAATCCAGTTCCACCAGCTTGTCATGCCCCAATCTCCCGTAATCTCAATCGTCCCCGCTGAACATGAATCACCATATTGCAGCGCTCCCGCAGGACAATCGTTCTCATTGGGACGTGATGTCGTACGAGCCTGGAGTTGCGCTCGCACAAGACGATATTGTCAAACACCAAAGTTATCATCAAAATGACCAAGTTGCAGCCAAAGTCAAGTATTGTGTACCAAGCACACATCAGAGTATACGCAGTGAAGCTCTCGATATGGTCCAAATAAAATACCACAAAGGCGATGCCACAAAGGCTAATGCAATACTCTTGCTCTTTTTCTAGCCCACAAAGGTACTTACCGTTCATACATTATGTCTCGTATATCCAAGCAGCGCCACTACACCTGCGTACCTGAAATAATGCCCACAAACGTGGGTCAGTACACATCCGTACTGGTGAGCGGGGTAACCCACTCGTCTAAGCCGACACTAAGTAAAATAGTGAATACAAACAGTTATATGGTGATCTTTCTAGTTGAATCCTAGATTCATTTCATGGCATAGGTATGACATGTTAAAGAAAGATGTAAACAGGTTAACCATGCAAGCATTCAACTCAAGCCAATAGACAAGCAATTATATATCCAACTCAAAGGAAACTAGCATTATAAACCGTCCTACTCAAACCCAAGCAACACGGAAACCTATCGAACCATTATCCAAGCCTCAATATCCATCCTCAATCCAAACCTTAATAATCAAATATTCAATATGCACACTCTTGCTGAGGCAAGGTGGTCGTCGCCTACGCAAAAAGTACAACCAAACCAAAGTAAAGCAAACCAACTCTTATCTATATGAAGTCACTGGCCAAGCCATAAAGGACTTTGATCAGACTGATTAATTGCAGTTCTACTCGAAACAACGCTAAGTAGCGAGCCCGCCTGAATCGCATTAAATCGCCAGCACTGCGTCCGAGGCACGTTACCAATTTGTCTCCCCCATGGCCGAACGGTCCCGTGCCCCGGAGCCTTCCCGTTCGAGGAGACCAAACCCCGTGCAACACAGGTTGTCCGTGACCGATACAGGCACCAAGTAGATATGACGAGAGGATCGAGCATTCTCGCCCCACCAAATAATCCTAGACTCATCCAACCAACTATCCAACCAATTATCCATAACCATTCTCTAACATATAGCCCAAGGCACAAATCTCAAGTTATCCCCATTGGCACTATGCCGCTTTTCGACACAATGTTCCAATTGGTGCAACACCCCTCGCTCAGAAAAATCCTGTGGCACAATGCCCCAGCAGTGGCACAATGCCCTCGCTGATGCAGTTGTTCGATTTCAAACCATAACTGCACGCTTTGCATAACAAAGCGTCCAAATGATACTCGTACACGGATGCACGCTTGCTCGTCCGAATTCTCGATGTTCCAACCAAGATGTTCCAACCGTCCAAGCATAATTCCAATTATTTCTCTAACTGCTCCAAATATAATCCGACTCTAGCTCCAACTATCCAACACGAAAACCAATTCAAGCCACAAATCTATCCAAGCAAACGACATACACTCTATGCATACCACAGTGTAGTGATTTCCAAGTTCCAGTCCAAGTGTTCAAGCCATTACATGTGTTCTATATTATTAGGCATGAAGGAGTAGAGGAGAAGGGACAGAGCCCACTCACCAAGTCTGATTCTGTTAAAATCATGTCTTGCCGATACGGCTGATCCCTTGAACCCGTGGTCCGATACAAAGCATGATCTACTCAATTGGTATGACCGTGCGAGCAGGCCGTGCTCTCCAAATCATCCGACCGATCGGACTAAGGAAGACGACATTGTCGCTCTAATCCAGCTATCCCAGTACTGCTCTGACGAACACCTATTTTTTATCAAACTCCGCTAACGATCTGCACATAAAACCAACTCAAATCAATGCGTGTTCCCAAATCCAACAAATTGAAATATAACCAGCTATTGCCTCATTCAATCAGACTCAGCGTAACACACCGTGCGATTGCGGGATGTTACATAATATACCACTTAGAATCAAGTTCGTCCTCGAACCGAACAAGTATCTATTCTTTACTAGCATGCCGCTTGCCCAATTCATAACTCTGCTCTATGCAATTCACATTCTCTTGATCCCGACTTAGTATCTCGCTCTGTACTGAACGCTTCGCACAAATTCTATATTTTCACATCCTCCTTGCAGCTCAATACGAATTCCTCATATCACTTAGTTTTGGATCGTACACATATTTAAGGCATCCCTGAAATGCATGCATTTCAGCCGAGCTTAACGATAGAGAATTTGGACAAGTTACAAGGGTATCTTTATATCCGAGGCATTCATTCGCTTTACTCCCAATTGAACCAATCCTGACGTTCGTTCCAATATATTCGCACAAGCGCTATCCTCAGTATGATAATTTCTCACCGACGATCTTCCCACCTGACTCAAATTAGTTCGTGTTCCAACTCAATCCATCCAACTATTTCTGAATCCACACTAGCGCCCTGTTCTGCATGCACTATCTCCAAATATTATCTCTTGCACCGAACGATCATCACAACTGATACTACCCAGCTAGGCGACTTATCCAAATATCAAACCTTGCTTTTAGATCAGCTCAGCCCAACACCTTTTACTCCATCTCAATACCTCACTGGGTGAATATCTATATTAAGGTTCATGTGATCCACGAAGATCTCGTCGCCATGCCAAAGGGATAGTGTCACTATGATTTCAACGTGGACACACTCGCCACAATTCCTAGGTTGCGCATGGAATAGTTCTTCCCGCTGCTTCTACTGCCTCGAAGCACAGGATATCACCTTCGCCTTCTGTATGAGCACACATTCCAGACTAAGTTTTGATGCATCTTGTAGATCTGAGGCACATATGTCCCTTCCAGTATTGCAATGATTTGATCTGAACGAGCTGCTGCTTTAACTTCACAAGCTAGTTTCACAATCGTCAATTTATATGAATGTTATTCCCTTCTGGGGTACGATGAGTCAGAGGCGATGCTATCTTCAAAAATCTGAGACTCCGAATCTCAACAGTTGACTTAGGCCATTCCCACCATCGCTTTGATCTTCTGGTTGCATCTTCAGCTGAAGGCTATCCCAAGGATCTCTCAAATCCAACACTCAGTCACTTAAGCCAATCTCCAACACACACTACTCACCTTCATCCTCGACGCATTCCCAAATGCGCCACCGCAAGGGTCGTTCTATGGGTCTACAATATTAATCCTTGATTTGGCGGTCAAGTCGCTAGGGTCAGCTGTCCCGAAGCTATGTTCGATAATTGTAAGTCATTACGATGGACAGTTACTACGAACCATGCTATATCTTATCTGCAATCCGAGCCATAATCCAACTATCCATCCGAACAAACTTATGAATCCGAGCAGTTCATGCACTACCTCTGTTGAATCTGTCAACCAAACGCCGCTTAACCACATAGAGTCTTACTATCTATCCAATCCATAATTCGAGAACTGCGCTCGTTGAAACCGTCTTCCATCAATCCACCATTCTGTCCTGAATCCATAAAATCTTCCGAACTTCCATGTTTGACTCTTCGCACTACCACTTGCAATGATTCTCGAAACCAAAGACTTGCTCCAATTATTATTCGTATGCCATGTTTCATAATGCACGTCCAACTAGCTCGAGCAGTACAGTGATTTTCTCCAATGTTGCTCTCTCGTTTAGCTATCTTCAAATGTCCATCCGCCATAATCCTTGCTCTCATTTCATTTCTTAGCCTGTCATGATTTCTTTATATTCTGATTAGCCCCTACTCTTTTAATGCCTCCTGCATCAGTTCCAACATATTCTCAAATCCATATTGCCTTTACTTGTTGTCTCAATCCGTCTCAGTACTGCAAGTGTCAACTTTCAATATGACTCAACATCAACTAGACTTGCCTTATGCCCGTTTATGTCTTCTAGAGAATCCGTCTACCATCGTTGCACCGTTCTGCCAAATTTTTACTTTCGTAAAACCTGAGTCAAACTTCCCGAGCACCAATATCCAAAATCCTTCAAGTTTGTACGAATTCATCGCATTGCCCCTCCAAACCAGATCGTGTTTCATTGCTTAACCAACAACTCCAATGCGTTTCCAAAATTCGTAGTTCGTGCTTGCTATCCTTTGATCCATCCATCGCTTCGCTCAAGCGTATCCCAACTGTTTCTTCCTCATGCTCAACTCTCTTTTTGCATTCATGAATGCTCCATCGAACTTTCAAATTGTGCAAGCGAACTCTGATATTCAGCTTTCCATTTGATTATCTCAACTTGTTTCTAATACTTTGTCTGCCTCAATCCTTCAAATTCCAAACACTTATTTCCATTGCTTGTTCCGATCTCGCCCATCTCTCAAGTTCAACGATACTTCCATTTGCTCCAGTCTGTTCTCGATTGATCAACTCAATATTCGCTTGCGCCATTTTTTATTCTTCCCAACTCAGCCAATGTGCACCAACCAACTTGTATTCCTGTTTTCCGTGTCTATTGAGGCAATTTCTTTGAGGTCTATCCAAAATATTTTAATGCCTTATTCACTATGTGGTATACCATATACTACTCCGAGTCAAGCCACTACTCGCATCACAATTACTTTATACTGATCAAAGATTTGTGTGAACCATCCCTTATGCGTGATCCTGCCATCCCTAACTCAAGTCTGGCATGAAACTAGCCAATGCTTTAACCATCCAACTTTTTCCATCAATCTCGTTAGGCAACTTGTGCCATGTTCCATTCTCAATACTTTTGACTATTTCTCAAACCGCCTGATACTTTCGCTACACGATCAACCCGTGCAATGATCTCTCTTCCAAGCAATCTAACCCAATACCCAACTGTTCCTCACATTTGCGGTACGAGCAACTCGAGCAACGCTATCCTGATATCCCCAAGCCAAACTCAAACCTTCTTAACCAATGCGCCATACGAGCAACTCGTGCAACGCTCTCTGTGATATACCCAGCCAAAAATCAAACTTCCATCCAACACATTCGCTACATGAGCAACTCGTACAACGGTTCATTCTCATCCGATACTTCTGCTCACAACATGCCACATAACCAATCTTGTCTTGCTAACCGACTGATCCACTAATGCAACCAAAAACTCCCCGAATGACAAGCCAAGCCAAAACAACGACACACCTCTCAACTTGCTGCACAAAGTAATAACGCCTAACGATGCTAAACGATCTACCGAAAACCAACAAAATCAACGCAACAAAAAACAACATGCAGCCACAACCAGCAATATATAAACTTATTGCATATGACACCAAGTAGAGCCAAGAGCTAAACTGCACGCGGAAGCTATTTAGAGTTTGTGATGAAGCGAAGGACCAAGTTCGAGAAAAAATGAACCAGGCGCTCTGATACCAATATGCCACACCCCAATCTCCCGAAAGCTAAATTGTCCCCGCTGAACGTGAATCACCACATTGCAGCGTTTCCGCAGGCCAATCGTTCTCATCGGGACGTGATGTCGTACGAGCCTGGACTTGCGCTCGCACAAGGCGATGTTGTCAAACACCAAAGTTATCATCGAAACGACCAAGTTGCAACAAAAGTCAAGTATTGTGTACCAACCACACATCAGAATATATACAGCGAAGCTCTCGATAGGGTCCAAATAAAATACCATAAAGGCGATGCCACAAAGGCTAATGCAATACTCTTGCTCTTTCTCTAGCCCACAAAGGAACTTACCGTTCATACATTATGTCCCGTATATCCAAGCAGCGCAACTACACCTGCGTACCTGAAATAATACCCACAAACGTGGGTCAGTACACAGCTGTACTGGTGAGCGGGATAACCCACTCGTCTAAGTCGACACTAAGTAAAATAGTGAATGCAAACAGTTATATGGTGATCTTTCTAGTTGAATCCTAGATTTATTTCATGGCATAGGTATGACATGTTAAAGAAAGCTGTAAACAGGTTAAGCATGCAAGCATTCAACTCAAGCCAATAGACAAGCAATTATATATCCAACTCAAAGGAAACTAGCATTGCAAACCGTTCTACTCAAACCCATGCAACACGAAAACCTATCGAACCATTATCCAAGCCTCAATATCCATCCTCAATCCAAACCTTAATAATCAAATCTTCAATATGCACACTCTTGCCGAGGCAAGATGGCCGTCGCCTATACGAAAAGCACAACCAAACCAAAGTAAACCAACTCTTATCTATATGAAGTCACTGGCCAAGCCATAAAGGACTTTCATCGGACTGATCAATTATAGTTCTACTTGAAACAACGCTAAGTAGCGAGCCTGCCTGAATCGTATTAAACCGTCGGCACCACGCCCGAGGTACGTTACCAATTTATCTCCCCCATGGCTGAACGATCCCTGTGCCCCGGAGCCTTCCCGTTCGAGGAGACCAAACCCCGTGCAATACAGGTTGTCCATGACCGATGCAGACACCAAGTAGGTATGACGAGAGGATCAAGCATTCTTGCCCCACCAAACGATCCTAGACTCATCCAACCAACTATCCAACCAATTATCCATAACCATTCTCTAACATATAGCCCAAGGCACAAATCTCAAATTATCCCCATAGGCACTATGCCGCTTCTCGGCACAATGTTCTAATTGGTGCAACACCCCTTGCTCAGAAAAATCTTGTGGCACAATGCCCCAACAGTGGCACAATGCCTTCGCCGATGTAGTTGTTCGGTTTTGAACCACAACTGCACGTTTTGCATAACAAAGTGTCCAAGTGATACTCGTGCATGGATGCACGCTCGCTCGCCCGAATTCCCGATATTCCAACCAAGATGTTCCAACCGTCCAAGCATAATTCTAATTATTTCTCCAACTATCCCAAATATAATCCGACTCTAGCTCCAACTATCCAGCACGAAAACCAATTCAAGCCATAAATATATCCAAACAAATGATGTACACTCTATGCATGCCACAATATAGTAATTTCCAAGTTCCAGTCCAAGTGTTCAAGCTATTACGTGTGTTCCATATTATTAGGCATGAAGGAGTAGAGGAGAAGGGACAAAGCCCACTCACCAAGTCTGATTTTGTTAAGCATCATATCCTGCCGATACGACCGATCCCTTGAACCCGTGGTCCGATGCAAAGCACGATCTACTTAATTGGTATGACCGTGTGAGCAGGCCGTGCTCGCCAAATCATCCAACCGATCGGACTAAGGAAGACGGCATTATCGCTCCAATCCAGCTATCCCAGTACTGCTCTGACGAACACCTATTTTCCATCGAACTCCGCTAGCGATCTGCACATGAAACCAACTCAAATCAATACTTGTTCCCTAATCCAACAAATTAAAATATAACCATCTATTGCCTCATTCAATCCGACTCAGCGTAACGTACCGTGCAGTTGCGGGGCGTTACACAACTCCTCCTATAGTGCCTGATGGAGCTCCCCCAGCTCCAGCAGCACCACAGGACGGCCAGATGCAGATATTCCAATTCTTTCATATAATAATGTAGGAACAGAGACAATATGCTGTCGTACTGACTGTCGAGCAGAGACAACAAGTGGCAGAGCAGAGGTTGGAAGCCGTTGAGATGAGACAGGGATTCCTGGCAGCACTTGAGAGGGTGGCTGCACCAGCACTCGCACCAGCCCAGGCACTAGCTTTAGTGCCACAAGCGCATATTGGTTCAGTTAAGAATTTTGTGCAAATGAACCCCAAGCCATATAAAGGCAATAGGAGTCCAGAGGAGACCATAACTTGGATAACCAGCACCAGTAAGCTTTTGGAGACATCACATCTGCCTACGGACTTATGGATGACAGGCGTGGGGACTCAGTTAGAAGGGAACGCTCATTACTGGTGGGAATCAATGGAGCGCCAATAGGGTACACACCAGACTTGTGAGCAATTCTTGGAGTACTTTGAGAAGAAATACTTTCTGGCTACTGTGAATGATGCATTGTACAACCAGTTCCTCTATCTAGAGTAGGAGAACAAGACGGTCGATGAGTATGACTCGGAGTTTAGCCGCCTAAGTAGATATGGTGTCGTTCTGATACCCAATGACTTGGAGAGAGCTAAGAGATTTCATTACCGGCTGACTCAGGAGCTTCTGTAAACCTGAATTTTAGAATTTAATTTAAAATTTTTATTAATTATTATTGTAAAAAATTTTATTATTTTTAGTTAATTATAATAAATGTTCGTTCATGAATTTATATTTTTGTGAAGTAAATTAATTATTAAAAATTGTGCAAAAATTATATTTTTGGGTGTATAATTAATAATAGAATATTGTATAATTTTTTGGAATTTATTGGGTCCAAAACTATTTTTAATGGCTATATATATATATATATATATATATATATATATATATATATATATATATATATATATATATATATATATATATATATATATATATATATTGTTTTAATAAACCAACCCGAACCAACCCAAACCTAACTAACCGAACCCGGATCCTAAGCCGTACCCACTAACCCGCTAACCCGACCCAATAACCCTTCATCTACAGTAACCCCCAACCCCCCTCCGCAGTCGATCCTCTTTCCCTCCCAAAATCGCCCGACCCCCTCCCTTCAGCTCCATGTCACCCTATATAAAGCCTGGCCTAGCCGATCACCATCAACTCCTCTTCCAATCCCGATGAGACGCCGTCGAAGACGACGCTGGACCGTCGCTGCACGCCGCCGCAAAGAAGCCGCCGCACAGACTGCCAGAATTCCCGAGCAGCAGCACAACGAGGTGCCCATCTTCTAGTCCCTGTAACTCTCTGCACAGTAATCAAAATATCGACCCGTCAAATCCTATGCGAAGACCACATGACCCTCTTCAATCCTGTATAATTAGTTCGGTATATCGTGTCCTATGTCTATCGTAATTTTTGATACAAAATATAAAAAAATGACCAGGTTTGTAGTTCAAAAACTGTTCCAACCACCCATGTTCATGTCTAATTTTCTTCCAACCTACTTAATATTTATAAATTCTACTTAACAATAAATTAGATAACATAACCAAGATTTAATCTCTTTAATTAGTTTATTTTAATTTGTTGTATGCTTTGATTTATTCGCTGTTGAATTTGACTGAAAACTTAGTTTCTTAAACCCAAATTTTTCAGAAATGGGGTACATTCCGCAAAACGAGGTAATTTTGTCGTGTGCAAAATGCACCGAAAGACGCGTATCGTCAACGCGGACATATGAGATTTTGCAAAAGTTGATTTGGATGTGCGTGCACACTGGAATCAGCGCGTATCCGTAAAAAAATCCCGTATTGACCTGTTCTGACACTCGTCATAATTTCGTGTGTGCTTGTGGTATCGCAACAAAACTTATGCCATCGGATTCAGAGCGTTATGCTGGTCCTATGACCCAAGTTTGGTTCAATTCTGAGAACGTTGTCGAAACCCTATTTCGTGGGCCCCACGGTTTCACTTGACGGGCGATTTTGTAACCGACTCATCAAAATCTGGTTTTGGATATTCCGTTGGGTTGTATCATCGTTCTGGACTCGTAGAGACTAAGTTTGATAAATCTAGAGAATTTTATCTCTGGCACATTTTTTGGTGCGAAGTGGGCCACAAGTGGACCCCGCTTTAACCAGAAACTGTCAATTCTGCCCATGTGTCCAAATTGGACTTATGGGTAGTCAATCCTAGCTATTTCAAGTTTTCTGAGAGCAATAGTGATGTTTGTTTTAGCATCTGGAGGCGTACCTGGATAATCTACTTATATCAGAGCAACTGATGGAGCTCAAAACCCAAGCAAGTGTACATTACCAACTTGTAGTAAATCCTGTGATATTAATTGCTTATGTTCTTTCTTTTTACTTCTGTGATTTACTTGTTCACCCTAGGACCATGAGACATTACTTAGCATCCGAACGAGATTCGGGTGTCGACGCCGTACGCGGAGTCGTGTAACGTCACTTAGAGAGTTGATACCACGATCCCATTTTTACGTGCTTGCACTACTAGCACGACAGACCATAGGACACCTGACACTGATTACATGAGACAAAGTTCGTCTTGATGTATTTCTTGGTACCAGAATTCTGTGTAGGACTATAGGCTTCATAACGTTTACAAACAAACTTATATACTTGTACTTATGACTCATGGTGATAGAGTCTTGGCCCTACGTGTTACTATGTAATACGTGATGTTACATGGGAGGGAAGAATCTCACCATACTACAGGCTGATTATATATATATATATATATATATATATATATATATATATATATATATATATATATATATATATATATATATATACACACACACACACACACACTACATTACTGGTGGTGCCTTAGACTCAGTCTTTGGCAAATTTACTGGCCCTTTGAGTTATTACATGCTGCTATGGGCTCCCTAATACAGAGCCTGTAGTAGTTTCATCCTGAATATGAGTAATGCTCTCATTTACATTTCACATAGCTGTTTACATAGCTTGCCCTGTGGATCTGTTTTTACTTACTGTATTTTATTTGGCCTGAGTATTTATTGTACCTTGCTATGTTCCCTGAGGACCTGGATCCGAATTATGTCCCCAGGTACAATAGAGGAGGATTACCCCGAGATATACGGGATATGAGCTGACGTTGGAGCAGTACTAGTACCAGAGGACGAGGTTTTGCCGGAGAATTTCTCCTGAGTATTTCAGTTTCATACTCAATTATTTATGCTCATTGTTATTTAATATCTGGACCCATGGACATATGTATTGGTGATATTCTCTTTCTTTCATTGTGTTGGGTTGTTCTCCGAGACACTATTTATTTGGATTTGGTGATGGACTATTTCCTTTATCTATTATCTTGATTAGTCTATCATATTTAGTTATATTTCTTTCTGTGGATGAGATTAGAATTTTTCTGTGATAGATGGTATAGACTGCATTTTTATATAGCTTAAGTGCACTCTAACGGGTCCATTAAATTAGAATTGCCCATTGGAGTTGTACTGTTGGCCATTGTCACGTGGCTATATTTTGGGACTGGGACGTGACATAGTTTTTGTGGTGGCCCCTGCAGGTCTACGATTATATTGCTTCAGTTTCAACTAAGGAATCGAGCAAGCCTACGATTAGAATATGATAAATTATAGGATCTCATCCACATATTGATACGTTCTTGACCTCTATATCGGATTCGAATTAATTTCTTGACTTACATCCTGTCTTGATTCCTCTATGCGCCTCTCATAGTTAACTTTGTATGCAGAGTAATGGATCCACGAGCCAGTGATGAGACTCCCGTGGGTACACCACAAGGTGCTGTGATCACTTAAAACGATGGGGTAACGCCACTAAGTGGAGATCCCTCCACTCAACAAAGCAATCAAGCATATTAGTATGCCTCGAGGTTCCGGCGAGACGATATTCCACCACCGCCGTAATTCACTCCACCGATGCCAGTTTTTCTACCATGACAGCCTATGGATGGACAACAGATGTTCCAAATGTTCTACACTATGATGCAAGCCCAACAATAAGTTCATCAAGAGGCTCAGCTTCACGAGACAGAGAACCTGAGAAACAGTATAGTAACCGCACTGGAGCAGGCAAACCCACCAGCTAGACGGCCATCGATGGAATCTATTACTAATTTTCGCCATCTGAAGTCCCGTACCTTTTTAGGCAAGGAGGAGCCCACTGAAGTTCATGAGTGGCTCACAAACACTCAACACCAATTAGAAGCAGCTGAGCTTCCGAGGAAGCGTTGGATGACTGCCGTCAGGATGCAGTTGACGGGCAATACACATCACTGGTGGCCATCTGAGGAGAGACGGCTCGGACCAGACCGAGTCACTTGGGAGGAGTTCTCTAGACTGTTCCAGGAGATTTATATTCCAGCCATTGCCAGAGTGAAACTCAGGGATAAGTTTAACCGCCTCATTCAAGGCAACATGACGGTAGAAGAGTACAATGCAGAGTTCATCCATTTGAGTCGCTTTGCCCCTACTTTGATCCCGAAAGAGGAGAAGAAGGCGGTGAAGTTCTTCGACGGACTTAGCTTTGAGCTACAGAGATTAATCGGCTCTGTTGCACCTACTTCTTATACGGACGTCCTTGTTGTAGTCTGACGCATGGAGCATGTCACTAGGAGAGAGTCCAGCCTGAAATGACCGTTCACATCAGCACTAGCCAGAGCACCATACGGGGAGCCTGCAAAGCGACCCCAGATAAAACTACCACAGAGAGCAATATCATAATCCCTAGCCCTTCCTACTTGTCACTACTGTGGCAAGGTAGGCCATATTGATAGGGAGTGTAGACTCAAATTGGGATTATGTTTAGCTTACGGATCCAGTCAGCATTCAGTAAGGGATTGTCCTGAGCATCGAGAAGGAACACCGATGGTAAACCGACAAGCGTTACCAGCACCGGAAGGATATCAGCCGAGGCCACCCTTGGTACCACAGGCAACACTCTTCCAACAGGCCCAACAATAGCAGAGGGCACCACCACAAGGACGTGAACAGGCTTTTGCGATGATAGTAGAGGAGGCACAGATTCGAGGAGTAGCGAATATGAGTAAGATTTAGTTTTATCATAGCTAGCTATAATAGCGAATATTCCTAGTAATACTTTAGCATGTGCTTATTAGTTCCATTCCCTAGCCTAAACCTAGTATTATGTTAGCATGAACTTGTTAGTCTAGATTAGTAATATGTCAGTGCTACCCAAGTTTTTATTTCTTTCCTACGTGTTCTGCTTGAACAAACCCCTCACCCTTCCTCTCGATTTCTCCTTGTTCATGGTTCCTTATCCTTTGTGTCATGCTTCAACAAACATGTCTTGCAACCACATCATCTCTTCTGGAGCAAACCTTTCTTAACCGGTTACGTTTCGTTTTCTTAATTGTGAGGACGCAATTCTTTTAAGGTGGATAGATTATAAACACCCTGATTTTTAGAATTTAATTAAATTTTTTATTAATTATTATTGTAGAATTTTTTATTATTTTTAGTTAATTATAATAAATGTTCGTTCATGGATTTATATTTTTGTGAATTAAATTAATTATTAAAAATAGTACAAAATTTATATTTTTTGGTGTATAATTAATAATAGAATATTATGTAATTTTTCTAGAATTTATTAGGGTCCAAAACTATTTTTAATGGACACACACACACACACACACACACACACACACATATATATATATATATATATATATATATATATGTATTATTTTAATAAACCAACCCAAACCAACCTAAATCGAACCAACCCAATCCTAACTAACCGAACCCGGATCCTAACCCGTACCCACTAACCGATAATCCAACCCAATAAACCTTCATCTACAGTAAACCCCAACCCCCCCCCCCCGCAGCCGATCCACTTCCCCTCCCAAAACCGCCCGACCCTCTCCCTTCAGCTCCCCGTAACTCCCTCCCTGTCACCCTATATAAAGCCTAGCCTAGTCGACCACCATCAACTCCTCTTCCAATCCCGAAGAGACATAGCCGCCGATGACGTCGGACCGCCATCGCACAGCCCACCAGAATTCCCGAGCAGCCGCACAGTGAGGTACCCATCCTCTAGCCCCTATAACTCTCTACATAATAATTAAAATATTGACCCATCGAATCCTATGTGAAGACCACATGGCCCTCTGGAACCCTGTATAATTAGTTCGGTGTATCGTGTCTTGTGTCGATCGTAATTTGCGACGCAAAACAGAAAAAATGACCCAGTTTGTAGTTCAGAAACTGTTACAACCACCCATGTTTATGTCTAATTTTCTTCCAACCTAGTTAATATTTATAAATTCTACTTGAACAGTAAATGAGACAACATAATCGAGATTTAATCTCTTTAATCAGTTTATTTTAAATCGTTATATGCTGTGATTTATTCGCTGTTCAATTTGACCAAAAACTTGGTTTTCTAAACCCGAATTTTTCTGAAACGGGATGCGTTCCACTAAACGAGATAACTTCGTCATGTGCAAATTGCACTGAAAGGCATGTATCGTCGATGCAGACGTGTGAGATTTTGTGAAAGTTAATTTGGATGTGCGTGCACACCAAAATTAATGCGTGTTCGTCAAAAAATCCCGTATCGAGCTGTTCTGACACGTCCTAATTTTGTGTGTGCTTGTCATTACACAACAAAACTTGTGCCATCGAATTCACAGTGTTACGCTGGTCCTGTGACCCAAGTTTGGTTTGATTCTGAGAACGTTGACGAAATCCCATTTCGTAGGCCCCACAGTTTTACTTGACGGACGATTTCATAACCGGCTCATCGAATCCAGTTCTGGATATTCCGTTGGATTTGTATCATTGTTCTGAAATTGAAAACACTAAGTTTGACAAATTTGGAAAACTTTATCTCTGGCATATTTTTTGGTGAGAAATGGGCCACATGTGGACCCCACTTTGACCAGAAACTGTCAATTCTGCCCCTATGTCCAAATTGGATTTATGGGTAGTCAATTCTAGCTATTTTAAGTTTTTTGAGTACAATGGTGATGTCCGTTTCAGCATTCGGAGGTGTACATGGAGATTACACTTATATCGGAGCAACTAACGGAGCTAAGAACCCAAACAAGTGTACCTTACCAACTTACAGTAAATCCTGTGATATTAATTGCTTGTGTTCTTTCTTTTTACTTTTGTGATTTACTTGTTCACCCTAGGACCGTGAGACGTTACTTAGCGTTCGAACGAGATTTGGGTGTCGACGCTGTTCGCAGAGTCGCGTAACGTCACTTAGAGATTTGATACCATGATCCTATTTTTACGTGCTTACACTACTAGCATGACAGACCATAGGACACCTGACACTGATTACATGAGACAAAGTTCGTCTTGATGTATTTTTTGGTACCAGGATTCTGTGTAGGACTATAGGCTTCATGACGTTTACAGACATACTTATATACTTGTACTTATGACTCATGGTGATAGATAGAGGTCTTGTCCCTGCGTGTTACTATATGATACGTGAGGTTACATGGGACGAGAGAGTCTCACAAAACTACAGGCTGATTACATTTATATATATATATATATATATATATATATATATATATATATATATATATATATATATATATATATATATATACTATATTACTGGTGGTGCCTTAGACTCTGTCATTGGCACATTTACTGGCCCACCGAGATATTACATGCTGCTATGGGCTCCCCGACACAGAGCCTGTAGTAGTTTCAGCCTGAGTATGAGTAATGCTCTTATTTGTTTTCACATAGCTAGTTATATACCTTGCCCTGAGGATCTATTTCTACTTATGTATTTTATCTGGCTTGAGTATTTAATGTACCTTGATATATCCCCTGAGGACCTGGATCTGGGTTATGTCCCCAGGTACAGTAGAGGAGGATTATCCCAAGATATACGGGACATGAGCTGATGCTAGAGCAGTACTAGCACCAGAGGACGAGATTGTGCCAGAGGATTTCTCCTGAGTATTTAAGTTTCATACTCAATTATTTATGCTCATTATAATTATTTTATATCTAGACCCATGGACATATATAATGGTGATATTTTCTTTCTTTTATTGTGTCGAGTTGTTCCCCGAGACACTATTTATTTGGATTTGATGATGGACTATTTCCTTTATCTATTATCTTGATTAGTCTATTATATTTAGTTATGTTTCTTTTTGTGGATGAAATTAGAATTTTTTGTGATAGATTGTGTAGACTGTATTTTTATACAGCTTAAGTGCACTCTAATGGGTCTATTAAATTAGGATTGCCCATTGGAGTTGTGCTGCTGGCCATTGTCACGTGGCTAGTCCCTCGGTACTTTGGGACTGGGTCGTGACAGCTTTAACATTATACTAGCTCACAGTCTCGGATCTCTTATGCTGAATTATTGACGGAGGCCAGGATTCAGGAGGCCATTAACAAGGGAAAAGAGAATCAACTGAGAATTCAGCAAGGACCAACAAAGGTGCAACAAAGAGAGCCTATCAGACGACCAATGGGACAGCAGCAGCAACAGAGGATGGGACCCTACCAGCTTAGAGAACCTCCGACTTGTCACTTCTGTGACAAAAAGGGGCATGTGCAAAAGGAGTGCAGAAAGAAACTAGGAACTTGCATGATTTGCGGATTTGGACGGCATTAGGCTCGGGATTGTCCACAACGTGGAGCCATTATTCCAGTAGGAGTTCAAAAGCCAACAGTATCGACACCAGGAGCAACCAACAAAGGAGAAGGATTAGCTCGTTTACCAGCACCAGAAAGCCAGCAGAGAGGACCACCCTTGGCATCGCAGGCAGTGCAGTTCGAGAGATCCAGAAAGCAGACAGGATCTCAAAGGCAAGGACAAGTGTTTTCACTGACTCAGGGAGGAGAAGAGACTGAAGGAGAGGCTATTATATGTATTATTTTAGTTGAATCAGTACCTGCCACTATTTTATTTGATTATGGGGCCACTCTTTCATTCATATCATCTAGATTTATAGCAATGCATAGAATAGATACTTCACCTTTGCCTAAGAGTTGGGAAATTCTTACTGGGGGAGGAATAGTGCCAGTAACTAGTACTTGTAGGAATTGTTCAGTTATTGTTTGTGGTCGGGGGATGAGAGCTCGACTTTTGGTATTTCCAATGCCAAATTTTGACGTAGTGTTGGTGATGGATTGGCTTAGTCAATACCATGCAGTATTATATTTCCATAAAGGTTGTGTTATTTTTAAGCCGCCAGGCCAGTCAGAGTTTGAGTTCGTGAGAGAAACTACAGAGAAGGGAGTAGGCCAATACGGTAGAGCTTGCATGGCAATGGAAGTTGTGCCACCACCGATCGTTAAGGAGTTTGCAGATATCTTTCCAGACGAGTTGTCCGGTCTGCCACCGGACAAAGAAGTCGAGTTAACTATTGAGTTGGTGCCGAGAGCAGCGCCGATATCTTCTAATGTGTATCGGCTAGCAAAAAAGGAGCTAGATGAGCTGAAGGTGCAGTTGCAAGAGTTGCAAGATAAGGGATTCATTAAGCCAAGTGCATCGCCTTGGGGATCCCCAGTGTTGTTCGTACCAAAGAAAGATGGAACAGTCCGCATATGCATCGACTACAGAGCCCTTGTAGATAGTAAAACCCTAATTGTATAGATAAAAGAAATAGTATTTATTGTAGTTATTACTAATTTTACCATATTTATTCAAATTTTATTCCAATTTAGAAAAATTAGAATTCTAGGTATTTTATGTAACAAGTTGACCTAGTTTTGACAAAACTTGACCCCGACAATTTCAGAACCCCGACCAAAAATCTATATTTTTTACATCTAAAATTATATTATGATATTTTAATTCTAATTTAAAGTATTTAATTTAGATTTACTTAATTGTCAAACAATAGTTTTATTGACTTGTCTTAACCTGTTATGACCTAGTTTTGGTTTTTACTTGGTTTTGGACTCATAGAATTTATAGTAGATGACCCTATCACTAAAAAAAAATCGTATTTTCTAATACAATTCCAGAATTATTATTTTTGATAATTAATTTCTTTAAAAATAATTTTTGGTAATGTTTGATGGTTAGTAATAATTTGGTGTGTAGTTACTTGTATATGCAACAAACGTAGAATTAATAACTAGATAATAACCTAACTTAAACTAAAAAAATAAGAGTTTAATTAGTGTCATAATTAATTGGTAGGTGTTCGTGACGTTTCTGTGGAGAGCTCCGGACCATATTTGTTGTGCTCGCAGCTTGGCTTGGAAGGCAAGTACATCTTGCTTGATTTTATTGTTCATTATACATATGCCTAGTTTTTATTTGCTAGTTGTGTGCACGCATCTAGAATAGTAGACTTACCTAGTATATTATGAAGATATGTGGTATATACTGACCTGACACTGTTTCAAACAAGTTCACTGAGTGAGAGAGAGTGCATGAACTAGCGTGTTGACTGGCCATTGATACGTGAGTTCGCGTCTTGTGTTGGTAGTTAGTGTTTATCTTGTTGTCTATATTTATTGACGTCGCTGTATTATGTCTCCACTGCGTATATAGTTCAGATACATTGGGAGAAAAGAATCTACTAGTGAGTGTATGGAATTTCTGTTTCTATTGTATATATATGGTGTAAATCGTGTACCCCAAGTTCCGTTGAACGCCTGGTGGGATGACTGTTCTTCTATTTCTTCCCCCTCATGCACCACTAGAGATATCTCGAGTGCACCTCACATAGATGGTTTAGTTACCCTATTTATTGTTTACTGCTTTACTTTTATGCATGTCAATTTTTTGTGTACTTGTTATGTCCCTCTAAGGACCTGGCACCTTTTTCAGATCCAGATGAGCCCTTGTTCCCGACGGACTACGGAGTGGGTGACTTTGCAAACGAGACTTTAAGGTGGAGCCACATGAGTTTTCTTGAGCATTCATTCATGGACGACGATTGCTTAGTGTCTTGGGTGTCTTTATCTAGTTAGCTAACGCCCAGACTATTTCTTTATTGCTTAGTTGTATTTTTTTAGTATTCTTTTGTACTCATTTTTTGTGGATTGTTCTCCACTAGATTCTATTTTTGTAGTAGATTCTGAGACTTATCTATTCATCCAGTTTCTTACTCTGTGATATTTGTGGATGAGACTAGATTTTACCTACCCGTGATACTATGACTTAAATATATTTTACAGCATATTATGACTTGTTAGGTCCATTAAATTGGGTTCCTATACTTGTTCGTACTGCTGTCATGTGTACGTATACCTGGTCCTACGTATTTTGGGACTGAAACGTCACACACACACACACACACACACACACACACACACATATATATATACTTTTCATGAATATAATTATCTCAAGATATCGTCCGTCGAGGGTACAGACCGTCGAGGGTACAGAGACGCCTGGGGATCTTTCTGAGGTACAATTATGGTGGCCCTTGGATCAACTACTCTGATGCTCCAGACGAGAGGAATGCTTTCTGGTTTACACACTTCAAGGTAAAAATATATTTAGTTTTAATATCGATCATCTAATTTATTTATATTACATAACTTACTATATTACTTCTTGTAGGACACGTATTTCTACCCACCATACTGGGCCGAGGTGATCGAGAAGATGTTTCCTTCTACGCTGCCAAGCTAGTCCGGGATGCAATCAATGATCAGAATGACCGTGATCGTTTCGAAAAACCAATCCAAGGTTGGATCAAGACTGAGCAGTAGACTCAGATGAGGGCTAGATTCGACGATCCCAGGTAC
This sequence comes from Iris macrosiphon, assembly GCA_036927795.1. Taxonomy (NCBI): domain Eukaryota; kingdom Viridiplantae; phylum Streptophyta; class Magnoliopsida; order Asparagales; family Iridaceae; genus Iris; species Iris macrosiphon. The sequence goes on from JAYESA010000004.1 coordinate 188,916,398, forward strand.
AAAAAAAAGTCGGAGAAGACGAAGGCGGCCAGGAAGAAGGCAAAAAAGTGGTGTGGTGAGTCGATTCTAATGACAAAACATTTTTGTTGCTTGGAAAATATTTGAACGTATATATATTATTTTAATCAAAGTAGGATAAAATGGTTAATTTTAGTAACAATATATATATTTCTAATTAACAGGTCCAAAGGGGTGAGTACGCTAACATGGTGACCGTCTTCCTCGTCACACATCGGAAAGGGTGGACAGCTCATCGATGATGGGGCCACGCAGACTTACGTAAGTATTACTTTACATTTTTTAAGTTTTAATATAACTTAGAAAATATGCAAATAAATATAAATCTAGTTAGTAATAAGTTGCTTAAATAGTAACATTTATGTTTACAACGACTAGATAGTAACAAGAATATTTATCGAGCGATTCATTTTTTTTCTAGAATGAGTATCTACAACTCTATGAGCAATCGACACAAGATACTTCTACTGCACCTCCCGAGGGAGAGGCCGGTACTTCCTCGCACCCACCGGCCCACCCAGTTTTGTCGGCTGACGAGATGTAGCATATCGCCGCTAGTGGTCTTCAGAGGGGTACGTACTATGGGACGGGATTCTACAACGCCTATGTTGTGATGCAGTGCTCTAGGACCCCCTCTGCCCTTGTGCATACCCCACAGCCTTCCCAGGAGTCAGTGCGAGTCGAGCAAGAGAGAGTTGATTATCAGATTGCGTCTCTGCGTAACGAGTTGATGTAAAGGATTTTGCAGCAGCCCCAGTCTCTGCCGCAGATGGACGATACGAGGATCTTAGCACGTTTTGATGCGCTCAAGCAAAACCTTTTGGAGCTCAGGACTATGACCGAGGTGACACAACGACACATTACAGATCTGGTGTCATGCCCCAGTCCCAAAACACGTGGGACCAGACACGTGGCAATGGCCAGCTGGTACGACTCCGTAGTGCTTTCCAATTTAATGGACCCGACGAAGTGTACTTACGTTGTTCACGGTCAAGTGATCAAGCAAAAAATCTAATTCTAAACATGCAACAACTAAACTAAATCTTAATCCATGATAAATAAATCTCAAGAAGGAACGATACGCATCATCAATCTGCAGCCCAATAATACATCCGTTCAAATAGGACTAAAGAATAATATAGGCCTATAAACACTAGGCTATAAAAGCAGAATCAAAAATGGAAAGTAGTACATGACTGTAACAGCTAAAAAATATAAAGATGCCTGCAACGATGTCCACACTCCACTAGATCAAGTATCATACAAACTGTACAAATAACCTGGAAGGGAACCAGGTCCTCAGACGGACGTAACAAGATACAAAAAGTACATGCCATAATGTAAATACTGAGTAAAGTAAATCAGGGTGAACTATCCTCCTAAGTGAATGCAATTTGAGGACAACTTAGTGCGTATGGGAAGTGTAGGCTAGACATATGCTGACGTAATTCACCAATCGCCATGACTGGCTAGTATATGCCACATATGCCCCCTATCTTGGGGCAATCTACATATATTATAACGTCCAATACTCTGAGGAGCTTGGTATCTGCATAAGTAAATACGTCCAATGTTCTCTAGAGAGTGGTATCTGCACAACGTCCAATGCCCCGAAGAGCGTGGTGTCTGCACATGTAACGTCCAACACTCCAAAGAATGCGGTATCTGCATAAATATATACGTCCGTATCACTCCGAAGAATGCGGTACCTGTATAAAGGAGGTGGGTGTCCCATACGCCTACTAGTCGTCCTCTCCGTCCAATGCCAATGTACAAGTCTTAAGCGCGACGTGGACATCTCGTAACTATAATGCAAGTCACCTAAAATAATACACCTATGCTAAGTACCAACACACGAGCTACTCGCACCGATGGTCAGTCGAGTGCATAAACCCGTGTCCTATCATAAACTCACTCTATGACGTAAAATGATACGTGTCAAGGCCTCGGAGTTATAATGATAACTCCGTCACTTAGGGTACGTCCACTAGACGCTAGGTCAAACACAAGTCCTAACGTCGATGCCTTCGTCGACTGCACCCGAGTCATTCTCGGACGCGCACAATTATATAATATAGAGAGAATAATATATAATATTAACCGAATTTAAATAGTACAACAAGGCAAGGTATACTTGCCTGTAAGCCAGACGAAGATTCGAACACGAACTCGCCTTGGAAGTAGCAGCGCAGCAATGGAAACTGGAGTTGATATCCCCGGATGCTGTCACAAATATCACCAACAGTCTCGGAATGAGTGAGATACTCAGAAAAGCATATACATACATCCAATTTGGACACAGGGCAAAATGCAGTTTCTGGTCAACACGGGGTCCACAAATGGACCTGTCTTGCACCGAAAAATGTATCGGAGATAAAGTTATCCAAATTCATCAAACTTAGTACCTACGAGTCCAGAACAACCAACAGAACATCCCGAACTGGATTACGATGAGCCGATCACGAAATTGCCCGTCATGTAGAACCGTGGGGCCCACGAAATGACGTTTCGTCAACGTTCTCAGAATTGAACCAAACTTGGGTTACGGGACCAGCGTAATGCTGCGAATTCGATGACGCAAGTTTTGTTACAAAATGACATGCACATACAAAATTTGGACGAGTGTCAGAATAGGCCGATACGGTAATTTTTAACGGATACGCGTTGATTCCGGTGTGCACGCACATCCAAATCAAGTTTCGCGAAAGCCCACAAATCTACGTTGACAATACGCACCTTTCGGTGCAATCGGTACGCGACGAGGTTTTCCGAATTGACGGGACCAACTCCGTATCGGAGAATTTCATTATTTTAAAAATTATTTTTTTCTCATGAATTGGAACTCAAATAACTAACAATAGAATGCAAGCTAAATTATTCTACTTAAAGGCATTACAAGAGGGTTAGGTTGAAAGTATACCAGAGGTGATGGTTCAGGATTCGATCAAGCGAGGAGGAAGATATCACAACACGAAGGCGGGGTATTGGTGCTCGGTTCTGGACTGTGGGATGCTCGGGTCTATGGTCAGGTCGGGGTTCTGGCGAAAAGCAGTCGGTTGGAGGGGCAGCTCCGACCAAGGGAGGCTCAGCCAGGGGGTGAGGGTGGCTCGCTAGCGGTCGGGGCTCTCCGGGGGTCGTCGGCGGCGCTGTAGCAGCGGCCTCAGCAGTAACAGTATTCGCAGCGACAACAACAGTAGATAAAGAAACAACAGCAGTTGCTGAGGCGGTGGCTCACGACGGCTCGCGGGACCAGGATGCGGTGGCTCGCGGCGGCACAGCAGTAGCAGCAGCTGCGGCTTGAAGCAGCAGCAGCGACATTTGAAATGGGTTGCTGGTGGCGGTGGTTGGCGGAGATGATGGTGGTGGTGATGATGACGGTAGCAGTGGTGGTAGTCGTGGAGGCGAGGGTGGCGGTGGTCGTGGAGGTGAGGGTGGTTATTGGTGATGATGGCGGGTGGTGGAGATGCTGGAGGTGGTGGTCGTGGGCAGTAAGGGAGGTGTTGGTGATGATGACGGGTGGTGAAGATGCTGTAGGTGGTGGTCGTGGAGGTGAGGGTGGTTGTTGGTGATGATGGCGGGTGGTGGAGATGCTGGAGGTGATGGTCGTGGTGGTCGTGGGCAGTGAAGGAGGTATTGGTGATGATGATGGGTGGTGGAGATGCTGGAGGTGGTGGTAGTGGTGGAGAGGAAGGAGGTCGGCAGGTGGTGGCTGTGGTATTTGGTTGGATGGGAGGAGGAAGAAGGAGGAGGAAGAAGAAGAAGGAGTTAGGTTTACGTTGGAGGGGGTGGTGTTGGCTATTGAAATTGGAGAGAGGGAGGGAGAGTTTAATATAGGAGAGAGAGAAGAGATGGCATTGGGATTAGGGCTGGCCACAATGCATTTCTAGGGATGGAGGGAAGGTTCTTCATGAAGGATTGAAGGGCTAGGATGGACTTGATTTTGAATGGAGGGTGTAGATGAGGTAGGGGAAAAAGGTGGTGTGTTGTACACATAAAATAGGAGAGGGGGTAACCTAGGGGACCCGTCAACAAATGGAGGGGGGTTCTTCATGGCTTGGCTCCTGTCACAACCCGCACCCGGTATAGGGGCACGAGTACGCGGGTATGTCCAGCCTACGATGCAGCATCGGCGGTAGAACGCTGTCTAGGTCACAATAATACTATATAACTAAATACCTGTCAATGATATCAATCTCCAAAAGGAGGACAATATACATCTCACAATATCTCATAATGTAACCTCAATCACAACATCTATAAGAGTAATAAGACACGATAAAAGATAAGAAGAATGACATAGTCAAACACCATGTCTCAAAATAAAGATAAATCACAGTCTAGCTGTCCAACATAAAGTCTCCACAAGTCTCCAATTAAACTTAACATAAGTCTAAATATAAATTGAAATAAACCTCAATAAGTCTCAGATGCATAATATAATACTATCTAGGTAGCTGCAGGTAATGTCTCATCTAAAGGAATAGTCTCCTCTAAGATCTCTGGTGTGTAATCTGCATCTATACCCGGTCCATAGTGTGTGGTAAAAAACTCCTCAATATCCTCTGGAAAAAATATCCAGTCAGAATTGGAACGAAGTACAAGCACTAACAGCAGTTCCACATATATTGACAAAACTATAACACAGTGTAAAGAAATACAAGACAGATATGAATACTGGCAATAAGAAATACTGGAATAAATGGAATCAGGAAATGCTGGAATAACTGGAATACTGGAGCATATTATCAGCAATGTATATCTAGCAATGAATAGAAATACAAGTACACGCTAGAACAATGAACTGGTATATAAGTGAATGCTAGAATCATGACGAGAACATAAGGAATGCTAGATCAATATACTAGAGATACATGTCAAGAACATCTAACTAAGTGTGTGAAACATCAGCATATCATGTGATCGGCTTGGGGCTGATCATGCTCGTTACATATGATTAGCTATCATTCTTGTAAGGTCAGGCTAACCATCCGGGTAGCTATGATATGAGTAATAGTCAGGCTAACCACATATAACAGCTATGAGGCATGTAATGGTCAGGCTGCACCAACGTGAGGTGTGGGTGAGCTATGATGCATGTAAAGTTTGGATATGATCACACAAGCTACTAATATTTTCCCCTTTTTCCCTAGCTAGCACGATGGATTCCAATCACGACTCCTCGTGACAGGTCTTGATAATGCCAACTCGTGTAAACAACAGTGTCAGAGTCATGTATGCTATACAACAAGAGTTATAGAGATAATCAACATAATGGAAACTGTCAGAGAATGTACTCGCCTGTGGTCCTTAGCTGGCAATACCAATGCCCGGGTTCCAAAGTATCATCTGAATGATCCTACAGTCCTATAGACATATCATATAACACAATACTGCACCAGACATCACTCTAACACACAATCAACACAATGATCTCAGAGACTACGCTAGGGGGTCACGTTTGTAGTTGCTGTGCATAATAGACAGTCAATGGTACGGTCTTGCCAGTACGTCAGTGTATATATGGCAGTCTGCGATCATGCTACGTGGTCACAGGTCAATGTAACTACGGGATATCCGTGGTTATACTAGGTCATCTAGTACATAGACATACAATATATATATATATTATTATCTATCATATACATTAATACTAATTAATTACAATTATAAAAGATACATGTATATACATACTTAATAGAATTTATACTATGTACATATATACATATATTAAACATGTACTAGGGATGCACGTACAATACATATACGTATGTTTTATACTAATTGAGAATTATACTATTTATATACATATACATTAATATACATTTAGACATATATTAATACGTATGCCAATACGTATATACCAACTATATATATATATATATATATATATATATATATATATATATATATATATATATATATATATATATATATATATATATATATACCCACAATACACGAATACTAAACCATGGCTAAATACGTATGCATACAATAAAGAATACGCGTATGCGTATACATATACATGTACATGAGAGGGGACTCGAACCTGGGTACGAGGAAGTGAGGGGTTCGATGTCGAGGTGGCTGCTGCCGAGGTGTGGGAGCGCTGACAGGCGGTCGTGGCGAGCTTCTAGCGAATGACAACGGGGTCGGGATCCACCCAGGCGAGTGCTGGCGATTGCAGGCGAGTCAAACAGTCGGTCGGCGGTGGGTTCAGGCGTTCATGGGGAGGGGTCGTGCACTGGTCGTCGGCTTCAAGCGGGTTGTGCAGGGTGTCGTAGAGGATGTCGGGGGAAAGTTCAGCAGGTCGACGTTCAGTGCAGGCGGGTTCGACGAGGTCCGGCGGTGTTGGGATGGCGAGTGCTCCCGTTCAGGAGAGATATGGTGGTGGTTCTGGCATCGGGTGCAGCGGCTCCGGCGTCAGGCGAGATGTGGTGGTGGTTCTGGCGTCGGGTGTAGTGGTGAACTCCGACGGGATGATCCGGTCGAACTCCGACGTCGGTGAGGAAATCGGTTTGGCGAATGGCAGGAGAAGAACAAAATGAACAGTACGGACGGGAAAGGGATAAAGAAGGAATCAGCTTGTATTTAGGTTGAAGGAAAGAGAAAGAAAAAAAGAAAAAAATTATTTATAGAAGTATGGTATGGGTTTGACCTAGAATTATTTGACTTTTGTCAACACTCGAAAAAAGGCCTTGGCTTGTTATGGAGATATTTCAATGGGCTAGGATTTAAAATAAATTAAAATGAATGGGTATGATTCCATTGGTTCAAGGTTTTAGGGCCATGGTTCAAAGAGGTTGATGTTGCAATTGCACACTCCTAAAAATTATGGAAATACACATGAAGGGGAAAAATAGGGTTTATTTATGTGTCGTGTCCAACGGGGTGGATACCTCAATGCACTTTTGCACAAAAGTGCCCAATAACTGAAAAATTGCACAAAGTGAGATTTATGGTTTTTAATTAATTAACTAAATGCAATAGGTGTTTTAGAATTAATAGAAGTACAAGGGCTGAATTATAGTGGGACACAAGGATCAAATAACAATCTGGCACGTCTAGGACAAGGGTGTGAAATCTGTTGGAAGACAATGGCTAGCGTAGCGCTCTAATTATCGAAGCAACGGTAAAGTGCAACAATCAAATAAAATCACGATTATTTAAATATAATTAATTATCATTACAATTATTTACTCATTAATTATGAAAAGACAAAAATACCCTTAATCTGAAAAGTGGGGGTGACAGCTCCAATGGTAGGTGGACACCTAATTGCCTATTTGCACAAAAGCCCCTAACAATTGGGAAATTGCACAAACAATGGAGTTTGGAATTGGATGAGAAAAAATACCATGTTTGGTGTGATGTAGTGGGTTAAAATGGTGTGTGGTGTTTAGTATGAACCTTGAGAGTGTGAGTGGGGGTTTGGGTTGGTGTTGGGTCTAGTTTTGGGTTATGTTGGGTCCTTACACCAATTTAATTAAAATTAGTGTCAAAGGTATTCTTTAATTAATTGAAAGTGCATAGGGTTAAAATTGGGTGGGACACAAGTGTCATGGACGTAGTAGACTCAGAATAGAATATTGTCATAAATTGGGTTGCACAAAACGGGTCGAGATTGTGTCTCCAATTTTATTTGGAACAGACAAAGATGCAAAGTTAGATTTATTATGGATTTAAAAATAGATATTTATAACGAATATTATGCGACTAAAATGAAGAACAAGAGAGGGTATTTATGAGTTACACAAAGGTCAGAATGGAAGGCTGGCACGTCTAGGAAAAGTGTGTAAAATTTGTTTGAAAGCAAATGCTAGTGTAGCGCTCCAAATATCGAACCAACGGTAAGGTGCACAAAGTGATACAAATATTGTACATTAATCTAAAATACTATGTTCTAATTCTAATTGGCTCCAAACTAACCCTAGTCTCTCTATCTAAGTCAGGTAGACCTAAATTTAATCGAGGGGGTTTAAATCTACTCTCCTTAGAGCATTTCATCCTCAAAATTTAAACAGACATATGGTAAAAACTATTGACTGAAATTAAATGCTACTACATACCTAGGCCTTTAAAGAGATGGGAAAAATGCTACCAAATATCATTCTCTCGTTCATAGGTCGACTCACCTGGTGCTTGATGCCTCCATGCGACATGAACTAGAGGGATATTCTGACCTTGCAATACCTTCTTGCTTCTGTCCAGAATCTCTATAGGCTCCTCCTGATATGACAAACTCGGCCCGACAGTGATCTCCGAGTTGTCAAGCACTTGACTAGGATCTGGCATGTACCTCCTTAACTGAGATACATGAAAGATTTCATGAACTCCTTCTAATTTCTTTGGCAATGCTAATCTATAAGCAACCTCTCTGATGTGCTCCAACACATCGAATGGTTCGATGTACCTTAGACTCAGCTTTCCTATGCCTCCAAACCTGATGGTCCCTTGGGTAGGCGAGATTTTTAGAAATACATGATCTCCAACCTGGAACTCTAGGGGTCGTCGATGCTCATTTGCCCAATGCTTCTATCTGTCCTGTGCTGCTCGCATGTACCATTGGATCTTCTTTACCTTCTCCATTGTACGAATAACCAACTCTGGTCCAAGTATCTGCCTCTCGCCCACATCACTCCAATACACTGAGGAACGACACTTCCTGCCATACAATGCCTCATAGGCAGCCATCTGAATGCTCGCTTGATAGCTATTATTGTAGAAAAATTTGACCAAATGTAAATGGTCCTCCCATGATCCACTGAAATCAAGCATGCATGCCCTCAACATGTCCTCAGTGTCTGAATGGTGCACTCGGACTGGCCATCCGTCTGCGGGTGATACGATGTGCAGAACTTCAGGCGGGTACCGAGACTCTCTTGCATACTCTGCCAAAAATAAGATGTGAACCTCGGATCCCTGTCATACACTATACTGATTGGCAACTCATGCAGTCACACGATCTTCCTCATATACATATCTTCTAAGACCTATGTAGACTGTCCAACTCTGAAAGGTAAAGAGTGAGCAAACTTGGTGAGTCAATCCACGATCACCCATACCGCATTGCAACCACTGGGACTCCTCGGAAAGACCGTAACGAAGTCCATAGTGATGTGCTCCTATTTTTACTCAGGTATCGGGAGTGGATGAAGTAAACTTGCAGACCTCTGATGCTCAGCCTTGACCTGCTGACACACCAGGCACTTCGCCACAAAGCAGGCTATCTCCCTCTTTATTCTATGCCACCAATAGTACTGTCTCAAGTCTCTGTACATCTTTGTGCCTCCTAGATGAATAGAGTATGCTGAACTGTGCGCCTTCGACATCAGCTCCTGGTGAAGTTCTCCGTTCGGAACATAGAGACGAGCTCCATATCTCAAAGTGTATGGTTAATCCTGTCTGTATCCCGGCCTCTGTCCTCTATTAAAGTCTTTGGAATCTGGCATCTGTTGGCAAGGCAGCCTTGATCCTCTCAACCAATGTCGATTTCACCTGAAAACTCGACAATTGGCCATCTTCTCCGGGCATAATGACCTCTATACCCAACTTCTCCAGATCTCTCAATAGGTGTTGCTGGGTAGTCAAAAAGAATGCCATAGGCCTCCTGCTTAATGCGTCAGCTACCACGTTGGCCTTTCTCGGATGGTACTGTAGCTCAATCTCAAAGTCTGTCATCACCTTGAGCCAACGTCTTTGTCTCTGGTTCAGGTCCTTCTCTTAATTTTAAAAAGCTCAAGGTCAGGTACTTTTTGCGAATCTTATCTTGTTGCTACTCTACCTTTTTACCTCGAACCTGAGGTTTCTCCTAGTTTACTCCATGCGTACCCTTCATCTAAACTACATGGGTACCATCTTGTTTATAACTGGCCATCCATTATAGGTAGTTTACGATATCCAACTCAAGGCTATAACATCTGTCGATACTCTCATCCTTCAATCTAACTACTCTATTTCAGATACTAGCTCAACTAATCGAGTTATCAATGGTGAAACCACGAGCCTAATAGATACTAACAACCCAAATAAATCAAGTACATCTAATCTAATTTGAAAGCTATACTATAGTACTCAAGTTATCTCATCATCCAAATATTGGGTCTAGCAATCTACGTCTAGCAATCTACCTATCTGTTTTAGCTTAGTCATATAATCATCATTATCTAAAGGCTAAAAAAAATTCTAGGTCTGGTACTGTAAGTGTCACGCCCCAGTCCCAAAATACGTAGGACTAGGACACGTAACACGCCAGCCGTATGTATACGAACTCCAATATATGGAAACCATATACACACGTACGCTGTACATGAATATCAATCCACAAGTGGTATGAAATATAATACAAGTCACAGGGTAAAATCTAAATCTTATCCACAAAAATCAAATATAAATAAATAACCAGCATCTATGAAACTAGACCTCAATATAGGTATCTAAGGATGATAGTTGGATGGAAACAAATCCACTACCAACTCGAATATAAGAGCAAATATAATATGAGTACAACACCACAACACAATATAAGAATACCAGCTATCCATCACAGCTCAAAGAGAAGACATCATCGGATCACATGTAACCATCCACATCTGCGCTCCTACAAATACTCATGAAAAGATACACCTGGCAGCGGACCAGGTCCTCAGAGGGACGTAACAAGATACAGAAAATACGAGCCAATTTGAATACAGTAAACATGCATATAATTTGAAAATAAATAAGTACGCTGTACAAGACCATCTATATGAATGCAAATGAGGACAACTTTTCGACGTATGGGCAAGGGTAGGCTACTCGATCTAATCCTCACAACCTCACGCTCGTCAGTGGACATCATCAGCCGACATACCTCTGGGGTAGCGACCCTCGGACTCCATCAATCGACATACCTCGGGGGTAGCGACCATCGGACACGACCCACCATAGTGCGTGCTAGTGACTACGGTGTTACCAGAGTGGTTAAAAGCCCATACGCCTAATAATTGTCCTCTATGATACTAAGTGCCATGTGTGTGTCAACATATCTAATACATAGTAACGACTGAAATAAAACTACACATGCAAGAAATATACAGAATGCAATAAATAAACAAAAATATAAATAGCATGCAAAGTACTGTAAATAATTTGGCAAGGTATCTTGCCTGGGGTCCTGCTGCTGGTATGAATCAGAGTCCAAGTCGCAGTCCAAATAGCCTATGTATTACAAATTTATCACGTCAAAAGATAATTTATTTTAATTTATTTAATTTTGGAATAATTACTCAAAAATCCTATTTTAATCTTATTATTCTGATTTTTATGTTAATTCCTAAATTTTGTCCAAAAAAAAATTGAATTTTATCAACTCGAGACTCATGGCACGCAAATCGAGGCGATCTGTTGACCAAAAAGTCAACCGACACAACCTCAACTTTCATGCATGATTTTTTGTAGATTTCAGCGTCAAAAATATGCTAGAATTTACGGCTCATCCGAATTCAAATTCGTTTGGGAATTATGGCACATACAAATTTTGTATTGTGCACCGATGGTTAAATTCTAACCTAGAAGTTCTACAGAATTAACAGTATGTAAATACTTCGAAATAAATTCTGGGAAAAATATATGTCGATGATCTCAACATTAGCTTTCCGAAACTTTAAACGGTTCATGATTCTGATTCCTGGTTCTCCCAGAATCGCAAAAACATCGAAACATATCTATTTTCGGATATGCTGTGCTCTACGAATTTTCCAGAATTTAATACTCATAATTTAGAGAAATAATTTATATAATCAGAAATCTAACCTCATTATCGTTCTAACAAAAAAAACTAGGCCTCGTTTGGAGTCCGGAGCTAGGAGATATCGTCTTTTTAATTCGTCATAACTAGTAGAAAATGAGGCTGAATTTATGACGAATTTTGACTATTTTTGGACGAAAAAGAGAGGAATTTGGGGAAGAAAAATATGAAGGATGGGGTATTTATAATGGTGGACACTACTTAATTAAATACGACTAGGATTGGTTAATTTGGATAGGATTATGATGAATTTAAATAAGGATAGGATATGCATGAAGTTGATTTCCTAGTAGGTTCAGGATTTAAATTAATTTAAAATAGAGTTTGAATTTATCTCAATAATTTATAATCTTAAATATAATTAAAGATAATATAAATAATTTATAAAATCTTATTAATATCTATTAACACTAAATTAGCATCTATCTAATATTAAGACTATATATATCCAAATAAATCCTAAATAATTTCAAAAATCTAAATAAATTTCTTAAAATTCTAAATAAATTACAAAAAAATATAATTAAATATTTTTAACTAAAATAAATATTTGGTAGGAACGACATACAAGTATGGTCGTATAGTAAATCATAGAAGTCCTAGAAATTTATGTTTTCTAAGTTTTAATTACCAAAAATTCTAGAAAAATCTCCAAAAATCTAAAATAACCTAAAATAATTCTAAATGAATATTTATATAAGTAAATATACTAAAAAAAATTATTTTCTAATTAACTAAGAGAATACTTTAAATAAATTTAATATCTATAATAAATATAATAATATAAGATATACACAAAATACCTATTTTGGGTGAGGGAGTTTACAATCTACCCAACTTAAAATAATTTCGTCCTCGAAATTAAAATAAAGCATAATTTGTTAAATCCTTCACATTCATACATAAGGTACGTCAATCGCAATCTCTTCCAAAATTTAAATAACAAAATCTATTCAAATCTATCCCGATCACTTCAAAATTAAGATAACCACTGTTTAAATCAAAATTCAACCTGTCGTAATCTCTTCTCGATTTTTTTTTTCAACATTCAAATCTAACTCAAGTCTATATGACATCCCACATCAACATTTATATCACCATTTCCAACTATCATAATCTCCTCTAGACCTTGAACAATAAACAATTCTAATCAAATCTTATTCCTATTCTCAAATTAAGAATTTTGTACTCTTTAAATATTTAAACTCAATTTACATCCTCAATATTTCAAATAGGTGACCCAACAATCAAAATTAAACTTTTAATTCAAATCATCAAATTGTAAAATCTAATTCACTAGTTGTTCAAGTCTAAAATTCTATATTTATCCTAAAAATTTAAATCGATGATTCATCCTTCAATATTCAAAATTTAAATCATGTGCTCAAAGTATAAATATTGGGTCCTCTTAATCCTTCTTTTAAAATTCTCCACATTTAAAAGGACTTAATCTCTCAATCTAATCCTACTTGATCACAATCTAAAAGAATTCTCCTCAAGTTTAATAATACAATTTCTACCCAACTTAGAATTTACCCATCTATCACATAAGGCTCTTACACTTAAGAAAAATATTCCTCAATTTATTTTCTCATGTCATTCAATCCTCAAAACTTTAACACCAACTATATCATATGTGATATGCCCTTAATCAATTATGAAAGATAGTCACCAAATAATGTGATTGGCCTATGGGGTATATCTTGTACTACCCGTGTATCACTTATATCCAAGCACGAGATTTCGTCTTTCCGAAACAAGGGAAGACAGAAAGCAACGGAAAAGAGTTCATGGAGGGGTAATAGAATGGAAGTATGGGAATCAAAGCGTTTAAAGAATTCAAATAAGAATTGTCAAGACAGTTGTGGATTGAAATCTTAATTTAGTAATTTTCTATTCGCATGCTCACATCGGTGCAGTTATGTACTTGATATGATATGCTTTGTCGTATCTAGAGGGTAAGTATATTTGTCTACTGGTCCACTATACATCTCAATCCACGTAAAATACTATTGCGAAGGACGAATCAAGCGCATTATGGCTAGCTAGACCATAATACACTGATTCTGATTAGACAATTTGTATTAGTATGGTTGATCAGGCCCCAATAACACATATGTCATGAACAAGCTCGATATAAGATTAAGCTTGCAAAAACTAGGCTATAATAGCAGCATAATTCAAGGTAGCACAGAAAATATAACGCTGGATTATGATGTGAGAAGTTACAAAATAATTCAAGTTCGCAAAAGCAAAAATAACATAAGCAATAATAATAAAAGACTCTACAATCTCTACAGTTATCATACAACCTCCTTATCTAAGTCGCTAGTCGACCAAATAGGGCAAGGACCTCTAAATTCTATGGTCTGAATAAACACTGTCGTATTTTGCTAGCATGCGATAAATATCATTCGGTTACACTTCAATTAATAGGTCAAAAGACTATGTGATACTAGGTGTCAAACATTATGGTAAAACTTCTAACTAACTCTAGTAGTGTCTATACTACTCTCAAGTCTTCTTAATACATCAAGGGGTAATAGTATAACAATCTAAAGATAAGGAATTCTAGGTTCACTAGATATTCTAAACTTAGTGGTTTATCTATATTCTCGTTGTATTCTTAATAGGTGTGCTACTCTAATTATCATCATAATAACAGGGGTTCCTATATTCTAGCAGAAGACTATACTCAAGGAACTATTAGGGAAGCACATGAATCAAGCAGGATACAATTGTTCAAAATAGAACAGATAGGAGGAGATGAATCACAGTCAATTGTGGATGAGATCCTATACTCTAGTCCTAGGGGCAGGCTTGTTCGGTACAGTAACGTAACCGAGACAATATGCTCTCGACCTGCATGGGCCACCACAAAAACATGTCACGCCCCAGTCCCAAAATACGTAGGACTAGGACACGTAACACGCCAGCCGTATGTATACGAACTCCAATATATGAAAACCATATACACACGTACGCTGTACATGAATATCAATCCACAAGTAGTATGAAATATAATACAAGTCACAGGGTAAAATCTAAATCTTATCCACAAAAATCAAATATAAATAAATAACCAGCATCTATGAAACTAGACCTCAATATAGGTATCTAAGGATGATAGTTGGATGGAAACAAATCCACTACCAACTTGAATATAAGAGCAAATATAATATGAGTACAACACCACAACACAATATAAGAATACCAGCTATCCATCACAGCTCGAAGAGAAGACATCCTCGGATCACATGTAACCATCCACATCTGCGCTCCTACAAATACTCATGAAAAGATACACCTGGCAGCGGACCAGGTCCTCAGAGGGACGTAACAAGATACAGAAAATACGAGCCAATTTGAATACAGTAAACATGCATATAATTTGAAAATAAATAAGTACGCTGTACAAGACCATCTATATGAATGCAAATGAGGACAACTTTTTGACATATGGGCAAGGGTAGGCTACTCGATCTAATCCTCACAACCTCACGCTCGTCAGTGGACATCATCAGCCGACATACCTCTGGGGTAGCGACCCTCGGACTCCATCAATCGACATACCTCGGGGGTAGCGACCATCGGACACGACCCACCATAGTGCGTGCTAGTGACTACAGTGTTACCAGAGTGGTTAAAAGCCCATACGCCTAATAATTGTCCTCTATGATACTAAGTGCCATGTGTGTGTCAACATATCTAATACATAGTAACGACTGAAATAAAACTACACATGCAAGAAATATACAGAATGCAATAAATAAACAAAAATATAAATAGCATGCAAAGTACTGTAAACAATTTGGCAAGGTATCTTGCCTGGGGTCCTGCTGCTGGTATGAATCAGAGTCCAAGTCGCAGTCCAAATAGCCTATGTATTACAAATTTATCACGTCAAAAGATAATTTATTTTAATTTATTTAATTTTGGAATAATTACTCAAAAATCCTATTTTAATCTTATTATTCTGATTTTTATGTTAATTCCTAAATTTTGTCCAAAAAAAAATTGAATTTTATCAACTCGAGACTCATGGCACGCAAATCGAGGCGATCTGTTGACCAAAAAGTCAACCGACACAACCTCAACTTTCATGCATGATTTTTTGTAGATTTCAGCGTCAAAAATATGCTGGAATTTACGGCTCATCCGAATTCAAATTCGTTTGGGAATTATGGCACATACAAATTTTGTATTGTGCACCGATGGTTAAATTCTAACCTAGAAGTTCTACAGAATTAACAGCATGTAAATACTTCGAAATAAATTCTGGGAAAAATATATGTCGATGATCTCAACATTAGCTTTCCGAAACTTTAAACGGTTCATGATTCTGATTCCTGGTTCTCCCAAAATCGCAAAAACATCGAAACATATCTATTTTCGGATATATTGTGCTCTACGAATTTTCCAGAATTTAATACTCATAATTTAGAAAAACAATTTATATAATCAGAAATCTAACCTCATTATCGTTCTAAAAAAAAAACTAGGCCTCGTTTGGAGTCCGGAGCTAGGAGATATCGTCTTTTTAATTCGTCATAACTAGTAGAAAATGAGGCTGAATTTATGACGAATTTTGACTATTTTTGGACGAAAAAGAGAGGAATTTGGGGAAGAAAAATATGAAGGATGGGGTATTTATAATGGTGGACACTACTTAATTAAATACGACTAGGATTGGTTAATTTGGATAGGATTATGATGAATTTAAATAAGGATAGGATATGCATGAAGTTGATTTCCTAGTAGGTTCAGGATTTAAATTAATTTAAAATAGAGTTTGAATTTATCTCAATAATTTATAATCTTAAATATAATTAAAGATAATATAAATAATTTATAAAATCTTATTAATATCTATTAACACTAAATTAGCATCTATCTAATATTAAGACTATATATATCCAAATAAATCCTAAATAATTTCGAAAATCTAAATAAATTTCTTAAAATTCTAAATAAATTACAAAAAAATATAATTAAATATTTTTAACTAAAATAAATATTTGGTAGGAACAACATACAAGTATGGTCGTATAGTAAATCATAGAAGTCCTAGAAATTTATGTTTTCTAAGTTTTAATTACCAAAAATTCTAGAAAAATCTCCAAAAATCTAAAATAACCTAAAATAATTCTAAATGAATATTTATATAAGTAAATATACTAAAAAAAATTATTTTCTAATTAACTAAGAGAATACTTTAAATAAATTTAATATCTATAATAAATATAATAATATAAGATATACACAAAATACCTATTTTGGGTGAGGGAGTTTACAGTAAGTCACAAGGCAACTAGGGATTAACCACTATGGTTTGCTACCTAAAGTGCTATTTCATACAATATTTTTATTAGTATCTGATAATTTTCTTCTAGATGTGAGTCTAAAATTATGTCTTGTCAAGTTCATAATGTCGTTCCTTGTATCACTACCATAAGACTACAACTAATTCGTTGTATCATTATCATGGGGCTACAACTAACCCTAGTATCTAGCTATGTCTTCCCCAAATTATTCTAGAGCCTTAGAATCAAACAATATTTCTAGCATCTAATACTTACAAATTACTGCTACCTTAAGTAAGGGTAGAGTCTAGTTTTAAGTCTCTACTTCTATGTCTAATTCTTATGCCAACAGTCTATACTAACTCTAGCAACAAGAAAGAACTTATAAACCTATCCTACTAAGGGTAACCATCTTCTCATAAAATATCACGTCAATCATACCTTCTTTCGTCTTGACTAGGATCTGCTCCTGGAGAAAATCACCGTGCGCGAGCATCCATCTCTCCGAAATAAGAAAGATGAGAAACAATAATAACGATGTCGACAGTAAATGAACGAATACAAAAATAAAGTCAAAGGGCGATAATCGAATACAAGAGGAGTTTTAAAATTAGTTATGGATTGAGATATTATTCAATATTAATCCTAAGTTGCAGGCTCGTTCGGTACAGTAACATAACCGAAACGATATGCTCTGACCTGCATGGGCCACCAATAAAACTATGTCACGCCCCAGTCCCAAAATACGTGGGACCAGACACGTGGCAATGGCCAGCTGGTATGACTCCATAGGACTTCCCAATTTAATGGACCCAACGAAGTATACTTACGCTGTCCACGGTTAAGTGATCAAGCAAAAATCTAATTCTAAACATGCAACAACTAAACTAAATCTCAATCCATGGTAAATAAATCTTAAGAAGGAAGGATACGCATCATCAGTTTGCAGCCCAATAATACATCCGTTCGATAGGCCAAAAAAATAATATAGGCCTATAAATACTAGGCTATAAAAGCAGAATCAAAAATAAAAAGTAGTACATGACTGTAATAGTTAAAAAAATATAAAGATACCTGCAACGATGTCTACACTCCCTAGATCAAGCATAATACAAACTGCACAAATAACCTGAAAGGGAACTAGGTCCTCAGAGTAAGGTAAAAAGATACAAAAAATATATGTCATAATATAAATACTGAGTAAAGTAAGTCAGGGTGAACTATCCTCCTAAGTGAATACAATTTGAGGACAACTTAGTGCGTATGGGAGTGTAGGCTAGACATATGCTGACGTAATTCACCAATCGCCATGACTGGCTAGTATATGCCATATATGCCCCCCATCTTGGGACAATCTATATATATTATAACGTCCAATACTCCGAGGAGCTTGGTATCTGCATAAGTAAATACGTCCAATGTTCTCTAGAGAGTGGTATCTGCACAACGTCCAATGCCTCGAAGAGCATGGTGTCTGCACATGTAACGTCCAACACTCCAAAGAATGCGGTATCTGCATAAATATATATGTCTGTATCACTCCGAAGAATGCGGTACCTGTATAAAGGAGGTGGGTGTCCCATACGCCTACTAGTCGTCCTCTCCGTCCAATGCCAATGTACAAGTCTTAAGCGCGACGTGGACATCTCGTAACTATAATGCAAGTCACCTAAAATAATACACCTATGCTAAGTACCAACACACGAGCTACTCGCACCGATGGCCAGTCGAGTGTGTAAACCCGTGTCCTATCATGAACTCACTCTGTGACGTGAAATGAAACGTGTCAAGGCCTCAGAGTTATAATAATAACTCCATCACTTATGGTACGTCCACTAGACGCTTGGTCAAACACAAGTCCTAACGTCGACGCCTTCGTCGACTGCATCCTAGTCATTCTCGGACGTGCACAGTTATATAATATTATGAGCACAATATATATATATATATATATATAAACTAAATTTAAACAGTACAACAAGGTAAGGTATACTTGCCTGGAAGCCAAACGAAGATTCGAACACGAACTCGCCATAGAAGTATCAGCGCAGCAATGAAACCTGGAGCTGATATCCCCGGATGTTGTCACAAATATCGCCAACAGTCCCGAAATGAGTGAGATACTCAAAAAATCATATACATACGTCCAATTTGGACACAAGGGCAAAAATACAGTTTCTGGTCAACACGGGGTCCACTAGTGGACCTGTCTTGCACCGAAAAATATATCGGAGACAAAGTTCTCCAAATTCGTCAAATTTAGTGTCTACAAGTCCAGAACGATAATACGAACCCAACGGAATGTCCAGAACTGGATTTCGATGAGCCGATCACAAAATCGCCCGTTATGTGGAACCGTGGGACCCACAAAATGACGTTTTGTCAACGTTCTCAGAATTAAACCAAACTTGGGTTACAGAACTAGCATAACGCTGCAAATCCAATGGCATAAGTTTTGTTACAAAATGCCAGGCACACAAAATTTAGACGAGTGTCAGAACAGGCTGATACGGTGCTTTTCGACAGATACGCGTTAATTTCGGTATGCTCGCACATCCAAATCATGTTTTGTAAAAGCCCATACGTCCACGTTGACGATACGCGTCTTTCGGTGCAATCAGTATGCGACTAGGTTGCCCGGATTGACGGGACCAACTCCGTATCGGAGAATTTCATTATTTTAAAAATTATTTTTTTTCTCATGAATTGGAACTCAAATAACTAACAATAGAATACAAGCTAAATTATTCTACTTGAAGGCATTACAAGAGGGTTAGGTTAAAAGTATACCAGAGGTGATGGTTCAGAATTAGATCAAGCGAGGAGGAAGATATCACAACACGAAGGCGGGGTGTTGGTGCTCGGTTCTGGACTGTAGGATGCTCGGGTCTGTGGTCAGGTCGGGGCTCCAGCGGGAAGCAGTCCGTTGGAGGGGCAGCTCTGATCAAAAGAGGCTCGGCAAGGGGGTGAGGGTGGCTCCCCAGTGGTTGGGTCTCTCCGGGGGTCGGCGACGGCATTGCAACAACGGCCTCAACGGCAATAGTAGGCGCAACGACAGCAGCAGTAAACGCAGCAACAACAACAGTTGTTGCGGCGGTGGCTTATGGCGGCGCAGGGCCAGGATGTGGCGATGGCTCGTGTTTATAGTCAATCGTGTGCGGACGGGATAACTTGCAACGCATCGTATTTTATGAGCTCCTCGTGTTTTCTCGTTGCATGCTATCCTTGTTCTTGACTAGTCCATTATGGCATCAAGCCAGTGATCCTCGTGTGTATATGCTTGCAACGCCTCGTGTGTTTATCGTGTGAATATGGCTTGCAATGCATCGTGTGCTCAACGTGTATATTTAAACCTGTTGCAAACTAACTTGTGTCTTTGTGGCAGGGAAGGCATGGTAAGTATTGTGCAGGTGATTCAGACGGGGGGGTAAAATCCACCGAACGGTGGCAAGTTCATTTCAGTAAATTCTATATGCTGCTTACTTGTAAATAAACTAAGGCAAGATAGAAACCCACCAAATATGCATGCTTCATTAAAACAATGTGTTGATTGGTATAGTTCGGTTAGCTCGCCTTCACCAGTATGTTTCGACATGCTGACCCTCGTTGAAACAGGTTCTCCGCACCAAGGCGAACCGAGCGGGGAGCCGAAGTCATCTTCCCGATCCAGTCCACCTGTAGGCGCATCTTCACCGCGCCCCTTGAAGCATTTTGGAGTCAGAAGCTTGCAACTCTTCATACATAATGCAGCTTCGTGGCAAAGCCGTCCTCCAGCATGGAGGTCTTTATCATTTTGAAGTTTATAAAGGGATGTAATGTACAGGACTGCTATCTCATTTTGAGTCAACACTTTTGTAAGCTGTTCGGCATATTAGCTGACTCGTTCAGGAGTTTGTAATAGATGTTCATTTTTAATAAAGAGAACTTTTCCATGTTTCAAATCTGTGTTTCAATTTATCTGCGTACTCTGAATATGTGCTCGTTATGCAAAATACTTTAGCCTTGTGCGGGCGCAACCCCAGGCCCGCACGGCATCACGATTCGGGGGATGCCCTAACGATTCTACGGAATTGGGTCGTGACATAATGGTATCAGAGCACAGATTCAAGTTCCTTAGACTTCGTACTGGAAAAGTTCCTTTAACGATCAATTCCTGTGCGAACTCTTGAACTCTCTAGGCTAAAATGAGATACGTTCATGCAATAAGTCCATAATACATTATGATTCTAATGTAATTTACCTTCTTTTGAAGGAATGGTACCAGCGCAATCTGCAGCGCAAGCACCGAACGAAACACAAGAAAGTAGTTCGGGAAATTTGGGAAGCTCTCAGAGCCAGCGCGGCATATCTCAAGTCGATCCGCTTGAGCGGGTAATGCAAATGTTAGAATCGCAACGACAAAGAGATGATGCTCGCCAAGCCAAGTTCGAAAGCAATTTAGAGACCCGATTCTCAGTCCAACAGAAGCAGGTAGATACCCTGCAACAGATCGTTCAGACTTTGGCTACCAACCATTCCGCCGCAACAACAACGACTCCGGTGGAACAACCCATGCTTGAGGTAGAGACGCCGCAAATCCCAAGGTCGAGGGACGTGACTGCCTTCAACTTAGGCCACTTCAAGAAAGTCTGTAACACCCCATTCAACGGGACTGAGGACCCAGTGGTAGCTCTAGATTGGCTAGCCGAACTTGAAGATTACTTCGCTCTGCTAGAGGTCCCCGAAGAGAAGCGCGTCGCCTGCGCGCAACTTCAGCTCCGCCTCAATGCGCATGATTGGTGGAACATACATCGATGATCTCTCCAATTTGATCACGGAGAGGAGGCGATCTCGTGGACGAATTTTTATGCCGCGTTTGAAGAGGAGTTTATACCCCCTCCAGTACAACGTCAAATGGAAAACGAGTTCGTGCAGCTACGGCAGGGCAGTATGTCAGTTAAGTAATATTCCGCTGAATTCAACCGACTCTCCAAATTCGCTAGGGCCTATTTACCTGATGCAGCGAGTCGAGCTAGAAGGTTTGAATGCGGTTTGCGCCCTGCCATCTATGCACACGTGGTCAATAATCAGTATGGAATAATGCATGAAGTCATGAATTATGCCCTATCACTTGAACCACAGTATCCTCACGTTTCCACCGGCGCTGTGCGTACCTACAATCACAAACGCCAAGGCAACGATAGAGGAAACACTGCTGCAAAGCGCCGAAACAACGGTGGTCAGCAGAGGGCAAACCCCAACCAAGTATGTCAGTACTGCAACAAATGAGGGCACGCCTTCAATCAATGTCGTAAGAGACTTGGATTATGTCTTGCTTGTGGCGATCCAGGTCATGCCATTAATTCCTGCCCGAACCTCCCGGATCGCCGTCCACAACGAAATAATCCCTAACGGTAAGCATTATTCCTAAGTTTCGGGACGAAACTTCCAATTGGTTGGGTAGGATGTAGCGCCCCGTTCTCCTGGTGCGGAGAGCGCGGCTAAGAAACACAAGACGGTATCTTTCGATCGGGATAGATTGAATTAAGAACTCGTCCTCGTTATGGATTTGTTTCTTAGGAATCGATTCCCATATTCAGTGGACCCTGCCCCCGGGATCGACTTAGCGGCAGAGTCAGGAGGGACCTCTCCGCTGCTATCTTGTATTGCCTCGTTTTCGATATCGCTTGTTGCTTTCGTGCTTTGAGTTGGTTTTGGGATTTGCTTGTTTTCCTTGAACGGTTTCGAAGGTTTTTATTGTTTTCGTTCATTGAACTGTACTTCAATTCTGAGATTGGAAAAGTGGAAGAGGTATTGATCGAGCTGTTCGTAATGCAGGTGAACGAGCAGTAGGCGGCTTGCGAGCCGAGTCGTGAAGCGCCTCTTTTCTTCTCCCTTCCAACAATCTAAGTGAGTGGCTACCATCCCGATTAGCTAGCCCTGCTTCCAAGCTTCACACCCTAAAATTGTGCAGTCTTCTTAGTCCCGATCAAACGATACCAAGTAATAATAAAAGAAACCAAGATAAAAGAGAATAGACTTGGTTAATACTGCTTGTCGATCAAACTCGTGAACGGTTACTTACTTGCATGCTTGTTCGGTCGAAATATTCATCATATGCATCAATTTTAGTTAGAATACATCTTCTGCTATAAATTGTGCTATTAATGAATCATATCTTGTATGTGCGTAATTGTTCCTAGAGGCTATGCTAAATGAATCATGCATTACTCGTGTTGCCTCAGCTGCGTGAAGTGATAATTTAACTAAACATCGTGTGTTCAATCACAGACAACTTGTGCACAAGGATATAAGTTCTGCGGACGGTCACTGGGGCACTAGCACCGATCCGATCCGGGCAGACTTCGTGTTTATAGTCAATCGTGTGCGGACGGGATAACTTGCAACGCATCGTGTTTTATGAGCTCCTCGTGTTTTCTCGTTGCATGCTATCCTTGTTCTTGACTAGTCCATTATGGCATCAAGCCAGTGATCCTCGTGTGTATATGCTTGCAACGTCTCGTGTGTTTATCGTGTGAATATGGCTTGCAATGCATCGTGTGCTCAACGTGTATATTTAAACCTGTTGCAAACTAACTTGTGTCTTCGTGGCAGGGAAGGCGTGGTAAGTATTGTGCAGGTGATTCAGACGGGCAGGTAAAATCTACCGAACAGTGGCAAGTTTATTTCAATAAATTCTATATGCTGCTTACTTGTAAATAAACTAAGGCAAGATAGAAATCCACCAAATATGCATGCTTCATTAAAATAACGTGTTGATTGGTATAGTTTGGTTAGCTCGCCTTCACCAGTATGTTTTGACATGCTGACCCTCGTTGAAATATGTTCTCCGCACCAAGGCGAACCGAGCGAGGAGCCGAAGTCGTCTTCCCGATCCAGTCCAGCTGTAGGTGCATCTTCACCGTGCCCCTTGAAGCATTTTGGAGTCAGAAGCTTGCAACTCTTCATACACAATGCAGCTTCGTGGCAAAGCCGTCCTCCAGCCTGGAGGTCTTTATCATTTTGAAGTTTATAAAGGGATGTAATGTACAGGACTGCTATCTCATTTTGAGTCAACACTTTTGTAAGCCGTTCGGCATATTAGCTGACTCGTTCAGGAGTTTGTAATAGATGTTCATTATCAATAAAAAGAAATTTTCCATGTTTCAAATCTGTGTTTCAATTTATCTACGTACTCTGAATATGTGCTCATTATGCAAAATACTTTAGCCTTGTGCGGGCGCAACCCCAGGCCCGTACGGTATCACGAATCGGGGGATGCCCCAACGATTCTACGGAATCGAGTCGTGACATAGATGGGGTAGGAGAAAAAGGTGGTGTATTGTACACACAAAATAGAGAGGAGAAAAAACCTAGGGGACAGGTCAACAAATGAGGTGGGGGGATTTCTTCATGGCTTGGATCCAATGGGAGGGGGATACCTAATTGCCTATTTGCACAAAAGCCCCTAATAATTGGAAAATTGCACAAATAATGGAGTTTAGGATTGGATGTGTCACCCTCACTTGTTCAATCAAGGGTAGTTTGGTAATTGACAATGGTATTTTATTTTTAGGAAGGTTGTATTTAATATTGTGCATGAGTAATTAATTATTTGTTGTATCATTTATTGTTGGATTAGACGTGGTATTTATTTTAGACTTGTGTAGTGGACCTAACCTATTTTATTAGATGCATGAATCCAACATTTAGATTAGTTTAGTTTGAGCCCATTTAATTAGGCCCATGGATTATGAGGTTGGATTAATTAGCGAAACCATTAGACTAGAACCTTTCCTCCTTAATTATTTTCTTCATGAGAGGCCCAAGGGGTATTTTGGATATTTTATATTGCTTGGAGAGCGGTTTATGACCAGCCATAATTAGGAGGAGAGAGAGTGCTCTCATTTTATTATTTTCTCCAAATTCTAGATCTACATTTTCCCTCTTCCAAATTTCCTCCATTCCCTCATCATTTCTCCACCAATTCTTCACCAATCTTTTTCTAAATTCGTCATTGAAGCTTTTACATCAAGGATCTATAAGAAGGAAGCAAGAAGCAAGGAAGAGGAGGCCAAGATCTACAAGAAGAGGAGCTACTTTGCATATGGAGACTTTTCATTGGGAATCTATCTCCCAATAGGTATATTTCAGTTTTTTTCCCTTCTAATAGACTCTAGATCTAAGATTTAACTATGAGAAACTAACCCACATGCATAGGCTACCCATAGGAATTGGTTTTAGGTTCATCGGAGACCTACGGTGGAAGTTACGTGTATTTTGGTACCAATTTTGGGGAAATTCCGAGATTGGCACATGTTGTATTTGTCAATTGGTCAATTAAACCAAATTGACATATGATTGTTTGTTTGTGACTAGTGTCGTATCCATAATTAGATATATATAGGCCGTATCTCGTCAATTTGACGAAACAAATTGATTTTGGGGATTTTTCTCCGACATAGGACTTTGTGCATATCATATTATGACATGGACACACAGACACTCTAATTACTATACGTATTATTCATAATTGGTTTTTTAGACTTGCTCGTGTCCTCCGAGATATGTTTGGTTGTGTATTGGAGCCGTATCACAAGCGTATCATAGAGAAAGTGTGATACGGGTGCGATGCACTCCATGTGTTTGTTATTTGGTCATTTTTGCTATACGTGCATGTGTAATTATATATATAGATGGTATTTATATATATATATGTATGCATATAATAGTGTATATTGTGTTTAGTGTATATGTGTGTGTCTATGTGTGTATAGTTTAGTGTTTATAGTTATATATATATATATATATATATATATATATATATATATATATATATATATATATATATATATATATATATATATATATATATATGTACTTGTATATATTCATGTGGGTGTTTGTATTTGTGTGTGAGAGTGTAGGTATATATATATCTAGCTAGAGGGAGTTGTATTTGTATATATATATATATATATATATATATATATATATATATAGATAGAGAGAGAGAGAGAGAGATGGAGAGCTACTATATATATATAATAGAGGTTAGTGTTGTGTTAGCATTTGTGTTTGAGTGTGTGTATGTGTATATGTAAATACATAGAAGTGTTTGTGTTATGTGTATGTGTCCATATATCTATATGTGAGTGTATATATACATATCTATAAGTGTAGGTATGTTTGTGTATATATATGTATAGATGAGTGTGTATATGCAAGTTGATATCTATTTGTATATATATGTGGGTGTGAGCATAGGTGTTTGTATATATGTTCTGTGTGTGTGTGTACGAGTGGTTGTGTGTGCGCGTGTGCAGCGAGCAGCACAGAGCAGTCGCGGCGCAGTGCGGTGCAGGCGCGAGCAGTCACGGCGCAGCAACAGGCTGCAACAACAACAACAGACTGCAGCAGTAGTCGCGGCGCAGCGAGGTGCCGGCATGAGCAGTCGGGGCGTAGCAGCAGGCTGCAACAATAGCAGCAGTCGTGGCGCAGCGCGGTACAGGCGCGGTGCAGTGCAGTCGCGGCGTAGCAGCGCGCGATGCAGTGCACAACAGTTCGCCACTGTGCAGTTTCAGCTAGTTTTCAGTGAGGTTCAGTTTATTTTTGAGATATTGGGTTAGCAAGGTTTCAAGGTAATTGGTTTATAAATAGTTAGCTAGTAGTATTGTTAGTTGGGTTTTGGGTTTGGCATGGAGTTTAGGTATTTTGTTTACGGTTATAGTTAGTATATGAATAATTAAGTAGTTAGTATCTATAGTATGTATGTTTGGTATTAGTATATATAACTATTAGTCCAGATAGTTAATAGTAGAATAAGGGCAATGTTTAGCATATAATTTAAATATAGATATATGTATATATGTAGGTATATTATATATGGGTATGTATGTTTGGTATTATAGTTAATTCTATAATAGTGTTGAGATACATTATAGTTTTAGCATGTATTAGTATAATAGTTTTGGGTTTCTATATGCATTAGCTATGTAGAGATTTTGGATTACCTTGGGATACTAAGGTAACATCAAGGTATTGGGTCGATACCCAAGGTATTGAGTTTGGGTATCAATATAGGTGTGATATGCATTGGTGCAAGACCAAGGTATCATATTACATTTGTTTTGATATAGTGTTATAATATTTGACTTGTATATATATCTAAAATTACTATTTTCATATAAATAAACTTGCGTATCTTAGGATACGGTATCTTGTTGGTTTTCTAGTATCTTAGAATAGCTAGTGTGGCCTAGATGCGTAGTGTATAGACCAATATCCTAGAGATAGACTCATACAACCTAGAAATAGCTAGTTTGACCAACTTTGACTAGTTTGACCGATAGTTGACCTAGTTTGACTGTTTTGACTTAGAAATAGCTTTATGACCTAGAATTTGACTAGTTTAACTTATATTCATTCCAACACCTTGTATTAATGCAATATTTCATATATAGGTTTGTGTGACACCAGTTCGGACACAGTTTGACATTCATTGCTTGGACGACAGGCGAGTACATTCTCTGATAGTTTTTATTATTTGTTAATTACTTTAATACAAGTATCTAAAAATATTATACATGAATCTTGACACATTGGTACACGGACTAGTATACAAATGGATCAGTCATGGGATGTTATATATATTGTTCATTGTTTCTCGTGTTCTCAATGTTTAACTTAGACAATATTTTATGTTCAATGATTCAATGTTTAACTTAGACAATGTTCAATGTTCAAAGTTCAATGTTCAATATTTCGTGTTCAAGGTTTATTATTTACATGGCCTTGAGTATCTTGTATCACAACGTGTCATGGTTGGATCCATTGTACTAGTTGGTGAAAAAGGGGAAGTGTTAGCTAGGTATATGATCAAATCCTAGACAATATTCAATATTTAACTTAGACAATGTTTATCCAACGTTAAAGTAGACAATGTTCACCCAAGCCGATCACATATCTATCTAGTATTTCAATCACTTAGCATAGTTACTATTCTTTACTATATTCTAGTTCATTGTTTTATTCTATTGTCTCGTTCTATTCATTATGATCAGTGTTTACCATATTGTTCATTGTTTACCTGTTCATCCACTATAGTTTATATTGTTTATTATTTTTCGTCTTGTATTATATTCTCTATTTTTGTTTATAGTCATTATCAATTAATTGGAACTGCTACTGGGTTGTATTTCGCTCCATTCCTGACTGAAAAATATTTTTTCAGATGAATGGTTAGAAAGGATGTGTCCCACTCACTATGGACCGACAGATGGAGTGTCACCCGAGGATAGTGCCCGAGACTGAGGCCTTTTAGATTTCTATACCTTGTAGTAGTTATTACTATTTAGACATTGGATTGTATTATTGTTTTGAGATCTGGAGTTGTGTTTAGTTTTGAGATGCTCATGTGATGTATTGAGACTTATATTTCTTATTCTTTCTATTCCATATCGTGAGTACATCTTCCTTTAGTTTTATATGTGGTTGAGTATCATTTGAAATTGAGATGGCATGACAGTATTTTATATACATTGTGTGAGATATTAGATAGTATAGAAGACCAAGACAGCGTTCTACCGCCGATTCTACGGCGTTGGCTGGACGTGCCCACGTACTCGTGCCCCTATACCGGGTGCGGGTCGTGATACATTTTTAGTGGTGGCTCATGCAGTCAAGCTTCGCAAGTTGTGCAATATCGTGGTAGTGCAACGACTTAGTTGTACTATTACGAGCCTGCAATAGGATAGGATATTGGATACTAGGACGAGAGGGATACTCAATCATAACTAGGAAATAATTCTAACATAATTTTATCTTGTCATCTTAATTCTGAATATCGCTTTCCTTAAAAAAATTTGTCCTTCTTTGATGATATCGTATCATATTCAATATTGATTTCGTATTTCAATCTGTCTTTAGGATGAAGATCAGATTATATCACTCGAGAGCAGCGGCAGCTTCCTCAGATACTTCCCGGCCTGCTGTGGAGAGGGTAACAGCTACTACTGTTTCTTCTCCAGTTGAGAGGGTCGCCTCACCGGTTCAGGTAGGAGTCTCAGCAGACGTCTTTGGGGGTGCTCCTCCCCCACTTTGGAGGGTAGCTCCAGTTGTTTTCGAGGATCTTCCACCTCCACCACTAGTAGTCGATCAGACGCAGATGTTCACGATCTTTCAGCAGATGATGGAGGCACAGCAACGACAGTCTGAGGTCCTGCGATAGAGCGTAGAAAACTCTCACCATATCATACTTACAGCAGTAGAGAGAGCTACTACCGCCCAGCCACCGACGGTACCATCTTATTTTATTCCACATCAGTCGAGGCCGGGTACCATCATCAACTTCAAGAGGATGGGTCCGAAGGACTTCAGGGGCACAGAGGGGATTATCTATGCGGATGAGTGGATCGAGGACATCAAGCGAAACCTGCGGCTGGCGCAGATTCTAGAGATGCTACAGATAGAGGCAGCGGGTTATATGATATTTGATATTGCACTGACATGGTTCAGGATAGACCCAAGGATATCAGCGCCGAGAATTACTTGGGGAGCTTTCAAGGAGCTGTTCAAAGAGAAGTTCTTCCCGGATGTGGCTTAGAGTACTTTGGAGAGTCAATTTCAGAACCTCGTCCAAGGGGACTTGACGGTGGACGAGTATGCGACAGAGTATTGCCGATTGGGATGATTTGGTGAGGGACAGAATCCTCGAGCCAGAGCTAGGAATTTCAGGAAGGGACTGAACAGTGAGATTAAGTCTCATACTAATGGAGACCGTACCGCTACATTTGAGAAAATTTTGAGATATGCACAGCGGGCGAAAGATGATTTGGAGCTTGGCTCCAAGAGGCCGAGAGACACCGGAGGAGCGAGTAGTGGTGCGGGCCCAGCAAAGCGTACCCACTTTCAGCAGCCGAGAGTATATCAGCATCAGCAGTACCTTATGCCAGTTAGGGCACCAGCTCAACAGATGCAACAGTTTCAGAAACTAGTGCATCAGGCACCGCAGCAGCCTCAGAGGCAGATTCAGCAGACTTTTTCTTGTGCCTATTGTGGAAGGCATGGGCATGATTGGGAGAACTGTCGGAAGAGACTTAGACTATGTTTGTATTGTGGTTCCCTTGACCATCAGGTGAAGGAGTGTTCCAATAATCTATATAGACCAGATCACGGTCAGAGAGGTGGAGCTAGGCCACCTGTGGTACCGCAGACTATTCATCACCCGCATAGAGAGCCGCCCCAACAGGGCAGGACATTTGCAATGGCAGTCAGAGAGGATGGCACTTCAGGTGATCAGTTAGCTAGTTCCGTTCTGTTTATTTCCTTTCCATCTGTTGTTGTGTGGTTAGTTATTGCCCTATAGACTGCTTGCGTGTTATTGTGTAGTTAGTATACTCTGTCGGAAACTGCAAGACTATGATGGACAGAGACCATAGTTAGTGATTCTTTTGAAGTGCATGATGTATGTTTTAGTTTAGACTAGGGTTGACCTAGAGGGAGTTATGATCATCTTTAATTTCGAGGACAAATTTTTTCTAAGGTGGGTAGGATTGTCACCCTCACTTTTTCAATCAAGAGTAGTTTGGTAATTGACAATGGTATTTTATTTTTAGGAGGGTTGTATTTAATATTGTGCATGAGTAATTAATTATTTGTTGTATCATTTATTGTTGGATTAGACGTAGTATTTATTTTAAACTTATGTAGTGGACCTAACCTATTTTATTAGATGCATGAACCCAACATTTAGATTAGTTTAATTTGAGCCCGTTTAATTAGGTCCATGGATTAGGAGGTTGGATTAATTAGTGAAACCATTAGACTAGAACCTTCCCTCCTTAATTATTTTTTTCATGAGAGGCCCAAGGGGTATTTTGGACATTTTATATTGCTTGGAGAGGGGTTTATGACCAGCCATAATTAGGAGGAGAGAGAGTGCTCTTATTTTATTATTTTATCCAAATTCTAGATCTATATTTTCCCTCTTCCAAATTTTCTCCATTCCCTCATCATTTCTCCACCAATTCTTCACAAATCTCTTTCTAAATTCATCATTGAAGCTTCTACATCAAGGATCTACAAGAAGTAAGCAAGGAGCAAGGAAGAGGAGGCCAAGATCTACAAGAAGATGAGCTACTTTGCATATGGAGACTTTTCATTGGGAATCCATCTCCCAATAGGTAAATTTCAGTTTTTCTCCTTCTAATAGACTCTAGATCTAATATTTAACCATGAGAAACCAACCCACATGCATAGGCTACCCATATGAATTGGTTTTAGGTTCATCGGAGACCTACAGTAGAAGTTACGTGCATTTTGGTGCCAATTTTGGGAAAATTCTGAGATTGGCACATGTTGTGTTTGTCAATTGGTCAATTAGACCAAATTGATATATGATTATTTGTTTGTGACTAGTGTCATATCCATAATTTGATACGTGTAGCCCGTATCTCGTCAATTTGACGAAACAGGTTGATTTTGGAGATTTTCCTCCGATACGGGGCTTTATGCATATCATATTGTGATACGGACACGTAGACACTCTAATTACTATACATATTATTCATAATTGGTATTTTAGACTTGCTCGTGTCCTTCGGGATGTGTTTGGTTGTGTGTTGGAGCCGTATCGCAAGCGTATCATAGAGAAAGTGTGATACGGGTGCGATGCACTTCATGTGTTTGTTATTTGGCCATTTTTGCTATACGTGCATGTGTAATTATATATATATATATGTATGTATATAATAGTGTATATTGTGTTTAGTGTATATGTGTGTGTCTATATGTGTATAGGTTAGTGTTTATAGTTATATATATATATATATATATATATATATATATATATATATATATATATATATATATATATATATATATATATATATATATGTATGTATATGTACTTGTATATATTCATGTGGGTGTTTGTATTTGTGTGTGAGAGTGTAGGTATATATATCTAGCTAGAGGGAGTTATATTTCTACATACCTATATATATATATATATATATATATATATATATATATATATATGGAGAGCTACTATATATATATATATATATATATACATAGAGGTTAGTGTTGTGTTAGCATTTGTGTTTGAGTGTGTGTATGTGTATATGTAAATACATAAAAGTGCTTGTGTTATGTGTATGTGTCCATATATCTATATGTGAGTGTGTATATATACATATCTATAAGTGTAGGTATGTTTGTGTGTGTGTGTGTGTGTGTGTGTGTGTGTGTGTGTGTGTGTGTGTATATATATATATATATAGAGAGAGAGAGAGAGAGAGGAGTATGTATATGCAAGTTGATATCTATATGAATATATATGTGTGTGTGAGCATAGGTGTTTGTATATATGTTGTATGTGTGTGCACGAGTGGTTGTGTGTGCGCGTGTGCAGCAAGCAGCACGGAGCAGTCGTGGCGCAGCACGGTGCAGGCGCTGTGCAGTCGCGGCGCAGCGCGGTGCAGAAGCGAGCAGTCGCGACGCAGCAGCAGGCTGCAACAGTAGCAGCAGCAGTAGCGGTACAGTCGCGGCGCAGCGCGGTGTAGGCACGAGCAATCACGGTGCAACAGCAGGCTGCAATAGCAGCAGCAGTCGCGGCGCAGCACGCAGCAGGCGCAGTGCAGTCGTGGTGCAGCACGATGCTGGCGCGATGCAGTCGCGGCACAGCAGCGCGCGGAGCAGCGCACGATGCAGTGCATTGCAGTTCGCCACTGTGCAGTTTTAGCTAGTTTTCAGTGAGATTCAGTTCAGTTTTGAGATATTGGGTTAGCAAGGTATCAAGATAATTGGTTTATAGATAGTTAGCTTGTAGTATTGTTAGTTGGATTTTGGGTTTGACATGGAAGTATTTTGTTTACGGTTATAGTTAGTATATGAATAATTAAGTAGTTAGTATCTATAGTATGCATGTTTGGTATTAGTATATATAACTATTAGTCTAGATAGTTAATAGTAGAATAAGGACAATATTTAGCATATAATTTAACTATAGATATATGTATATATGTAGGTATATTATATATGGGTATGTATGTTTGGTATTATAGTTAATTCTATAATAGTATTAAGATACATTATAGTGTTAGCATGTATTAGTATAATAGTTTTAGGTTTCTATATGCATTAGCTATGTAGAGGTTTTGGATTACCTCGGGATACCAAGGTAACACCAAGGTATTGGGTCGATACCCAAGGTATTGAGTTTGGGTATCAATATAGGTATGATATGCATTGGTGCAAGACCAAGGTATCATATTACATTTGTTTTGATATAGTGTTATAATATTTGACTTGTATATATATATCTAAAATTACTATTTTCATATAAATGAACTTGCGTATCTTAGGATACGGTATCTTGTTGGTTTTCTAGTATCTTAGAATAGCTAGTGTGGCCTAGATGCGTAGTGTATAGACCAATATCCTAGAGATAGACTCATACAACCTAGAAATAGCTAGTTTGACCAACTTTGACTAGTTTGACCGATAGTTGACCTAGTTTGACTGTTTTGACTTAGAAATGGCTTTATGACCTAGAATTTGACTAGTTTAACTTATATTCATTCCAACACCTTGTATTAATATAATATTCCATATATAGGTTTGTGTGACACCAGTTCGAACACAGTTTGACATTCATTGCTTGGACGACAGGCGAGTATATTCTCAAATAGTTTTCATTATTTGTTAATTACTATAATACATGTATCTAAAAAAATTGTACATGACTCTTGACACATTGGTACACGGACTAGTATACACATGGATCAGTCATGGGATATTATATATATTGTTCATTGTTCCTCGTGTTCTCAATGTTTAACTTAGATATTGTTTCATGTTCAATGATTCAATATTTAACTTAGACAATGTTCAATGTTCAATGTTCAAAGTTCAAAGTTCAAAGTTCAATGTTCAATGTTTCGTGTTCAAGGTTTATTGTTTACATGGCCTTGAGTATCTTGTATCACAACGTATCATGGTTGGATCCATTGTACTAGTTGGGAAAAATGGGAAGTGTTAGCTAGATATGTGATCAAATCTTAGACAATGTTCAATGTTTAACTTAGACAATGTTTATCCAACTTTAAAGTAGACAATGTTCACTCAAGCCGATCACATATCTATCTAGTATTTCAATCACTTAGCATAGTTACTATTCTTCACCATATTCTAGTTCATTGTTTCATTCTATTGTCTCGTTCTATTCATTGTGATCAGTGTTTACCATATTGTTCATTGTTTACCTGTTCATCCACTATAGTTGATATTGTTCATTGTTTCTCGTCTTGTATTATATTCTCTATTTCTGTTTATAGTCATTATCAATTAATTGGAACTGCTATTGGATTGTACTTCGCTCCATTCCTGACTGGAAAATATTTTTTCAGATGAATGGTTAGAAAGTATGTGTCCCTCTCACTATGAACAGACAGATGGAGTGTCACCCAAGGATAGTTCCCGAGACTGAGGCCTTCTTGTAGTAGTTATTACTATTTAGACATTGGTTTGTATTATTGTTTTTAGATCTGGAGTTGTGTTTAGTTTTGAGATGGTCATTTGATGTATTGAGACTTGTATTTCTTATTCTTTCTATTCTATATCGTGCGTACATCTTCCTTTAGTTTTATATGTGATTGAGTATCATTTAAAATTGAGATGGCATGACAATATTTTATATATATTGTGTGAGATATTAGATAGTATAGAAGATCAAGACAACATTCTACCGCCGATTCTGCGGCATAGGATGGATGTACCCACGTACTCGTGCCCCTATACCGGGTGCGGGTCGTGACAAGATGAGGAAAAACATTATATTTTGTGTGATATAGTGGGTTAAAATGGTATGTGGTATTTAGTATGAACCTTGAGGGTGTGAGTGGGGATTTGGGTTGGTGTTGGGTCTAGTTTTGAGTTAGGTTGGGTACTTGGACAAATTTAATTAAAATTAGCGTCAATGGTGTTCTTTAATTAATTGGAAGTGCATAGGATTAAAATTGGGTAAGACATAAGTGTCATGGACGTAGTAGACTCAGAATAGAATATTGTCATAAATTTGGTTGCACAAAACGGGTCGAGGTTGTGTCTCCAATTTCGTTTGGAACGGACAAAGATGCAAAGTTAGATTTATTATGGATTTAAAAATAGATATTTGTAACGAATATTGTACGACTAAAATGAAGCACAAGAGAGGATATTTATGAGTTACACAAAGGTCAGAATGGAAGGCTGGCACGTCTAGGAAAAGTGTATAAAATTTATTTGAAAGCAAATGCTAATGTAGCGCTCCAAATATCGAAGCAACGGTAAGGTGCACAAAGTGATAGAATATTGTACATTAATCTAAAATACTATGTTCTAATTCTAATTGGCTCCAAACTAACCATAGTATTTCTATCTAAGCTAGGTAGACCTAAATTTGGTTGAGGGGGTTTACATCTGGCATCATCGATACAACGTTTTGTCACTCTGATTATAGGTGTCATGGATTCATAAAATGATCGGCTGTCAATATTAGAGCGGATACGTCCTCCTGGTTCGTCGGCATCGACACCGACTCCACTGACGATACTGCCTCCTAGTTTGACATCGATGACGCTTTCACATGACCAGTTGGACTATATCGTATCCTAGTTGTGCGTGAGTTTTTCTCCTCCTCCTCCTGATCAGCATTAGTCCTAAGTTGGACAGATAGTTGTGAGTTTGTTTGACATTAGCCCATTTTTAGTAGCTTGTGTGACATTGGCCCATTTTTGGGTCTTTTGTATGTATTCTTTTAGTGACATGAGGATATTTATTTCAGACTTTTATGTATATTTGAATTTTTATGATATTGGCCAACAGTGACAGTAGATTTGAATTTATCGGTGTTTAACAATCTGCTTATGTGTGACATTCCACCGTAAGGGTCTATTTTTTATAAACTGTGAATATATTTGTATAAATTGCAGGCTGAATATTGTTATATAAACTATTATGTAACAATCTGTATTTTTTATAGCAATTTAGCAACATTTAGCAACGTATAAATACGTCACTAATAAGTATCAAAATGTCGCTACACTTGTACCACGACGTCGCAAATATGTCGCTAAACATCGCTAATATGCTGACTTTACAATATCTGCCATGTCATCAAGAAGTAACTAAATACATTGTTAAACGTCGCTACATTCACAAATATTAGCGACGTATCTGAGTTGCTAAACGTCGCTAAGTGAGAAATGTCAGCGACGTTTTGTGACACAGTAAATGCCACTAAGTATAGAAATATTAGCGATATTTTACGACCAAGTTTTGTCGCTCATATACCGACGTTGCAACGCAGAACGTTGCTAATTGGAGAAAAAGTGACGACGTTCATACGTCACTAAGATACGTCGCTAGTTGCGACATATAACGACGTATTTTCTGTCAACGACTAGCTAGATCGCGATATTTATAAAATGTCGCTAATAACGTCGCTAATACGTACATTTAGCGACGTAAATTTACAATTTAGTGACATTTTTTGGCATGCCAATCCCGTAATTTTTAGTAGTGCGTTCATGAGCAAGCTCGGGGATGAACGGGGTGGCGGACGCTGGCGTGGTTTTCGACGGTGCGGCGCCCACTGCGCTGGCGTTTGATGGCGGACGGGGAGTCTGAGCTTAATTTAGATCTCTTTGGAAGGGTAAGAAAGCCAACTTATTACTACCTATGTTGAACGGACATGGAGAAGACCAAAAATTGGGCACGCATCTCACGCCTGCAAATAACTACTGATCAAGATCTACAAGTGTCGCTAACTGGTACTATTTCATCTCCCGTAAGAATTCTCTTAATCTTCGGAAGGGGTACAGTTGCTATTCTATGGGTGACCACGAAACTAGCAGCTATGAAAGAGTGTGTGGCATCAGAATCAAATAATACTACTGCTGATAATGAAGCTACTAAGATAGTACCTGCGATCACTTCTCCGGCTGTCTCCGCCTCCTCAATGGTCATCGCATAGGCCTGGCAATATCCTGGTGCTGGTGCCCTCGGCTGCTGTCGAGCCTGCTGGAATCAAACTGCCTGTGTGGCTAAGGGTGGCCTTCTCTGATTTTCTCCTGGTGTTGGTGGTCGCAGTGCCCCAGCTCCTACGTAGGGCGGCCTCGGTCCGGGAGGCTGCTGATAAGGCCTCGGTGCTGGCAAGGCTGGCCGATGAACCATATGTACTGGAGCCCTCTGGTCTGGGCAATCTCGGCCTGCATGCTGGTCCGACCCACATCTCAGGCATACTCCCAGCCTCATTCGACAGTCCCTCAATAAATATCCCCTCTTGCCGCAGTAATGGCATGTGGAAATCACTGGTCCCTACAGGGGTGCTGCTCTCTGCTGCTATGGTACCAGTGGATATTTCGCAGGTCCTTCCTGCGGAGCTCGAACTAATGATGATGATGCACAGGAACGCTTCAGACTGGCCTCCATCTTGTTGATGCGGTCCTGGCGTCGAGCTGCTAATAAAATCTCAGAGTAGGAGGTGGGGGATATAGATCCAATAAATCTCTGCGTCTCAAAACCCAGGCCTTCATAGAACTTTTCGGCCTTCTTCTCCTCGGTCGGGATCAAGTACGGTGCAAATAGGCTCAAACGGAGGAACTCAGCATTGTATTCCTCTATGGTCAAACTGCCTTGCCTGAGGTTCTGGAACCTATTCCGAAGTTCTGCTCTGGCAGTGGAAGGTATATACATATCCTGAAAGAGCCTAGAGAACTCCTTCCATGTGACCCGATCAGGTCCTAAATGCTCCTCCTCTTAGAGTCACCAGTGATGAGCGTTGTCGGTAAGCTACATCCTGACAACGGTCATCCATCGATGCCTCGGAAGATCGGTGGCCTCCAGCTGGTGCTGAATGATGGTGAGCCATGCATGAATCTCTGTCGGCTCTTCCGTGCTAGCAAAAGGAAGTGGTATCATACGATAAAGTCTATGATAGACCCCATCGTCGACTAGCGAGCTGGTGGTGATGCCTGTCCCAAGGCCGTCACAATACTCTCCTTCATGGTCTTAGCCTGGCGCTGCTGGGCCTGCTGCTGGACCTGCTGCTGGGCCTGCATCATAGCGTAGACCATATGAAACATCTGCGGCCCGTCCATGAGTTGCCCTGCTGGGAAAGGCATGTATGGCATCTGTGGAGGAAATGGAGGTGGTGGGGGCAAATGTTGCTCCTCCTGCCTTACAGTCCTCTGGTCCTCATGACCTTCCTGATGCAGAGTCTGGTGCCCGTCTGAAGGCACCTCTGGCTGTCCAGATGACTGTCCCTGGGGAGCTGGGGTCAACAGAAGAACATGCCCCAGTTTCGGTTCCCTGGATGACCCTGCGTCACAGGGGACATCGCCCAGCTGTGAGACACGTCCGCTACGGAGATTCATAACTCTGAAAAGAAGTCATATTTAATATCAGCGTTGAGGAATTAAACAAGATATAAATTGGCAAAAGAAGATCGAAATAGAGGTGTCATGTGAAGGACTCAAGCATGTAGATGAGATTCCTAATATCTATTCCTAATTTACAGGCTCGCTTGGCACAGTCAGGTAACCAAGACGATTTAAATCGGACCTGCATGGGCCACCACAAAAATCATGTCACGCTCCATTTCCAAATATAAGGAACTGAGCCCCGTGGCAATGGCCAGCGGGTATACTTCGACGGGCATCCCAATCTAATCGACCCGACGGAGTGCACCTAAGCTGTAAAGTACAATGATAAAACCCAACATATAACACATAGACAGTGAAACTAAATCTCATCCACAGATAACAGAAATATAGAGCACATAGAGAAAAATATAACTACTAATGTGCAGAAGGGAAATAAGACAGGAAATGTATCATAATAAAAATACGAGAAAAGTCACACGGGAACAAACCCGCTAATACAAATACTGAATGAGGGAAAGAAGTAAGATAACTAGGAATGGTATCTGAAGCTAGATAGTAATACCGTCCCAGGGTGAAGTCACTACCAAAGATCAAACGAAGTCCTCGAGAAGGATCTCGTCCTCTACAACAGGTCATGCTCCTGGATATACGCCTGGTCCGTACTCCTCTGGGTAGTCCACCTCGCCTAAGCCAGGAAGGAAATCAGGTCCTCAGAGGGACGTAACAAGGTACAAAAATAGTATGCCATAGTATAATAGAAGAAAATAAGTACAACGCCGGTATAATCTAGCATAACCACCTAAGTGAGACACAACTTTGAAGACAATGTTCGACGCGTGGGCTGTCCAAATATAAAACCGTAGATCCGAACACAGAGACACACGGGGCGTACCGTAGCTCTGAGCACAGAGACACACGGATGATACTACGACTCCGGATACAGGAACACTACATAAATAGGACAGATACATATATATAGCGCGTGCAGAGTAGCCCAAACATCTAGTAACTATCTTCTCCTCCCAAAGCGATCAACGAGTGTTCGTTGAACCTGAACCTCTATCTAATAGTCTCGTCGTACTGAAGTAACTATCAACCATCACGATCCTAAAGTCATCCCAGATTTTGGTCATGCTGACAATATCAGGATACAGGAAATCTGGCATGATGATGGTGTCTGAATGTGTCCTAGGGTTCTGGTGTAACCAAGTAGGTATATCAAGGTGTTGCGAACATCTAACAATCGTTACCAGACATTACCAACGAACGTCTGCACCCAGTTATGATCCGGACGCTAAGTAACGATTCTGATCCCACGTACGCATAATGCATAGAATAAATAAATAGAAATCTGAAAACTGAGATAAAGGATGGCAAGGTACACTTGCTTGGATCCGGATGCTGAAGATGGGGCTCTGGTACAACGTCCAAGTCTGCAGATGCCGAAGTACCTAGAGACGAGATATAAGATTAATCAATAAACTATCAAGATGCTATTCTAAAATAAGAGATGACACACGTCTAGCATAGGCTTCAGTCTTAGTCACATATAGCTCACATAGACACTAAACTAGAGGGTTGACCCAAGTTGACTAAGGGAACGTTGCATCAATTACTATCAATCATCAGTATAACATCATCAACCAAATCTCCAATCCCCTATTATTTATCACGGTGTTTTCAGCTATTCAAGATATGCTCATCCTCAACCATACCATCCTTGTGTTCACAGACGTTATTATGTATATTCAATTATATCATCCTCAAAAAAAAAATATTAATTATCAAGCTCTCAATTAAATAACCATCATTTTATTATTCTTTCACCATTTCAATATGTATAGCTACCCCCCAACAATTCGTTATTAGTTATTAAGCCCTCCAAAAATAACCATCTTTATATTATCACTGCACCATTTCATACTTATAAACATACTCCTCAATACCCATCATAAAATGCATAAAAATATAACATAAACCCTCAAACTCATATGTAGCATTCATAAACCCTAACTAGGTTCTCTTTAAAAAAATAAACTACACAACATAAGAAGGGTGAGGAGTTACCCCGGTGGCTGCGGGTGGTGGCAGCGGTGATGCTGTAGCTCCGATCAGGGATGGCGTCGACCGCAGGGGTGGCGCGCGTGTCGACCGAGGTGGCGGGGTGCAAGTGACTGGAGGTGGCAGTGAAGAGGGTGGTCGTGGTGGTTCGTGGAGGGAGAAAACTGGTCATGGAGGCGGTGGTGCTGGCCAAAGTTGGTAGTGGTGGCCGAGGGTGGTTCGTGGAGGAAGGGAAGAGGGTGGTGGCTATTGCTGTGGAGATATAGCAGCAGGCTGGTGGCAGCGGTTGGACGAGATAGATCAGGGTGGTCGACTGCAGCAGGGTGGCCGAGATGGTGGTGTTGCAGCGGGTTGGTGGCAGCGGTTGGAGGAGATAGATCGGGGTGGTCGACTGCAGCAGGGTGACCGAGATGGAGGTGTAGCAGCGGGTTGGTGGCAGCGATTGGAGGAGATGGATCGGGGTGGTCGACTGCAGCAGGGTGGCCGAGATGGAGGTGTAGCAGCGGGCTGGTGGCAGCGGTTAGAGGAGATGGATCGGGGTGGTCGACTGCAGCGGCTGCTGGGGATCTCGCCGGAGTAATATGGAGGTGGTGAAGAAACAGTGAAGGCCGGGGTGGTGAAGGTCGCTAGGTTGAAGAAGAGTGAAGGAGAAGAAGTAGTGAAGAGAAAGATGAAGAAGAAGAAATAAAGGAGAAGGAGTTCGGCTGAGGTAGGGAAGAGGGAGGAGAGAGAGAGGGGGGTTTCCTAGGTTTCTAGGGATTAGGGCCGGCACATTGGGAAAGGGGGGAGGAGGAGTGATTATATAGGAGATTGTGTGGTGGGGATGATGTTGCATTTTGAATGAAGGGCCTAGATTCAACATGAAGAAATTGTTCAAACAAAAGGAAAGAGAGAGAGATGATTTGACCGGTCCATGAGAGGGAGGGGGGTTTCTTCATTGGCCTTGACCAATAGGGTGGTGACACCTAGCACCATATTTGCAAACAAGACCCTTAACTTTTGGGTATTTGCACATGAATGAAAAGTGATGGGGATTTGGTGTGAGAAGTGGTATTTGGTGTTATGTAGGGTGAGGGGGTGTTGTGTGTTTTGCATGGGCTTCATGAAAGGGGTATTGGATTAAATTGGGGTTAAGTTGGGATTAGTCAAAGTTGGTATCCCCAATTTAATTAAAATAAAGTGTCATGTGCTCTTAAATTAAATGGGGGCACATGGGATCTCAATTATGAGTGACACAAAGGTCATGAACGGTGTAGGATTGGTGTCAGTCTTGGGCCCTTTAATTGGTTCGGCTAAACGGGTTGAGTTTGTGTCCCCAAAATGATGGCAACGACAAAGGTACGCGACATAGGATTAGAGAATTGATTTCGGGACTGGAAAGTTGTGCAATTAAATTAGAGCACAAGGAAATGTGCTTGTGAGTGACGAAAAAGTCTAGCGCCTAGGTTGGCTTGTCAAGTCAAGAGTGCAACAATATGTAGGGAATTTAGGGCTATTGTTGGGCTCCAAATATTGTAGCAACGGTAGGGTGCACCTAGGGTTTTAATTAAGGAACTAGTCAAATGTAACATAATTTCTAAACCTCAAACACCCTAATGCTAAACCAAAATTTTCAACCCTATCTAGTCTACCCAAAAATAATAATTGAGGGGGTTTACAGATAGGGCCACGCAGACTTATGTAAGTATTACTTTACGTTTTTTTAATTTTAATATAACTTAGAAAATATGCAAATAAATATTCATCTAGTTAATAATAAGTTGCTTAGATAGTAACATTTATGTTTACAACAAGTAGATAGTAACAAGTATATCTATCGAGCGATTCATTTTTTTTCTAAAATGTGTATCTACGGCTCCATGAGCAGTCGACGCAGATATTGCTACTGCACCTCCCGAGGGAGAGGCCGATACTTCTTTGCAGCCACCAGCCCACCAAGTTCCATTGGTTGACGAGCTGTGGAAGATCGTCGCTGGTGGTCTTCAGAGGGATACGTACTACGGTACGGGATCTTACGGCGCCTATGTTACGATGCAGTGCTCTAGGACCCCCTCTGTCCCTGTGCATACCCCACAGCCTTCCCAGTATACGGTGTGAGTCGAGCAGGAGAGAGTTGACCATCAGATTGTGTCTCTACATGGCGAGTTGATGGAAAGGATTTCGCAGCAGCCCCAGTCCCTGTCGCAGATGGACGATGCGAGAATCTTAGCATATTTTGATGCGCTCGAGCAAAACATTTTGGAGCTCAGGACTACGACCGAGGCAACATAGCGGGACATTACGGATCTGGCATCATCGACACAACGTTCTGTCACTCAGATTATAGGTGTCATGGATTCATACAATGATCGACTGTCAGCATTGGAGCAGATACGTCATCCTAGTTCGCCGGCATCGACACCGACTCCACCGACGATACTGCCTCCTAATTCGACATTGGTGGCGCTTTCACATGACTAGTTGGACTATATTGTATCACAGTTGCGCGGGAGTTTTCCTCCTCCTCCTCCCGATCTGCATTAGTCCTAGGTTGGACAGATAGTTGTGAGTTTGTGTGACATTGACCCATTTTT
This sequence comes from Iris macrosiphon, assembly GCA_036927795.1. Taxonomy (NCBI): domain Eukaryota; kingdom Viridiplantae; phylum Streptophyta; class Magnoliopsida; order Asparagales; family Iridaceae; genus Iris; species Iris macrosiphon. The sequence continues at coordinate 188,959,548 of JAYESA010000004.1, forward strand.
GGAAGTTTGTGTGACATTGGCCCTTTTTTGAAAAGTTGTGTGACATTGGCCCATTTTTGGGTCTTTTGTATATATTCTTTTAGTGACATGAGGATATTTATTTCAGACTTTTATTTATATTTGAATTTGTATGATATTTGCCAACAGTGACAGTATATTTGAATTTATCTGTGTTTGACAATCTGCTTATGTGTGACATTCCACCGTAGGGATCTATTATTATAAACTGTGAATATATTTGTATAAACTACAGGCTGGATATTTTTATATAAACTATTATGTAATAATCTGCATTTTTGTACAGCAATTTAGCGACGTTTAGTGACGTATAAATACGTCTCTAATAGGTATCAAAATGTGCCTACACCTGTACCATGACGCCGTAAATATGTCGCTAAACGTCACTAATATGCTGACTTGGCAATATCGGTCGTGTCATCAAGATGTAACTAAATACGTTGCTAAACGTCGCTACGTGAGGAATGTCAGCGACATTTTGTGACACAGTAAACGTCACTAAGTATAGAAATATCAGCGATGTTTTGCGACCAAGTTTGTGTCGCTCATATACCGACATTACAACACAGAACGTCGCTAAGTGGAGAAAAATGGCGACGTTTATACGTCACTAAGATACGTCGCTAGTTGCGACGTATAGTGACGTATTTTCTGTCAGCGACTAGCTAGATCGCGACATTTATAAAACGTCGCTAATAACGTCGCTAATACATTTTAGCGACGTAAATTTATAATTTAACGACATTTTTTGGCATCTCTAACCCCGTAATTTTTAGTAGTGCGTTCGTGAGCAAGCTTAGGGACGAACGGGATGGCGGACACTAGCATGGTTTTTGACGGTGCGGCACCCACCGCGCTGGCGTTTGATGGCGGACGGAGAGTCTGAGCTTAATTTAGATCTCTTTGGAAGGGTAAGAAAGCCAACTTATTACTACCTATGTTGAACGGACACAAACATGTGGACACCGACACAATATTTATTTATTTTAATACATGTAGTTTGAATAATTATTATATATCTAATCATGCATTTTGCATTCATGCTGCAATTTGTGTCCGTTGGATTGGAAGCAGGGGCGTTGCTCTCGTACGACCCGGACCTCGGACCGGCCCTACGGCCTTCGCCGGAGGCGGCCAAGAGTCGGACCATGAGCATGAGCGGCGACGAGCCACAGCTGGCAGCAACAATGTCGAGAGCATGGCGGGCATTCTTTGATTATCTGAAACCCATCAAATATAAACTTGTACTAGGACGTAAATTTTGTCAAGTTCTGAAATTGTTAACCTGGTCACTATTATTATCCTTGTTGATTAAAAATTATTAGTTTTTAATAGTAAGTGTCATATTTTTCTGAATGAAAATTTTGACTACATTACTGGTTAAGGGATTTTCTAGTTGTACGTAAATGGATTTACCATACAACATATGTTGTATGTAGCATCTGTTGTTGAAAGTGTTGCAGTAAAGTGATCAGTTGTGTCCAATATAGGTAGATCATGTTATGTTGCACTGGTTGCTTTATAATGGATGCTCTTCTAGCTAGATGGAACTGCTAGTTAAGAAGTTTTAATTGGTTTACAAAGTCTATCAAGACGATGGCTTCTTCTTCATTTAGTCCGTGTCGATATCAGTTATTGTGTCTTCGTTGTTCAATGATGCATGCATATCCTGTTTTCTCAAAATTGTTGCATCCCTGTATCAGTACATGTTGCCTTCTCCTTATGGACCTTATCCATGAACATAGTCATTGTTCTCTTGAAAAAACAATTTGGTAAAGAGAAGGTTATATATTTCTTCTGTAGTACGACCATAAAAGCAGAAAATGACATATTTGAGGATTCGGAATCTCCGGATCAAAATTAGGTCTAATCGTAGCAAATATTATCTTCCGTGCCAAATTTCGCTGTCGATATTCGAAGTGATCTTCGAGAGTGGACTCTCCGACCTCCATACCAAAGGGGGATTGATTTTGCAGGAACAAATGTTCTCCTAGAGTCGTACCATCTTTATAGTTTTGTACGAAATACTTCTTGTAGAAATGCTCCCTCACAAGTACACCTCTTTGAATAGTCTATTATGATATTTGACACAATGGTAGTTGATGATGAAATCAAATTGACTATGGCGTATTTGAAAAAAAAAAAAAATCAACGTCCATCCTGAAATCATTATTAAGACCATTTGTCGATTGTAGTCATTGTTTTCTTAGATGTGAATGATTTTGTACCATATGTATTAAGTAAATAAATGGATTGGTCTGGTTTTATCTAAAACGTTAGCTATCAGGACTGAAATCATACATATCTGTCATATAACCTTAACAGTCAGCTTTTATAAATAGTAGATTTATTTATTTTTAAACATAAGATGCTTTCCATTTAAATTGCAAGTTATGAACATCATGTGTATTAAAGGATTGCATTTTTTTTTTTAACAGCAAAGCCATGATCCATTCAAAATCCTAATCCAACAGGTCAAAAAGCTAATCAAAACCCACTAAGAAGAAAAAAAAAGGAAAGGAAAGAAATTGAGGCAACGTCTCAACCACGGCAACAACCACCACATAATTAGCTAAAAAAAAGAGAGAATTTCAGATCAAGGAGTGAGTCTGGAATGGATAATAAAGAAAGTATATATATGTATGCAAAAGTTTAGGAGGACATAATAAACATTAATTACAAAGGAGTTTAAAGAAGTTATTGTAATTTTTTTTTGGAATTTTAAGAAATTTGGAGGAAGCAAGATCTTGAGACCATGTTTTAGTTTTGTTCCGGTTCAATTTAATGACTTATGGAACAAAAACTCTCATTTTTTCGCCTTTAATTGTCCGTCAAATTGCTATTTTGATGTCTCAAATGTCAAAATAAAAGAAAATTGGATTATTTTTTATCCCGATATTAGCAATTTTAGAGAAGCCAACCCCAACTAAACTACTCTACATTGTCTGTCTAGAGATTTTGGGTGCCCGGAACATAAATTAAAATGGCGTCCTTCCTAAAATATAAAGTTCATAACAAAAAATAAGTGGAGACCTTAAAACCCATGTTCTTAAATATAGAAGGTGTGAGTAAAAAAAAAAAAAAACCTTTTTGAATAAACCATTATGTTATGTTGGGTGAACACTAATATTTAAAATTCTACACATGTATTAAAAAATATTAAAAAATTTGATGTCTTTTAAATTATTTTGGATTCTGGAAGGTTGTCCGGACCTGATACTCTAGTACAATGGCTTCTTCTTCGTATCTGCAAACAATCCTAATGAATCATGTTGTCCATGGCTTCTTGTTCATAACTGGAAGTAGAAAGTTAGAAGGCCCCACATGCAGGGCCGGCCCTGAGCTCACAGGGGCCCGGGGCGAACTTTCAAAATGAGGTCCCATACATAATGTAAAAAAAATAACACAAAAGTAAAATAAAAATATGCCTCCACCAAAATTTGAACTCAGAACCTCTTGTGTGCAAGTCTAAGATAATAACCACTACACAACAATTGCTTTGTGATAAGATTGGTCAATGGTAAATACTAGTTCTATTTTCGGTACAAAATTATTTATATATTTAAACAAAACAAAAAAATTTGGACCCTTCTGGCCCATGGATCCCTGGGCGGTCGTCCTGTCCGTCCTGGGCCAGGGCCGACCCTGCCCACATGGTGGTGGTGGTGGTGGTGGTGGTGGTGGTGGTGGTGATTTAATGAATTGGTCTAGCATGGACCACTCATCCTAGCTTAGGTAGGATGGAAGTAACTTAGGGAATAAGAAGGCCCACATGGTGGTTGTAATTTAAATTCATTAATAACCCTAGCCCTAAAAAGAGTTGAGAGAGACTATTGAATATCATGAATCATTCTGCCTTGATCTGAAGGCCTCTTGTCTTTATTCATGCTATTGAACTCAGGCCTGCATTCTTCTTTCTAATTATGAAAATTGGTAAGAGTTTCAATTCATGAGTCACTAAATGCCACATGCACACACATGGCTATGTTCTACCAGATATGCATGTACCAAATCCTACAAAATCAACTTTTGCCAGCACGATTTTTTTTTTTTTTTCATGCATGACAGGATAGCACATAAGGCAAAATTGGGGTCCGCTGCCAGAACGAAATTTTTTATAAATTTATTTTTATTTGTTCCTTAATTTATTATCTATTTTTTTTTAAAAAAATACTATTTTTTAAATTTCTAACTAGCAATATTTTATATACTTCTTAAATTTGTGTCTACAGTAAAAAATAACTAGATTTAAATATAAGTTATAAAAATTTTATCTCCACGAAATAGAATAGCTAACTCTGCCACTACTGATTATCTACCGAAAACAAGGATGCAGCTCTTTAGAAACCTAGCTATGTTTGGTATTCGAAAGTGTATGAATGAGTATTCGGTTAATTCGATTCAAATCGAACTGAATAACCTAAAACTAAATTGGACCAAAAATCAAATAAGCAAAACCGAAACCGAACTGAAATAGCCCATAACCGAACCAAACCGAACATAATTAAATCGGTTCGATTTTCGGTTTATTCAATTTTTTTGATTTATTTGCACTTTTTTTTGTTTATATATATATATATATATATATATATATATATATATAAACTAAATTTTCTTATTCGGTTTTAGATTTTGGATCGGAACCAAAATATAAAGCTCAAATCGAAACCAAATAAGAAAATTTAATATTTTCAAAACCGAACCAAATTTTTTTTAAATCAAACTGAATCTATTATTCGGTTCGATTTTCAATCCGAAACTGAATAATGCTCACCCCTACGAAATAGTGATGGAAAAGAAGAACAAAACTATACTCAAACCTTCAGTAGTCTGGAATAAAATTAAGATTAATTTCATCCTATAGTTTCTTCTCAAGTTACTCATCCAAACATGTACAAAACCTATATTTTTCTCACCAAACAAGCCTTCTTGTTGGTGGTGGTGATGGTGGTGGTGACTCTCTCTCTCTATTCATGCCAGCTGCTTGCAGTATTGTACTTAATATTCACATACTTTTATGTCGTGATTAGAATTTTAACCAATACTATACTACTCTCATGAAACAATTCTTCTTTGTCAATCAAGAAAAGTCTCTCACACCCAGAGGGAGGCCTTTAGGTCCAACATTATCTCCATTGCACAAGTCTTCTTAATCGAACAACTACAATTCATGGCAGCTAGTGTAATCACCTGAAAATTTTAAGAATTTTTAAATTTAATTTTTTGAATTTAATTAGCAATTTTCTGTATTTTTAGAACCAATAAACTAGGGTATTCTAATTTAAAATAAATTTTTAAAAGATATTAAATAATATTAAAATGTGATAAAAATTATATTTTCAAGTGTAAAATTAAAAACCGGACTTGGAGTATTTTTTCGAGAATTTATTGGACCCCGGATGAATTTTTAAACCATTAAAAACTATTGTTAAAATTTACTAATTAATTAAACCAAAACTTGAACCGAACCCCAAAACTTGGACCGGACCGGACCGACCGGTCTGACTGAACCGGGCTAACCCACTTAGCGGGTCGGATCCGGGTCAGACCCGACCCGTTAAGAATCCGACCCGAACCTAAACCTAACCCCCAAAATTGAATTCTTCCCCGACCTTTCACCTGGCCGGCGGCCGTTACAGCCGCCGTGGCCGCCGGCCGACCTCTCGGTTCGGCTCCCCTCTACCCGGCGACCTTTTCTCTTCCCCTTCCGGCGAACCTCCGCCGGTTAACCTCCCCTAGAGCCCTATATAAACCCAGCCACCACCCGCCGGAATTCCCCTTATCTCTTCCTTTCCCGGCGAGCTCCGAGTTTCCGGCCGACTCCTTCAGACTCCGCTGCCACCTCCCAGACCCCGGACCCGGCCGCTGCACCTCCAGAACCTCCTCTCTTCTCCTCCCTCCGACCAAGTTCACCCCGACCCCGCACCACCAGAGCTCGATTCCGGTCGACTCATTCGAGCGCCGCCGGCCTCCCGGAGACGACCCAGAGGCTCGCCGACCTCCGCAGGCCTGAACCCCTCCCAGCCTTCTCCCCTCGCCACCGGACATGCCCTGCCCGACCACCGGAGTTCCAGAACCCTAAAACTTAGGGTGGACACAGGACTCGAATCAGGACACGAGGAAACTCGGATTTTTCGGACAAGTTCAGGTACCCATAACTTTTGAACCGTAGTTCTGTTTCATATTCCGTAAATTTCTTCGCATAGCCTGTAAGACCCTCTCGGTGCCCGTGCAACCCGTTCGGGGCATCGCGTCCTGTGGTGATCGCACACCACGATCCAAAAACAGGAAAAACTAAGTCCTGTTTTACCCCGGAATCGAGTACGTCCCGCCAAACGGGACGACTTGGTCACGTGCGGTCTTCACCGACACGTGAGCATCGTAGATACGGACGTGCGGGCTTTCGCAGAAGCTGATTCGGATGTGCGTGCACACCGGAATCAGTGCGTATCCGCGGACAACACCCCGTATCCGATTTTTCTGTATTTAGCTGTAACTTAGTGTATTCACGTCAGATCGAGACAAAACTTGCGCCATTGGACTCGTAGCAATACGCTGGTCCTGTGGGTCAAGTTTGGTTCGATTCTGAGAACGTTGAAAAATTGTGTGTCGTGGGCCCCACAGGCTCCACTTGACGGGCGATTTTGAGAACGGCTCATCGGAATCCAATTCTGGAAGTTCCGTTGGGTTCGTATCGATGTTCCTGACCTGTTGACACTAAGTTGGACTAATTTGGAGACTTTTGACACTGACCCAGTTTTCGGTACAAAGCGACCTACACATGGACCCGCTTTGGCCTAGAAATGTTGTTTTTGCCCTTGTGTCCAAACTGGACTTAAGAACAGCCGTTTCTAACTATTTCTTATGTTCTGAGACTGTTGGTAATGTTCATTTCAGCTTTTGGAGGAGTTATTGCTGAACCCACTGTTACAAGGACCGCTACTGGAATTCCAATCCCAGGCAAGTGTACCTTGCCATAAATTTCAGTCTAATTGTTTATTTTGTTCTATTGCTCTATTTTCTGTGACTAGTGTACATGATATAACCTAGGACCGTATGACATACTTAGCGTCCGATCACAGTCGGGTGCCAACCCCGTACGCGGAGTTGTGTATGTCATTAGTGATGGACATTCGAGACCCTTTATATTCTCGTACTTGTTATCAAGTACACTACAACCTAGGACACTTGACAATACATTAACAGAATCTTCCTGACATATTCAAGGTGATTCTGTATAGGATACAGGATGGACATAGTTATTATACTCTTAGATTATGACTGTTGCATTAGCTCTGATCTCACGTGACATGGACATGAGACGTGTGGTTACATTGGGTGGGGAGAGACACACAGGCTACAGGCTGTTCTATATATATATACTACTATTGTGAGGTTGTAGACTCTCGAGCAGAGCTAGACCACTACTAGATATTGCTGCTACCGGCTCCCCGACACAGAGCTTGTAACAGTCTCAGCCTGGGTACTAGTGTTGCTCTCAGTTGCATTTTCACATAGATGGTTATGTAGTTACCCTGCTTATTTTCATTTTCTATTTCACTGCATTACTTTTGGCTTATGATTTCTGTACCTTGCTATGTCCCCTGAGGACCTGGAATGGATGATGTCCCCAGGTTTAGCAGAAGAGCATTATTCCGAGGTTTACGGGACAGGAGCTGAAGTTGTACCAGGAGCTATTGCTGAAGGAGAACCTAACATAGAAGCAGAGGTGATGGCTGAAGACTTTACTTGAGCTTATGATATTGAACTCATCAGATACTTTATTTTGGACTCCTTTGTTCTGGTCTGATGAACCAGTGTTTAGACTTTTTTATCGGGTTGTTCCCCGACATACTCTGCTGTGACTGGACTTTGATGTACTTTCTTTTATTTGCTGTTGTTCTTATTATTTTGTGTGTGGATGAGATTAGTATTATGACCTATTGTTGTAGACCTATATTACAGCTTAAGTATGCTCGATGGATCCATTAAATTGGGATGTCCATTGGTGTGTACTGCTGGCCATTTTACGTGACTAGTCCCTCGATATTTTGGGACTGGGACATGACAGCTAGCAATATTGTACTATACATATTCACATACCTTTAGATCATTAGAATTCTTAACGAGTACTGTATTCACATACCAAATTAATTTCCAAAGTACAATATACGAGATTGTAGACAATATCAAACTAATTGTTTTCATACTATTATCAATTAATGCATAAATAAACCGCAAAAGAAGTTCAAAAATTAAAAATTAAATATCAAAGCCTGCGATAGGAGGAGGTGGCACGTGGGGTTAAGAGTTGACGGACGAGTTGACGAACATGATTTACGTGATGGAAACGGTGGCACGGATGTCAGAGGCGTCAGGAGGAGGAAGGGATCTGGAGGAGAGGACGGCGGGAATCGGGATGAGAAGAGGATTTGGGGTTTGAAAATTTTTGGGTAAACAATTTTTTTGTTGGAATGGATGATCAATTAGAACAGTGAAAAAGAATTGAAACCGCTAAATTTAATTTTCGTAGTGACAAAAGTTTTTGTCACTAATCAATTGTTATATAAAGTTAGAAAAGTCGACCATTTAGCGACGAATGGATTCCGTCACCAAGAATTTTTTTTTATAATAAATCGACACAGTAGCGACGTTGGGTGAACTGATCCTATCAAATCGTAGAAACTCAGACGCTATTCCGTTGCTAATCTAGCGACTAACCTTTGTCAGTCTATTTTGTAATATACTTTTGTAGTGATAAACTTCCAACCTTTTGTCCCCACAAGCACCTTCTTGTCCTTATTATAGCTGTCCTTATTATAGTTTGTGACGGACAACCAATCATTTTAGTAAATCTTTCTATAAACTAATTCAAAATCACATATATATATTGCATGATATCTATGGTCGGTCCTGAAGCCTTGAGAAACACCAAAAATATAGATTATATATATGAGATAGGATCGGAATTCTATTTTTATGTATTTTTAAAATTTTTTTATGATCATATTCGATTTGATCTTATTTAAGTTTTATATATATATATATATATATATATATATATATATATATATATATATATATATTTATTTGGAAGAGATAATTGTGTTACAGACTTCTGGTCTGAAGTCTACAAACTCGACCCGATGGCCCACCACATTTCGGTCCGAAGGTCCAACACATTTCGGTCCGAAGGTCCAACACATTTCGGTCACGTAGGTCCACACCTGCACCTGCACTGCACCCATCACCAACTCAACACTTAATTCCCCTAAAGAAAAATTAAATGGTGTCCAGAAAACTCGAATCCACAATCTCCTGGATAATATGCATCTGTCTTAACCATTAGAATAGACGTTATATATATATATATATATATATATATATATATATATATATATATAATAGTGTTTATACAATACAATATAGTATAATAATTTATTTAGCAAAGTTAATTGTCGACTCTTATGTAAAATATTATGGGTTCTTATAGAATTTATATAATAATTTATTTAGCAAAGTTAATTTTCGACTATACAATACAATATAATAATTTATTTATCAAAGTTAATTTTCGACTCTTATGTAAAATATTATGGGTTCTTACTTAGAGAATTTTTTCAGTTTTTTAATATATATATATATTAGGAAGGGGTAACAGTAAACAACGAAACATCCACAAGAAAACACGCAACTACTAAAGTCTCTTTCTTATATATTGACTCTCCTCTCCTCTAATCTCCTATACACCATGGAGTTAGTATACAACAGTACCATCGACCAAAACGTGGTGGTGAGCTTCTGGGGAGATGCGGATCGACCAAAAGGTCGGGGACGACGAGTTCGGGCACATGCTGGCTGGGAAGCTGAGGGAGAACGGAGTGGCGGACGCCGGCGTGGTGTTCCACGGTGCGGCGCACACCGCGCTGGCGTTTGTTACGTTGATGGCGGACAGGGACAGGGACAGGGAGTTCGTGTTCTACTTGCACCCCAGTGCGGATATGCTGCATACCGAGTCCGAGCTTAATTTAGATCTCTTAATAAGGGTAAGAAATTAAGCCAACTTATTAGTAGCTATGTATGGTGAACGGACACAAATACGACACCCTAAGAACCAGAGGCCGGATCCAGCACATGGCTGGGTAGGCTTAGCCCGCCTAAAAAAGAAATTGTATTTATTTTTGATTTTTAATTTTTTATCGGTTAGTCCATCTCTAGTCCAGTATTATCTAATTCAGCTTAAATTTCTGAATCCGCTCCTGGTAAGAACATATCAGACACAATATTTTCTTTTATATACATGCAGTTTGAATAATTATTATCTAATCATTAATTTTGCAGGCTTCAATTTTTCACTAAGGATCGATAAGCTTGAACTCGGACCCGTGTGGAACTGCTCATCTAAGAGCCATGGAAGTTGCAAAGGAAGCAGGGGCGCTGCTCTCCTACGACCCGAACCTCCGACTAGCCCATTGGCCGTCGGCAAAGAGTCGGATCATGAGCATTTGGGATCAAGCCGACAACATAAAGATCAGGCGCGAGCTAGAGTTTCTGACAGGAGGCAGCGACAAAGTCGAGAGCATGGCATGCATTGATTAACTAAAACCCATCAAATGTAATGTATATGTAATGGATGATAGTCCTGAAATAATATTGTGGGTACGCATATAGATTAGCCTTCCATGATGACTATAACATCTCCACTAATTCTGTTAGAAGAAATATATAATGTCCTTATACAAGTTTCCTAATCTCCAAAGTCAGCTCTGGAAGATACACCAAGTAATAGAAAAAATTTACAAGTTGGAAGATGCATCTTTGTCACGTAACAAAATGGAGGGGCAGATGCCGAGTTCACTTTGGAGATCATACAACTTGCATGAGGATGCTAGATATTTCCTCTGACAGAATTAGTGGAGAGGTATTAGGCACCATGGAAGGCCCATCTACATACTGTTAGAATTCTGTTGTCTTTTTTATTGAAAAATTTAAGAATACAAAAAATAAAATTAGATGTTACCGGCCTCTGGAGAAGTCGTGCACGAAGTACTACCCTAAGAGTTTATTCGAAATCTGTGTGCAGACGTTTCCGAAGCTCCTAGTGGTAAAATTCCCGCACTACCGGTATCTCGTTGCCGCACACGACTTGGAGAGAACGATCAAGACTCAGCTCTGCCCAAAGGTTGGAGATGATGAAGATCAAACAGAATGTGGTCAGAGGTTTTTCGTAAAGAATTTTTTCTGAGTAATTTTCAAAGAAACACACAGACGAATTGTCACGACCCGCACCCGGAAATTCGGGCACGAGTGCGTGGGTACGTCCAGCCTACGCCGCAGTGTCGGCGGTAGTACGCTGTCTAGGGCATAATCACAGGTAATAAATCTAGCTCATTCACAATAATTAAATAGGCAAGGAAAAATAGCAGGAAAAGAATGCTAAGATTTTATAACCAGAATATGATAATCAGATCCAGAGTTTATTACAGAACCATAGATTATATCGGGGACAAACCCGATTACTAAGATGAAAGGAAATAAACAACTAATGCTAACTACTCTGCAGGAGTAGTCTCCTGGGTGGGAACCGGCTCTGCAACTGTATCACCTGCTGGCTCATAGGGTCCATAATAGGTAGGGGCAAGGTTCTCATCATCGCCTAAACAACGGATCCAGTCAGGAAAGGAGCAAAGTACACAATGCACAACAAGATTTAAGCTAAATATTTGTGACAGGTAGAAAATAACTGACTAAGCATCATGTTGAGAATATGCGTAAGTAAATAGTGAAATTAACTGAGAAATAATGCTATAAAACAAGACTAGAAGTAAAGTATGATTAATTTGCTATAAACCAGAAATACGAGTAAAACAGGAAAAATGTGACAGAAAATGTAACTGTAACAAGACAACAAGAACTGCAACAAGACAGGAACTATGTGCGTGAACTTGTGTATTTAGAATACATAGTTGGCATGTAGGGGTTTATAAGGCTAATAAGGCCGTCATAGACGACTAGTGACTAGGAACAATCAAGTATAAGGCTGATGGTACAGTCGCGTACCAACAGCTAGTAACAGGACCTGGGGAAGGGTAAACTACATGCCTCCTAGTATTCTCCCACCCGACACGGAAGGCAAGACATGAAATCCCGTATTCAGGACATGAAATCCAGAATTCTAACACTACGTGTAATCATCAAGAATACTAGTAGAGCAGAAAATTAATTATCACAATATAAAGATTAACTTGAAGTGCAGGTACTTGCCTGTTGTTTGGATCTGATTAATTTGGTTCTTGGGGAAAAAGTCCAGAGATGAGTCCAAAAGCTGAAATAGACATTACCATCGTGCTCAGAAGATGTCAAATAGCTAGAAACGCCTGTCCTTGGGTCCAATTTGGAGACAAGGGAAAAAACGACAGTTTCGGGTCAAAACGGGGTCCGCCGTTGGGTCCGCTTTGCACCGAAAAACGTGTCCGGGTCAAAGGTCTCCAAATTCACCAAACTTAGTGTCAACAGGTCAGGAACGCTGATACGAATCCAACGGAACTTTCAGATTTGGATTCCGATGAGCCGAACACAAAATCGCCCGTCGAGCGGGGCCTGTGGGGCCCACGACACGCGATTTCGTCAACGTTCTCAGAATCGAACCAAACTTGACCCACAGGACCAACGTATCGCTACGAGTCCGATGGCGCAAGTTTCGTCTCGATCTGACGAGTGTACACGAAGTTAGGGCAAATTGCCGAAAAGGCGGATACGGGGCGATGTCCGCGGATGCGCGTTGATTCCGGTGTGCACGCACACCCGAATCAGCTTCCACGAAAACTCACACGTCCGTATCGACGATGCGTACGTATCTGTGAAGACCGCACGCGACCAAGTCGTCCCGTTTGGCGGGGCGCACTCAGTTCCGGGGTGAAACAGGGTCTGGTTTTTTCCTGTTTTTGGATCGCGGTGTGCGATCACCACAGGACGCGATGCCCCGAACAGTTTGTCCGGACACCGAGAGGGTTACACAGGCTTCACAACGCGATTTGCGGAATCGAAAACAGAGCTACGATGCGAAAGTTACACGCACCTGAAGGGGACCCGAGAACAGGGTCAAAATCGTGTCCGACACGACACAGGACACAGTGTCCTGTGTCCGACACAGAGAGGAGAATTAGGGCTAGGGTTAGGGTTTGAGCTCCACCGAGGGAGGGCCGGCCGGAGGAAGGCGGCTTGGGCGGCTCTGCGGCGGAGGGAGGCCGAGGGCGGCTCGCCGGGGAAGCGGGGACGGTCGCAGCGGCTGCCGGAGGCGATCTCGGCCGCTGCTGCTGTGGATCGACGCCGGAGGGGAGGAGGAAAGGGAAGGAGAGGGGGAGCAGCTGCGGCGGCGGCGAGGTGGCACGGGCGGTGGTGCTGGCGAGAAGCGGCGGCTGACCGGGGCCGGTGGTGGCGGATCGGAGGGGAGAGGGAGCCCGAGGGGTGTGGATTTTATAGGGAAGGGAGGAGGTCGGGGAGTGCGGGGCGCTGGCCGGGCGGAGCGGCGGGCGGCGCGGCCGGCGGAAGCGGGGAACGGTGACTGGGTCAGGGAGGGGAGAGGGTCAGGCGGGTTCGGGTCGGACGGCGGGCGGACCCGACCCGACCCGCTAGGCGGATCGTGGGCTGGGCCCTAATGGGCCGGGCTGGGCTGGGTTCGCGGGCTGGGCCGGTAATAATAATAATAATAGTAATAATAATAATAATAATATACTTAATTAATTAATTAATTAACAAATAAAAAAATAGTTTTTAGGTAATTAAAAATAGGTCCGGGGTCCAATAAATTCCAGAAAAATTGCCCTAAGCCCAGTTTTTCATTTTACACCCAAAAATATTATTTTCATAATATTTTAATGTTGTTTATTATCAATTAAAAATTAGGTAATAATTCAAAACCCTGATTTTAATTTTAGAAAATTCCCAGAAAATTCCAGAAAATTGTGAAAAATCCCAATTTTAGTATTTTTGAAAAATCAGGGGCTTACACGAATATATAAGACTGATGTGTAACGGTCTGAATTAATTTCCGATTAATTCAGCCGTTACACAGGAGTATTAAAAGAATGAATCTAACGATTCAAAACATTTGTAACGTTCAGAAATTAAATGAAAGAATGAAGAGGAGCAAAAAGAATTTTAGGGTCCCAGCCCGAAGAGGAAATCGGATCGGCATTCGGCGTCCGCAGATGTGGACGCGTACCCGCACCCGTTACGCGCCGAACCGAACCAAGCCGGGCCGGGCGGCGACAGCGGCGCGCGCGTGTGGCCCAAGGGGTTCCCCACACAACAACTTAATAGAGCAAGGGAGAGAAACTAATATATATACACAAGAAGGCTTTGGTGCATCCGATGTGGGACTAAAGAAAGGAAGAGGAATTGAACTTTTGCAAGAAAAACAAAACCAAAACCAACAATCCCCCCCCCCAAAAGGTCAAGTTCCTGATGTCATCTTCAGGTTAACTTTTCCTCTTCCAATAATTTGTGCCGTTGAGCCATCTCCTAGGGTCACACCTCCTCCACTTGATTCCTGATAGTTTGAAAAACAGGACCGATCAAACGAAACGTGAACATTAGCTCCAGAATCCAACCACCAATCATCAGAATGGTAAGAGAGGTTAATAAGGGGTTGAAAGCTTACAGACCTGAAGGAACTCGAAGAACCTTTGTGAAGAAGTTTGCTTCTGGTCTAACTGAGCCCTTTCCTTTGTAGGAGGTCTGAACATCTTCCTTCTTCCTATGGTAGCAGTTGATGGCCATATGGTTTATTTTACCACACACAAAACAAAATCTCTTTTGATCCTGAGTCTGACTGAAGTTTCTAGGTTTTTGGTTTTGGTGATGATGGTTTTGGTGGTTAGACTGAAAGTTTTTCTTCTTCTTGAAGAAATTCTTCTTGGATTTATAAGAAAAATTAGACTTGGGTTTTCCTTGGCCTTCTACAAGGTTTACCTTAGCTTTAGATTCAGTCTTAGGCTTAGACCTCAATCTAATTTGTTCTTCGGTTCTAGTTTTCTTTAGGACTTGATTGTAGGTAAGATCAACTTGTGTATGGATAAGATCCTTAGCCATATCAGACCAAGAGGGAGGTAGCTTGTCTATTAGGCATGCTATTTTATGTTCATTGAAGAAAGATATCCCTTTGGCTTGAATATGTCTAAGGTATTCTTGGAATTCATGGAGCTGGTCATTCATTGGTTTGTTATCTACCATAAAATACCTATTAAAGGTTGAAGAATTAAACCTTTCTATTCCGGCATCATCACAGCCGTATTCATCTTCCAAGGCTTTCCACAGTTCTTTAGCGCTCTTGTATTCAAAAAATATATCATACAAGGATTCAGATAATGCGCTTAGAATTCTATGAAAATAATGGAAGTCTATCTCTTTTGGGGTTTTTGGTTTCGATGAGGTGGACACTCCTATGTCAGACTCAGTTTCATCAGAATCATTTGTGATGGGTGTGGACCCATCAATGGCAGAAATAAGTCCTAAGGTCGTGAGCCAAAATTTTATTTGGATCTGCCATCTCTTGAAGTATGAGCCATCAAACTTAGCAGGTTTTGCAGTAGAGGATTCCTCCTTACCAGTCATGATTGCAGTCTCTGGGGAAATATAAATTTATTTAATAACAATGTCCAAGATAATAGTTTAGGCGGTTTTTGCTAATCAATCTTAAAATATTTAGTTTTTTCGAGTGTTGATCAACTCAGGTTAGCTGTAGGGGGCCGGTTCCCAGCTAGCGGTGGTCCGAAGACTCTTAAGTACCGTGTCGCTTATGGTTGTTTACACCCGGTTGACAGAAGGACCCTTTCGGCTTGTGTCCGAGTTTGTCTCTACTTTGAAACTTTAGATTTGAAGATTTTATTTGCAATTTTCTTTTACTAAACTATTTTCTTTTTGGTCCTAGTTGCTTTCAAAAACTAAGTGATTAAAAATGAAGCAAATTGTATGTAACAATTGAAAGAAATTTTTGTGATCAAAATTGCAATTGACAAAATTATCAAATGTGTTAACAATTTTTTGAAAACACTTTAAGCAAATATGCAATTTGACAGTATAGTAAGCAACTTGAAAAATAAACAACTAATCAGAAATTTACTATGGTAAATATTAAGCAAATTAAAATTTGTAGAAGTTTTTGTAGCAATTGTATATTAACAATATTTTAGAAATTTCTTTTTAATCAGTAGCTAAATGATTGAAGCAATACACAATTCGAAATGATTGAAGCAATACTAAATGATTGAAGCAATTGAATTCTAACAGTAAGAATAGTAAGCAACTTGATATTAACAATATTTTATAGTAAGAATAGTAACAATACTAAATGATTGAAGCAATTGAATTCTAACAGTGCTATATCAAATTGACACAATTGAATTCTTTTTAATCAGAAGTAGTACACAATTCTAACAGTAGCTATTCAAAATTGAAACAATCGAATTTTTTTTTAATCAGAAGCAATACACAATTGTAACAGCAGCTATTCAAAATTGAAACAATAGAATTCTTTTTTAATCAGAAGCAATACACAATTGTAACAGTAGCTATTCAAAACTAAAACAATTGAATTCTTTTTTAATCAGAAGTAATACAAAATTCTAACACGATTAAACTCTTAGATTGTTAGAATTCTGTTGTCTTTTCTTATTGAAAAATTTAAGAATACAAAAAATAAAATTAGATGTTACCGGCCTCTGGGGAAGTCGTGCACGAAGCACTGCCCTAAGAGTTTATTCGGGATCTGTGTGCAGACGTTCCCGAAGCTCCTAGTGGTAAAACCCCCGCACTACCGGTATCTCGTTGTCGCACACGACTTGGAGAGAACGATCAGGACTTAGTTCTGCCCAAAGGTTGGAGATGATGAAGATCAAACAGAATGTGGTCAGAGGCTTTTCGTAAAGAATTATTTCTGAGTAATTTTCAAAGAAACACACAGACGAATATATAAGACTGATGTGTAACGGTCTGAATTAATTCAGCCGTTACACAGGAGTATTAAAAGAATGAATCTGGACATGAAAAATTGTAACGGTTCAAAACATTTGTAACGTTCAGAAATTAAATGAAAGAATGAAGAGGAGCAAAAAGTATTTTAGGGTCCCAGCCCGAACCCGAAGAGAAAATCGGATCGGCATTCGACGCCCGCAGATGTGGGCGCGTACCCGCACTCGTTACGCGCCGAACCGAACCGAACCGGGCGGCGGCGACGGCGCGCGCGTGTGGCCCAAGGGGTTCCCCACACAACAACTTAATAGAGCAAGGGAGAGAAACTAATATATATACACAAGAAGGCTTTGGTGCATCCGATGTGGGACTAAAGAAAGGAAGAGGAATTGAACTTTTGCAAGAAAAATAAAACCAAAACCAACACATACCACATGGGTGTAACATCAAACTTGTTCTACGATATAAGTTTTGTCAAGTTCTGAAACTGTCAATCTGGTCGATCCATGTTGATTAAAATTTATTATTTTTTAATAATAAATTTTGAATTTTCTAGATGAAAATTCTGGCTACTGTCACTGATTAAGAGGTTCTCTAGTTGTATGTAAACGGACTTGCCAAACAACATATGTTGTATGTAGCAAGTGTTAAAGTAAATTCTTTGTTTTGTTACATGCAAATATGCTGCGGGGTTTATAAACTCATTACTTGGAATTATGTAATTGACATGTATGATTGTAACATATTGGAGGCCTAGACACACAAGCCCAAGTTATATACATAGGAGGAAGATAAAGACAAATTTTAAAGGCACTTCATATTTTACTTAGGATAGTCCATTATTTCAGGACAGTCCAGATTTTTAAAATTTTTACTATGGACAGTCCAAATTTTACTCAGGACAGTCCAACCCCAACCGCCGGAGGAGGAGGGAGGAGGAGGTGGAGGTCCCCCGCGCGCGTGCAGGACCTGGTTGGACGGACGGTTGGACTTGACGTGAGCGCAGATGAGGACATTGAAGATGGCAGCGTTGGACGGGCAGCCGCGGTCGAGCATCTGACAGAGGACCTCCTGCGCGCGGGGGACCTGACCGGCGCAGCAGAGGACGTCGATGACTGTGGTGCATCCTAACCCCTAACCCCAACACTCCGCTGGCACCCCGCGAGCACGGGCCTCCGCCACGCGCCGCCCTCGCGCTTGTGCGCCTACGCCTTACGTCGCTCCCTCGCGCACGCCTCCGCCCCCGCTCGTCGCCGCCCTCGCTGTTGTCGTTGTTATTGCTTCTTCTTCTTCTTCTTCTTCTTCTACATCTCCTTCTTAGGACTGTCAATTTTTTTACAGTCCTAACTAGTAGGACTGTCAAAAATGTTAACAGTTCTTTCAATTGGAATGACTTTCAGCATTGTGACAGTACTGGAAAAAAAAAATTGTCGTTCCCGAAACAACTTTTTGATGGCAAACTTGTCAAAAAAAACCAAAATTTTAGCTTAGCCTACGTAATTGTTCTTTAGAATTTGCCAAGATAAAAGGGGAGAGAATATCAACCACAATCTTTGTTTGCTTTACACCATCATCCATCCAAACTCTTCCTCTCCAAATGAATACCATTTCTCCTCCTCCTCCGCCCATCTCAACTGGCACCCCTCACCGCCTCTTCCATCCACCACCCAATTCCGACACCAAACCAGCAGACCGTCACGCTCGACTTCTCTCGAAACTTCCCCGCACCTTCGACGAGTTCGCGCTCGCGGGCCTACTCAAGGACAGCCGCACCCTCCTCCCCGACCCGCGCCTCGCCCGACAGCTCCACGCGAAGTCCATCCGCGCCGGACTCAGCCTCGACAGCGGCGTCCGGACCTCGCTCGTCGCAGCCTACTCCGCCTTCGACGGCTCCCTCTGCTCCTCCCGCGCGCTCTTCGACGAGCTGCCTGCACCTCTCAACACCGACGTGCCCACATGGAACTCCATGATCTCCGCCTACGCTCGCCACGGCTGCCACGAAGAATCTCTCCGGCTCTTCTCTTCCATGCTCGGAAACGCGCACTTGGTTCCGACCGATGCTACGTACATTGTACTCCTCGGTTCATGCGCGTCTACTGAAGATATCGACACCGGCAAGACGCTTCATGGAAGGATCGTCAAAGTGAGGAATATGGTAGACGAGTTGAAGCTGCAGAATTGTCTGATTACGTTCTACGCGAAATGTGCTCAGCTCGGTAATGCTAGAAAAGTTTTCGACGCTACTATCGGCAGCGGCGGCGCGACGAATGTGGTTACGTGGAACGCGATGATCGCCAGCTACGGACAGAACGGCGAGTGGCAGCTCGCGCTGGACTTGTTCGGTAGGCTCAATTCCGACGCCCGCACCGCCGCGACTGTAGAACCGAACAAGATCACGTTTCTTAGCGCACTGAGCGCCGTGTCAGATTCGAGAGTAGGAAGGGAAGTTCATGGCCGGATCATCGGCTTCGGGCTCGAAACGGAGACGAGCATCGGCAATTCGCTCATCACCATGTATGGGAAATGCGGCGAGCCAGCGAAAGCGAGGTTGGTGTTCGAGAGTATGCCCTTTCGAGACGGCAAGAGCTGGAATGCAATGCTTGCTGGGTATGCTCGGAATGAGGAATGCGAGAAGTGTTGCAAACTGTTTGTGGATATGCAGTCGATGGGTATCGAACCCAACGATCGAACGCTGACCGTTCTTCTTGGTGCAGTGTTGTCGGAGTCGGAGTCGCCCATGGGAAGGGAGATTCATGGGTATCTACTCAGAAGGTCAATATCGATAGAGCAGAGCGTATCGGTTTGCAATGCGATTATAGCAATGTACGGAAAAAGTGGTCGAGTAGAGGATGCTGAGAAGATATTCAAGCGAATTCGCCATCGAGATTCATATGCTTTGAACGCAATGATGGATGGGTATTCCATCAATGGTCGTTGCGACGATGCGCTAGCGCTCTTTATGGAGATGCTCGATGGGGGCTTCGAATTCGAACACTTGACAATTTCGATTCTCCTCACTGTGTGCAGCAGAATTGTCTCTGTCAGACTAGGGAGGCAACTCCATGCCGTCGCTTTGAAACATAAACATTCCCAGCTATCGGTGGACAATGCCTTGGTATCCATGTATTCGAAATGTGGCTGCATCGACGAGGCGAACAGAGTGTTCCGGCAGATGACGAGAAAGGACATGTTCTCGTGGACAGCGATGATCACGGGGAATGCGCACCATGGATTGGCTTGTGAAGCCCTGCATCTCTTCGAAAGGATGAAAAGAGAAGGGATCAAGCCCAATTACGTCACATTTCTTGGACTGCTTACTGCTTGTGCTCATGCTGGTCTAGTAGACGAAGGGATTCGCTATTTCGATAATATGCGAAAAGAGAGCAGTATTGAACCGAGCATCGAGCACTATGCTTGTATGGTAGATCTCTTTGGCCGCTCAGGTCAATTGGAGAGAGCTGCTGCTATGGTCGAGTGCGGGATTTCGTGCTTGGCACGGAAGCAGGGGTCTTGCGTATCATTGTGGAATGTATTGCTAGGGGCGTCTCATAAGCATAAACAGCTGGAGCTGGGCGAACGAGCGGCAGCAAGGATTCTGGAGCTCGAGCCCGAGGACGAGACCGCTCATGTTCTTCTCTCAAATCTTTATGCTTCCTTCGGATTGTGGAGAGAAGCAAATGAAGTGAGGAGGAGAATGAGAGACAGAGGACTGAAGAAAGAAGCTGGATATAGCTGGGTGGAGGTCGGATGCAGAAGACATGTCTTCGTTGCCGGAGGTGTTTGCCATCCGAACACCAAAGAGATATACGAAAACCTAGTAAATTTGGATGATAAATGCAGAGAGAGAGGATACACTCCCATAACCGAGCTCGTGCTTCATGATGTCGGTGAGGCTCGGAAGGAGGCAATCCTCAGTTCTCACAGTGAGAAGCTGGCTGTGTCCTTTGGAATTCTACAGACGAGGACACAGAAAGGCATAATTCGGGTGATCAAGAATCTAAGAGTCTGCGGCGATTGCCATAATTGGATGAAAATTGTTTCACAGGTTGAAGAACGAGAGATTGTTGTGAGAGACTCCAAAAGGTTCCATTCGTTCAAAAATGGAAGCTGTTCATGTGGGGATTACTGGTAGCAGACAAAGTTCAATGGGGAGAGATTTATATCAGAAAGAAAGAAAACAAAATACTTTCCTGTAGAGTTGGCTTCACTATGGGCCATAATGTCATTGGCAAAAATAAATGATGATAACAATCAAATACTGGTTAAACATTGAGTTCATCGGATACTGAGTAATATGATCAGTTAGGAGAAAAAGCATTATAGGAGAATTCACTAGATTAGCTAGGGCATACTAATGTACCAAGGATACACTTGAGACTGGGAAGTTTTATGCAAGTAATTGGTACACACCATAACTTTATTATTACTTTATTTCAAACATCCATTTTTACTGCAAGAAAGACTCAGCTGGATGCAATTTCTTTAATTGCCGAGATGATTGAATCGATAGTCTGGAAACGACGCCTTTCCTTGAGAAGCATTTTTGCGCAATTAAGGGCTTGGCGCTCACAATCTGCTCGCTTGCTAGCATCAGGAATCGCTTCAAAATCCTCAACATGAGCTATACCAACTATTCTCCTGCAATAACCGAGGTTCTCCCCTTCTTAGTAATCATGAGAATAAGACAGCAAAAGTCATTGCATAGTAAAGATATACTGAAAGTAATAGTCATGGTTGGACTTCCATGATTGATTAATCATGCAAATCTATTGTTAATGAGACAAGATTAACGCTATTAAAATCTGTCATTTCCATTGACAATATCAAGTCCTCAGGCTAATATCATGTAAATAGTTCAAAAGTTATACTGATTGTTTATGTCCGTATCATTAGAATGCATACTTACGCATGATAGTTTTATAATGTGCCTTGGAAGTTCAATTATGCCTCTAATTTGGAGTTTCACTTCTACCTCTCCCACTACAAATTTTAGCTAGGGTGTAACCACAGTAATCACTTACATCTTTCCTTAAAAAACCAAGGTATTAATCGAGGCCAAAATCTCGAGCACATCTCAAATGAGTCTACCAAAACAAACAGTAATAAGCATTGTGTTCCTACTGACACTTCATCCACTAACAAATTAGTAATATATTCAATAATCTTGTGAATACTAGCCACATCGTATTCAAGTCAGGAGAAAAAATATACCGAAAAGAATACATAAATCTATACATGGACACCTCTTCACTTTTCGCTTAATCCTTGGGGCTAAAGCAAAAGGTAGTTGCCTGAGTAATTGTTTTCCTTGTTTCATTAGTTCAAAATGAATTATAAATTAATAGGAGAAGATGCAGGTTCAGCTTTTTCATATACCAACTACTGGTAATAATTTCTAGTTATGTGGACTTCACATTATAGAGGTTAACACAAGCACCAACATAAGCATACACTATTCGCCTTGAACAACTTGTGGATAACAAATCAAAAGTATACTAAAGTTTTAAAAAGAACTTGTGAATTGCTTCTATCAAAATGACTTCATGAAGCATGATCAACATATAAGACATCAAAGACTAGAGACTCGACTCACAACAGGAAAGTTTTGTACTAAATGATATAAAAGGCATAAATCAAGGAGATTAAAGAGAAATGACCTTATCATCTTGGCAGCACCAAATCCAAGAGCATCGTGGAATAAATCATTCATATACTTCTTCTGAGCAAGCAACTGAAGCTCTGGCGTATTGTATATGGAAAACAGATATGCCTCACCATTTCCATCTTTGTGTTCATTCCATAAAGAAATAAACTTGTCCTGGAAAAAGTTCCAAGTTTCTTCTAGGGTCTTCAAAATCCATTTCTTGTAACTCTGCATAGAACATATTTCATCACAACTCATTTCACACCATATTTTAAGTTCTTATTTTCAGCAAATCTTAATATATAAATGGCTCTGACAAACACTAGAATGCAATATAATTATATGCTAATATTCATAGTGTATTATATATAAGAAAGATGCAAGCAAGTATAATTGGCAACAAAAGCTGTGTACGGTGATATGCAAACAATAGTGTATATAGAGGCAAAAGCCACTAAATTTAAAATAAATAAAATAAAATAAAATAAAATAAAAAAGAGGTATATAAACAAGCGGCCAGTAACAAGGTAGAATGGAGTGTAACATAGTAGTCTTAATTTTGGACATAATAACTACGTTAACAGTGCATATAAGGAACAGAAATCGTACATTGTATCACATGATATGCTACAAAATACAATGCTAGAAAGTAGAAAGAACTAGTATAAAGTTATTAAACATTCTATATGTTAACAAAATTAAAATATTGGTGCTTTGACATACTACTGTTCTCTCTAGCTATCCAATCTCATCAAGATATGATACTATTACTAGGTTGCATAGTAGCCATCTGTACCCATTTTCAATATAAATCAGACAGTTTCTGTTGGATCAGTGCCAGATTCATTGGCAATTAAATAAAAAACAAACAAACAAATCAGAAGGGCGTACTCGACACTTGTTATCAAGAAAGAAGAAAACGACCAAGGTTGGGCGGGTCTATAAACCTAACCGGACTGACACAATTCCACACTGTTTATAACTTAAAACAAGGGTTGGATTATGTGGGATCTGTATGTTACAGATCGGCCCCGACCAGTGTTTTAAGTTATAGATAATGTTGGGCCAGGTTAGATATATAATGTCTGTTATATGGATCATCCATTTCAAGTTAGATATATAATTTGTGTTGCCATATCCTCTGGTAGAATCATGATGTTAAACAAGATAATAACTGAAAGCTATGCTATAATTGTGGTAAATGTATGCATACCAATTGAATGGTCAAATAGCTATACCTTCGCTAATGCAATGAGAAAAGGTTGATTCACAGTGACCAACTTTTTTTTTCTTTATGTGGCTTAAGAAAAGAAAAGCAGAAGCAAATTATAAGGAATCACAATAAATAACCTAGTAAAGTATTTGCAAAAAAGCGGAACATAAACTGGCACTAGGGAGAAGAGTATAAACATAAAACTGTAGAAGTAATTATAGACCAGATTTGAAAAAGCAAATTTCTGTAGAGATCTTATACATACTTCACGGTCATTCCCTTGACCAGCATGTCCATCTTGGGAAAAGAAAGCCAAAATCAAGTTTCCCAAATAGGCACCTATGTCAAATCCCATTGGTCCATAAAATGCAAACTCTGGATCAATAACCTGTGTAGAATCAGCAGTCACCATAACTGAACCAGTATGGAGATCTCCATGTATGAGAGCTTGGGCTCTCTCACAGAACCTACAAAATTTAAATGTATCTGCCATGACTTTTCACATTTATAGAAACAAAAGAAACCTCGGAGATGAATAATAAACTTAATAGATATATGATACACCATTAGCACATACATGGACTTCAAACCAGCAACTTCAAGCTTTAAATCATTGTCTTCACGAACAGCCTCTGCGTCCTTATCCAAGTAAGGAGAAGTCCAACGGTTATGTTCAACTACTCTATAAGGATCAGAGAAAACAACCTGCTCGGTGAGTCTACAGAGCTCCACATTCCCACAGAACTCAGCAACTGAAATGCAATATGAACATGTTAATAAGGCGTTTGACTACATATAAGAATACATCTCCTTAAACCTGCTCAATCTGGGATGTATAAATCGTTTGACTACATATAAGAATACATCTCCTTAAACTTGCTCAATCTGGGATGTATAAATCATGGATTAAAGTATCAGCTGAAACTTATACTTATCAGCCGTTTCTCTTTAGTTTCGGCAGATACTGATCCAAACTGTTCCAAGACATTTATCTTCGCCAATACATTAAAACTTCTTCAAGATAACACTTAAATATAAATAAAATTTGTATGTGAAAAGAATTTAGTGACATCTAATCATCTAATTAACGTGAATTGGTCGGAATCAATGTTCAATTATAGAATATACTAAAACAAGTGGCAATATGGATTTTAGCAAGAAAGGAACAAAACCTATACCAAAATCATCACCAAATTATAGAAATCATGCATAAAACCGTGTTCAACTTCAATATTCCATATATTATACTTTTAATATTTATTAGAATTACTTGAAGTAAAATATATAGTATTGAAACTCTCCTTGAGACTGCCAAAATTTAAAACCAAAGTTCACTATAGGCCAAAACTGATACATCAGGGTCGTCTGGAATCTAGAATTGGAGGGTTCAAAACCAAGAAACCCCCTGAAACTGCCGAAACCTATACTCATAAGAAGGGTAAGAAACCAAGATTTTGAACCTTTCTTAGAACTCCAACAGAGGGGACAAAACCATAAGAGAAAATTTGAACCTTAATATGACGAATACTTCTTAAAATCATTTCTAATATGCGAGAAAGGATGTGAGTGCACATAGAATTCAATTACTGACAATAAAGAGCTTCTAATACAGATATTATATAAGAAACCAAAGTTTTAAAGTATTCCTAGTGAAATTTCTCAGATTACAGAAAATAAAACATTTCTAGCACATGCGTCAAATAACTACAGAAAGCAAGTCCTGTGGTCACAGTAGGATACCATATTAGTGAAAGCTGTGTGTGAATATGATAACCAAAAGAAGCAATGAGGACGGTCTTGGTAGTTAGTAACACTGGCCGTCTATTACATAGACACC
The DNA here is from genome assembly GCA_036927795.1 of Iris macrosiphon. NCBI lineage: Eukaryota > Viridiplantae > Streptophyta > Magnoliopsida > Asparagales > Iridaceae > Iris > Iris macrosiphon. The sequence goes on from JAYESA010000004.1 coordinate 188,985,231, forward strand.
TCTTTGTCTTCCCTCTAGGGTGGAATCTAAAGGAAGAAAGTTATTTAACTTAAAATGTTCATTGTTTAAAAAGAGTTTGATAATTAACAACTCGGAAGGAAATCTTCACTGTTTGATACGAAGTAATATTAAATACAAGCATCATTATAGGATCTCTATTTCAACCAAAGGAACCGGGTGGCTTCACAACTATTAAGTTTCTAGTCCAATTCAAACATAGTTTTTTGCAGCTCAAACACATTTAAAAACTAATAGTGAAAGACTTTGCTTATCTTACACTCAGCAGCATCTGTTACATGTGTTGCAGAACATACCTTCACGCCTATGCTCCAAAGTAGAACGGTAAAGAAGAGATGTGAAGAAGAGTGTTCTCGCCATATAGGTTGACATGTGTTCAGCAAGCAGTGGATATTCAAATCCAGCAATCAAACCTTTCCGTAAAATGATATGTGGAGGCTTCAAGTATCGCATTCCGATCAAGGACATAGGTCGGTCAAAATGGTAAACTTCTGGGACATGATCAGGACACAAACTGCCATGCTGTCTCAAGGCTAGGGACTCAAAGTATGCTCTCTCCTTTGTCATTGACCATGATTCTCCTACACAGCGAATGTAAGGAAGGGCCTGACTTATGATGCAGAAAAACATGATTAATTTGGTCAGCATTCATCAAATGAGAATTTTGGTTGACATTTTTCGGATATGAAATGAGAACTATATAGCATAGACAAGACAATGAAGCCATGACCAGAAAAACAAACAGTTCGAATACCCATACTTCAGACACAGCTTTACATATGTTTATATTACTCTAGGATAAACTTTTGGTAAAGCGAGGTTCTAGTTTTAACTTTTTAACTTCTTCGTGCAAAAGAGTAGAATGTTCAAAGAAAATCCGGAGAAATTGTTAAAATATAATTATGAGTACAAATAGTTACAGAATCTGATCAATGAACTTATACAAAGTAATGGCCCAGACCTCTCACTCAAACTTATAAGCCTTGGATTACATAACAATACAAAAAAAAACATTGATGTGTTAACATGAGATGCAACTGATAGTGAATGAGATGACTAAGATTAAAAGAGAATTTAGGTCTACTACTTGCATAGTAAGTTACATCGTTATTTTACTAAATTGTATGCTTTAGAGAAACAAGTGTATGTTAACATGATATACAAGAGATAATTTTATGAGATGGCCAAGATTATTAAAAGAAAAAAACAAACAAACAAAACAAACAAACAAATGAACAAACTTAAGCATATCTTCGACATAGTCCTATAAATGCTTCTTTGATGGTGTTTTTGTTGTTCTTTGTCGTTGCTGCTGATGTTGATTTTGTTGTTAGTTGTTGACTTCATGTTGTTTCTGTTCGTCATTACAAGTGAGTTTGGGTACACTTTCATTTAATAACAAACAAATGTACAGAGAAATCCTAAACAGAAGATCTAAGTACAATTTTTAATCTGGGTAGTGTGACGATAGACAAAGAGCGTTGTGGCGGCTTCTTTAGTCCGTTGACGGTACGACGAGGGAATAAGGATGCTCTCTTCTCTTCTCTCTCTTGAGCTTGTGTGCACGTACGTAGCTCTCTGGGAGGGTATGATCTCTCTCTGAAGCAGAAAAAGTCAACCTTTGGGACGTCCAAGTTGCTCCTATTTATAACCATCATGATGATGGATTATAGGTGCCGCATATGCTCCTGTTTGGTGGCAGCAAGGGGCTCACTCAACATAATGCGGATGCAACTGTAGCTGCATGCCATGGGCAGATTGTCACGTGGTCTTGGTTAAGATATGATGTTGACGAGATCTCAAGATTGTTTTCAACCCCTTGTGTGCGTGACTTGGTCAGCTGGACACGTAGTCAGCATTGATCGTACGAGAAATCTTCTTCAGCTGTACCAGAAAAGATCCTGTAAATCAAGAGCCGCATAACGTCATGGTCGCATAGCATCGTGGCTGCATATAGGCTCTAGCTTGGCCTTGGTCGGATGGACACTCTGGCCACACGGCATTGTGGCCGCATACGTGCTCTCGTCTGGCCTTGGTCAGATGGACACTTTGACCGCATGTAGCGAGACCGCATGAATTTTGTAGCCGCATGCGTGCTCTCATTTGGCCTTGGTCGGATGGACACTATGGCCGCATGATAGTGAGGCCGCATGGGTCTTGTAGCCGCATGCGTGCTCTCATTTGGCCTTGGTCAGATGGACAATCTGGCCGCACGACATTGTGGCCGCATACGTGCTCTCGTCTAGCCTTGGTCGGATGGACACTCTGGCAGCATGGGTCTTGTAGTCGCATGCGTGCTCACATTTGGCCTCGGTCGAATGGACATTCTGGCCACATGATGACGAGGCCGCATGGGTCTTGTAGCCGCATGCGTGCTCTCATTTGGCCTTGGTCGGATGGACACTCTGGCCGCATGATGACGAGGCCGTATGGGTCTTGTAGCCGCATAGCGTCATGGCGCGTCTGATGAGGCCATTTAATGAGTTGATGTGACTATTCGTCTTTTTTGAGCCGTCGTCTTCACGAGTCTCGAAGCAATTGTGTGATGGGTGATGTGTCAGAGAGCCTGACAGACATCGAATGCTATGTCAAGGGGGTCTTATGCGGCCCCATGCTTTGTGGTCGTTCAGGCCGTATAGAATGTATTATACGGCTTCTGAATTTTTGGTTGATTAGGCCGCATGTGGCCTCTCTGCGGCTTGGTTGTTCAGGCCGCATGTGCCTTCTCTGCGGCTTGGTTGTTCTTTTGAGGGGGCATGACCTTTATGCGGCCTGCATGATTTTTTCATGCTTCTACTGTTTCGAATTGTAAATAGATACCAGAAAATTTCTAGTCATTCTTGGTATTTTGAAATCTTTAACTATAACGTTTTGTAGTTCCAATTAGCAGAAGGAATCAAGGGGGTTGTATGATATGGTGTTCTTCACCAAGACCATAATAACAACATTGTTTTTTCTAGTATTTTTCATATAGTGTTCAGTACCAAGCTTTCTTTTGAGCAAACAAAGAGCAATACTGACAGTTTATTACTTTATATAAAGGAAAACTATCCAAGAAGACTACGTGGTTATTTGCTACGGACAATGTCCAAAATGACTGTTGTATTTTGGTAATCCTTCTGCAAAGAAGAACTATAAAACCATGACAAAGATGCAGGATTTTATATTGTCTACTTGGAGAGGGCATCAGAAATCTATCACCGATTATAAATTTCTGCCCTGGTTAACTATCCTTTAACAAAAATTCCTAACAAAGCAAATTACAATAACAAACCCATTATCCCAAAAATTTAGGCTTGGCTAAATGAATCCTTATCTCTCAGTCATCTCTGTTAAGGTATCTCTCCGCTCACATTGGGGAAAGCATATGCAAGTTATATTAGGTCTACCTCGAGCTCTAGAACTAATATTCAGTATTGATGAATAGAATATCATTCTTCCTTACTAGAGCTATTATCTTTGTCCATAGAACATGTCCAAGACTATCTCAGAAGATTTTCTGTGGACTCATTTATTATTCTTTAAGATATATCTCATCTACATTGAGTTTCAACCATTATAAGCTTTCAATACGATGCTAATATTATTTGCTAACAAGTAGCAAATAAAACAGATCAATGATACACCAAATGGAACTGCCAGTTCTGACTTCAACAATATAACAATATAATACCATCATACTCGGTGTTGTAGAGTGTCTACATTGCAGTAATGTTGAATTTTACAGTAGACTAGGAAAATACTATTGCAGTCAACAAAATTCAAGATATATATCATTTAATTGGCAATGAACTTGTACGCATTACAAACTAAATATGTAAAACACATAATTTAACATATTTCAGTACTTCCTGGATGTTCATAGTTGAATTATACACAAGTTATATCTACGGGAATTTGGAATGAAAATGAGACCTAAAGAGGAGTTGATCTATGAGACATGATATCGGACTTGACCAACTAAAGAAGGGTTTGGTATACAGCTTATGAAAGCTGGTCCTTTTTTCTTTCTTTTAAGTTTCTGTTTTTCATGTGGTGCTTACAAAAGGAGGGAGGGGTTGCTTCAAAAAGTTGTAATGCTTATCATACACTCCCTTACAAAATAATCCCGTGGCTTTTTATGAAATTGAATTTTATAACTTTACTTTGTTATTAATACAAGTCCAATTTGATCAATTTCAATGATTTAATAACTGAAAAAAGAATACTTTTACCAAACACCTTAGAGATTTTGTATGTGGGTTTTCAATTATTATACTCATCAGCAGCTTATCACATCAACTTAAATAAGTAGCTTATGACAGCAATTATCGACAAGCCAAAAATTCCAAAACCAACCAACCCTTAAGAGAGAATCCTAATTATTTAAGAAAAATACCTTAGTGTTATACCATTTTATAGTCATTTTGTCCTATGTGTTTCTTTTAGTCACCAAAGTGGTATAAGAGCTAGAGTGATCCTAATCCATAGCTCTTCGTCCACCAAAATAAAATAAAAATCTAGCCACCCGTCAATTATCCCCTTCGTTGCCTTACCCGAACCTTTCTAGCTCTTTCTTCACCAAAATCCTTGCATTGGTCTACTTTCTCTTACCACCATACCTACTTACAACCACACTATTTTGCGAACTCCTCTTCCTCTCAACTACTTCTCCACTATTTAACCAAAGCCCCAAGCATAAAGTTTCTTTCTTCTCGTCTTTCCTCTACCATGCTATTCTCCATCTGAACCAAAATGACACAAGCCTAGACTTGACCACTCGGATAACCCAACCCAACCCTTCATATATCTATTCTTCTTCCTCCTCCTCAATTACGCTCCCCTCCAAACACACATTCTAGTCTTGTGGGCACGTAAGCCCACTTTCCGTGGCATTTACGCCCTCATCTCCCTGTTCCAAGAGACTCGTCCCCCACGCTTGGATCTAAGCTGTCACGACACAACGAAAGCATATTGTTTCTTCTCGGAAAACTCTCATTGGTTTCCCATCCTCTCACTGATAATCCGATCCGGGACTAAACCCTAAGCTAAGGATTTCCATCCCCCATCCCAAAATCAAGTTCACTATGGAACCCCTAAAAACTGACACGCACCAATTCCACCATGAATTTATGAATCATCCAGCAATTGTAAAATTATACAACACAATTAGAAGAAAGAAAAAGAAAAAAAAAGGACCTGCTTGATGACGAGGGATCCGCCATTGGGGACGCCGACTATGTAGACGAAGTTGAGGTTCCCGTCGCCGACCTCCTTGACGGTGATTCCGTCGAGATGCTCGCCGAGGTGGGAGGAGAGTGCCGGCGTGGACTTTATGTACTCCACCAGAGACTTCTCGTCCAGAGCCCTGAACCCTTCGTTAGCCGCCGCCATTGACTGCTCCTTTGTTCCTTTCTCTTTCTTTCTGGTTCTTAAATAGAAAGAAGAACAAAAAAAAGAATGGAGGATGATTGATTGATGACTGTGGGGGAAGAATAAAGGAAAATAATTTTTGTTCGCAATTCCACGTTTTGGATGGAAAAGGAAGACTTGTCATGCTCACGATACAATGAAACATTGAACCTAACCTGGTTTCTGACTGCGTTGCTATCGGAATGGATCGGGTCGGATCGGATAGGATGGAGTAAAAATATGCTAGTTTAAGAAATTTTAAAATTTTGTTCATGTTGTATTATATGTTTTTTAGGTCTACTGTTTCTAACTTCTACTATTTTTTATAAATGAAAAGAATAATACATACTAATGACTCGATCCATCGATCTTTTACCATCTAACCAAAATTCTTATGCCTCTTTCCAATAACCACAATGATCATTCGAGTTCGACAGAGTCTCATTCGAAAGTAAATGGAAAACAACTTATCAAATATTTTTAAAAAAGTTTCAATTTCGAAACAGTTTCTGGAAAAAAAAATGGAAGAGTGTTGTCTAAAGGGTTTTTTTTTCGGATTATTTATACCGACTATTTATATGTTTTCGATTTATAACACGAGATATTTCTGTTTTTGAACAAATTACACTGATTACCCCTCTATTTAGAAAATAAAATAAAAATAGGAATAGTTAGTGTCGTAATATTTTACTTTTATCTTAAAATAAGGATATCCCGTATAATAAATTAAAAAAATAGGAATTATCAGTATAACTTTTTTAAAAGATGGAGTATCTCGTATTATAAACCGAAAATTTAAAAATAGTTAGTGTAAATAATATTTTTCCTTCTTATTTTACTCCTGTAGCGACAATAATCTGAACTATACTTAATTTTTCAAGTGGGTCCTGATCAAATATAGTTTCTATACATAGAAACGAAGGGAAGAGTCTGTACTCATTTACATCCATTTTAGACATTTCTTCTTCATCTTTTTTCAGATGCATTTCAGACATTTCTTATGATATATATAATTTTTTTTCTTGTGAGATATCTGACGAAATGTACGAAAATTTACGTATGTTGTGTTGCATATCATTTGGACTCATTATTTCCACATATTTTCTACAGTTTGATCTCGAAATTTTTGTCCAGTCATAAATGTTATATATTTTTTCACTGACCATAAGAACTACTTGAGTTAGGTTAATATATATAAAAAAGAGCCATCAGAAAATGGCAAAGGAAAAAACGGTTAGGGTTGACAATGGTTATTGGAAAGGTTCTTTTATATATATATATATATATATATTTATATATATATATAAATAAAAGAACCCACTATAATCAAATCAGACTAGATAGGCCAATTGAATTTGAAGAGGGAAGGCTACGAGAGAAGTTCTGGCAGGAGGATGTAAAAGACATTAGGCGGCTTGTTTACTTAGATTGGATAACATAATGTAATTAATATTATATTATAAAACTAATTCTGATGTTTAGTTGAAAAAAAAATTTAGATGTCAAATAATTGTGATTATAAATTTGATTGTATTACATCACTTTTTTTTCAAATCAATTATGTTGTAAATTCATGTAAATACAATTACATTAAAACTTAAAATATACAAATAAAAAAAAAATTAAAATCCTAAATTCTAAAAATTTACAAATTAATTTTTTTTTAAAAATTTAAAATTTTATAAAAAGTAAAAAGTAAAAAAATAAACACAATAAATATTAAAGACAAGTTATAAATGTTAAATTAAAAAGTTAAATTGAAAATTAGAAACTAAAAGTAAAAAAAAATGAAATAACTAAATAATAATATTTATTGTTATTTTTAAATAAACATTAAAACCTAAAATTAAAATAAATAAATAAGAAATTTGAAAAATAAATTATGTTTAAATAAAAAATAAAAAAATTTAAAATAAATTAAAATAAAAACCTAAAAAGATTTAAAATTTTAAAAAATAAATTTATAATAAAAAATAACAAGTAAAATAAAATAAAATAAAATAAAATAAAATAAAATAAATCAAAGAGAATATAATAAAATCATAATCAAAAGTTAAAAAGTAAAAAGTAAAAAGTAAAAAGTAAAAAGTAAAAAGTAAAAAAGTAAAAAGTTGAAAAATAAGAGAAAGAAAAACATAAAAAAACTAACAAAAAACATCTTATCAAAAAAAAAAAAAAAACTAACCAAAAACATAAAAAATAAAAACCAAAAGATTAAAAGAGTAGAAAAAAAAAAAACAAAGAAGCAAACAAAAGTAAAAATAGAAAATAGAAATTTAAAATATTAAAAATATAAATTATGAATTATAAATATTAAGTCATAAATTATAAATTATAAAAATAAAATAAAAAGATTATAAAAATTATAAACTACAAATAAAAACAAAAAAATTAATGAAAACTAAAACTAAAATAAAAACATAAAAACATAAAAAATACAAAGTACAAAGTACATTTTTCAAAAAAATTAAAATTATAAATAAAATGTAAAAAAAATCTAAATCTAAATCTAAATAAATAATAAATAAAACATACACAACATATAAAAAAGTAAACAAATATTGGAAAAAAGTAAAAAAAGAATAGTAATAATATAAACAAAATATAAAGTGAAGAACTTTGTAAATTTTAAGTTGTAATGTAAGAAAAAAAATACTATTTATACGACAAAATTTTCAGTTTTATGAACTTTGGCATTTGAAAAAAAAAAAAAAGCAAGTGTCACACCAGTTCTTGTAACTCATAAGTTTTTTCAAGAAAACTCCATTCAAATATTGAAAAACAATAGGAATGTTATTACTTAACTGGACATAGGTCGATCCAACCCAAATTTAACCTAGGTCGATCTAGTCTGAATTTGATCGAACCGATCTTGAAGCAATTTTCGGACCGCGTGGTCCAATTTCACTTCTTAAATAATAATCAACAAGAATCATGATCGACCATGAGCTCATGGGCGATAAGAACTTCCAAAATAACCCCCATAGATAACGGAAAAATATATTAAGAAACTTTAAAACTAAATTTAAACAATATGTTTGCCATCAAGAATCAAACTAAGAATATCTAATATACAAGTCTAATATGTAATCACTACACTACAAATATTTTGTGTTAATAATGATCTATGATACATATTAATTCTATTTTAGATAAAATTATGTTAGTGTTCATTTAATCTTTAGATCATGAACTGTCATCCAACCGTCAGGCCCGTCCTAGAATTCTCCAACTACACAGTGTTGTTTAAATAATCATTTAATCAAAAAGCCTGAGATGAATTACATCAATAGTAGCATAATGAGAGAGGACTGTATTAAGAAAAAGAAGCACTTATCAAGATATGACTGTAGTAAAAAAACTAAAGAAAAAAGAATTCAAATTAGCCTTTAGACCGTGAATTTTATACTTTTTTATTGTTTAAGCTCTAACATATTTAATTAAAAAAAATTGACCCTCAAATTTTTTTCTTCACTTTTTTTGCTATAGTTAGATAATATTAGAAAGTTAAACAAGTAGTTAGAATGTGAGAATATACATAAGACTTATATCTTATTTTTAGTCATTTTTAAACATTTATATATATATATATATATATATATATATATATATATATATATATATATATATATATATATATGGCTCGAAGGCTACATATCTGAAGGCCTTGCACCCGCACCACAACCGTCTACATCTAAACACCACCCGGGCCACACCATACGCTCCCCGTTTAATTCTCCCACAAAGGAATTGAAACCCTTATTTCGGTGCTCGAACTAGCAACATCTGGGGAGGATATGTCTCACTCTAAGCACTTGAAGTAGAGGTCCTTGGCACCGCATTATATATATATATATATATATATATATATATATATATATATATATATATATATATATATATATATATATACACCATTATAATGCGGCTTGGAAATAGCTCAAAAATGAGCCGTTCAAGTCGTTTGTAAATTCTCAATCATTTAAATGAATTAAAAATTTAATAAAAAGATCACTAAACAACTACCTAAACATTCTATTAATTATTATTTTAAACTTAACTAAGCATTTAACTACCTAGCAACGATATTTTTTATAACTAAACAATTTTAACGAAAGTGGTTAAAATGAGAAGCATTTTTCTTGGTTGCTTGAGTTAAATTCCTAGGAATGACATTTTTTTATAGTAAACTTATATTTATTTATTTTCAATAATTTTTTTATACGCACGTGCAATGTACGTGCACATTACTTGTCACGTCCCGCTTCCAGAATACTGGATAAATACGGGGACGGACATTGTCAGCTATTCCGTACAAGATATAAAATATCGTACGACGGACACGGTTGTCAGTCATGTTGGATATCCTAGCATGCAATACAATCTATGGCCTAAATCTGATCTCATATCCATATGCAACTACAATGAAATAAGAAGCAATAATGATATCAACTAGGAATCATGAAAGACCAAATAGTCAAAATACTAATGATAATGAAGAAGTCTACAGCAAAAAAAGATGTAGACGAGAATACCTTCCCACACACTTCCCAACATGGTCTGAAAACTGAAGTGCATCCTCCAAGCCAGGTCTGGAAGATCCATAGGGTCGGTCACAGATAATCTGGAAATAATCTAGGGTTGGTCAGGACAACCGCAACAAGTACCATAAAGGAAGGCTCAAGGACCACGAAGAAAATCAAACAATAAACAGTATAAAAATATAGGAATAACAGTAATCATGGTAAGGGATCGTGCGGTACCAATGTACGATTACAAAATATAAAGCATCAACTATACATCAGCTACAATGTAACATCCAACATCTACTAATACATGCATCATCAACTGAATTCCGTAACCTGTCATCAGAACAGTAATCCACCGCTACACCAAACAAGGACAAGGAAATGAATCACTATACCGGGACAACTTACGTAACAGCCGACTAGCAAGCAACATACCCCAGATAAGGAAATCAAGAATCAATCACAATCAACCTAACATCCACTAATACATACGTCATCAATTGAAATCCGTACTTTGTCATCAGAATAGTAATCCATCCATACACCAAACAAGGACAAGAGAATAAATTATCCCACCGGGACAACTTACGTGATAGTCGACTAAAAAGCAACACACCAAACAATTATATGAATAAACGGCCAATCAAATACCTACGGCTTGTTAGGTGAAGTCTGGGTTATCCCAATAATGCAAAATATAGAAATCCTTAGATCATGCTATGTACGAGCAGGGCAAGCCGACCCATCAATGTACAACACAAATAAATAAAATGCACTAGTCCCTCGCAATGCTACTGTGCTAAATAATCAGTAACAGTTCAAGTTTCCCCTATAGGGAGATACTGGCTCGGTTATAATAATACTAATGGTTAAATACTATACTCCACTAGTACGGATGATATACAATATCCTGTAGTGACAAGGCTTGCACCACGATAGATGTTTCGCATGCACGATCTCAGAATTTCGTTCACTCCCAATACTTCTACCAATTTTTGTTACCTAATTAACCATATAGTTATATAGAATCTCATGTCATGGTCACATAATCATCCTCCTAGAATGTCGTACCGTAGTACGAGTACGTTGTGTGCGAGTCCACGTTGGTTCCCGTGGTTCCAACCTAGATTCGTCCTGACTGTAATGCAACAATCAATACACATCATCCAACCACGCTAAGCTACGGTCACTAATCAACTACTAAGGTACTTGTGCAAGGTAACAATATAATATAGTATAATAACAGGGACAAGATAATACCTCAGTACACAAGTATAATATGTAGTCGCACCTCAGTGCGCTAAAATCAAGAATAGCACCGCAGTGCAAAAAATAAACACGAAGCACCTCAATGAGATAACAGGGCCAGTACTTCAAAGGGTATCTTGGTAGTCGATGGCACAAGTATATGTAATCAGGTCAGAAAATATGGACAATCAGCCAAAGAATCAGACAACTCTAACTGTCAAGTCGGTCTAAATACAGGATCAATCTATCCATAGTCCTCCCATCAACAATGAATTATAAATATCAGGTCAGGAAACACGAACACTAGATACTAAGTTATATCACCAGAAACAATGTCAAACCCTCTGGCTCACAAGAATCCATCGAATCAATGATCACAACCCATCCGTCAATAAATCCTCTAAGTTCTAAAATATAACAAAGGTATCGTCTCGTAAAGTTAATCATCCATAATTACTGATACTAGAAGTCGCCTCGGTGGTAAATCAATCATAAATTTAATATCAGCAATCCCTTGATCCACCAAATTATATACACAACTCCTCGATCCACCATATATAATATCATCCATATCAGTAAGGAACAAGACCACTAAATACTATGCCATCTAGTAACACAAGATCCCTAAGGTCTACTAAGATACAGAGGGGCACCAGGTTTTGGGCACTTGGAAAATCGGATAAAAATTATTATTGATAACCTCGATATTTTTGTCTTGTTTCATGAGGTACTTGCACAATAATCCAAATTCGAGAAATCCAACAATAATAATATTAGGCATGTGCCCTAGGTCTACAAAAACCCAATAAAATATATAAGAGTTTG